>OY740823.1:4748963-5182678 GCA_963514005.1 Raja brachyura | reverse complement strand
AGACTCAGCACTTCCACTCCCCCTCCCATTCTGAATCTGACCTTTCTGTCCTGGGCCTCCTCCATGGCCAGAGTGAGGCCCACCGTAAATTGGCGGAACAGCACCTCATATTCTGCTTGGGTAGTTTACACCCCAGCGGTATGAACATTGACTTCTCCAATTTCAGGTAGTCCTTGCTTTCTCCCTCCTTCCCAGCTCTCACACAGCCCACTGTGTCCGTCTCTTCCTTTCTTCTTCCCGCCCCCACGTCAGTGTGAAGAAGGGTCTCGACCTGAAACGTCGCCTATTCCTTCTCTCCATCGACGCTCCCTCCCCCGCTGAGTTTCTCCAGTGTTGTTGTTGTTGTTGTCTCTGCGGCTTTGATTCATCTCATTCCCGGTGATGTTACCGGCCCCGCCCACCAGACCCCGCCGCCCTGATGCCGCACAGTGCGCATGTGCACAGTCTGGCACGTCACTGGATGGGGGAGCGGGGAGAGGAGAGGAGAGTAACTCCACTGTCCAGGCCGGTGGAGAGGAGAGGAGAGAGACTCCGCTGTCCGGGCCAGTGGAGAGGAGAGGGACTCCACTGTACGGGCTGGAGGAGAGGAGAGGAGAGGAGAGAGACTCCACTGTCCGGGCCGGTGGAGAGGAGAGGAGAGGAGAGAGACTGTACTGTCCGGACCGGTGGAGAGGAGAGGAGAGAGACTCTACTGTCCGGGCCGGTGGAGAGGAGAGGAGTGAGACTCCACTGTCCGGGCCGGTGGAGAGGAGAGGGACTCCACTGTCCGGACCGGTGGAGAGGAGTAGAGAGGAGAGGAGACACATTCCACTGTTCAGGCCGGTGGAGAGGAGTAGAGAGGAGAGAAGATACATACCACTGTTCAGGCCGGTGGAGAGGAGTAGAGAGGAGAAGAGACACATTCCACTGTTCAGGCCGGTGGAGAGGAGAGGAGAGAGACTCCACTGTCTGGGCCGGTGGAGAGGAGAGGAGAGATACTCCACTGTCCGGGCCGGTGGAGAGGAGAGGAGTGAGACTCCACTGTCCGGGCCGGTGGAGAGGAGAGGGACTCCACTGTCCGGACCGGTGGAGAGGAGTAGAGAGGAGAGGAGACACATTCCACTGTTCAGGCCGGTGGAGAGGAGTAGAGAGGAGAGGAGACACATTCCACTGTTCAGGCCGGTGGAGAGGAGTAGAGAGGAGAGGAGACACATACCACTGTGCAGGCCGGTGGAGAGGAGTAGAGAGGAGAAGAGACACATTCCACTGTCTGGGCCGGTGGAGAGGAGAGATACTCCACTGTCCGGGCAGAGAGACAGACTCAGGGCCGGGGAGTGAGGACAGCAAGTTGCCATCGGTGAGTATTTTGTCCGCCGGACCCCAGTGGACGGGTCTAATGTTGGGGAGAGACTTGAGTTAAATTTCCCAATGAATTTGATTTGCTCTTGTCAGGACATTGAATTTATTGTTGTGAGTAAATGTGTCCCGGTGATAGTTTGAAGCACAACAATCATGTTCAGCAACAGCTGTGTTTTGTCATTGGATGTGTTGGTGGAGATGCTGCTCATCACACAGACTTCTATAGAGTTGGAAGGTAAATGTGGAGTTTGTTTCACATTTACAAAATGGCCAAAAGTTCACGGTACCTTTTTATGACAAAATTCGGGCATCAGATGTTGCACTTGTTATTTCCGTTTTCATTAAGTTTTGGCGAGCAACTTCGTCTGTTGCCAGAGTAAAGGAGTGTTGTGTAGCGGCACCTGCTAGCGCACGCAGAGATCGAACCCAGCATTCGGAAGCCACGGACATGTGACTCGAGGGGTTGCTTTTTTCGCGTGGTCTTTCACTTGCGTGCGTTAGTTCAGCGCTGACACCGTTGTGGGCAGATGCCGGTATGGAGGTTTACCGCAATGCTGAATCAGGGCTCAAACTGGTTACGGTGCCCTGTGGCGCTGACGGCGTGCAAGTCCTTTGCTATATCTTCACGGGCAAAGCCAGTCCTATTGTCCCGGTCGCTTGGCGGCAGAGGATTTTCGACACTATCCACAGCCTAGCGCTCCCGTCCATTTGCGCCATCTCAACCTTGGTCACGGCGAAGTTCGTCTGGCACAGGTTCAGGAAGCAGGTCGCAGCATGGGC
Source organism: Raja brachyura (assembly GCA_963514005.1). The sequence continues at coordinate 5,180,560 of OY740823.1, read as the reverse complement.
TCATTCCTGCATTCCATGCAGACCTCGAAGGTGCAGAGACATGTGCACCCGTCGGCCCAGGATTTCCCCGTCCCGGACGGCAGTTTCCTGCACATCCATGTCGACCTGGCGGGTCTCTTGCCGTGTTCGCGCGGGGCTACTCACTTACTGAGTGGACAGGTTTACCCGGTGGGCGGAGGCGATACCGTTAATGGAAACCTCTGCTGAAGCATGCGCGAGGGCCATTGTCTCCAATTGGATCGCTCGTTTCGGGGTCCCGTCAGATATTACTACTGATCACGGGGCCCAGTTCCCGTCCTTCCTGTGGTGTGGTATGGTGCAGGTGTATGGTGCGATGCTGCATCAGATCACCGCTTATCACCCGGAGTCCAACGGGTTGGTTGAGCGTTTCCACAGGCACCTTAAGTCGGCGATAACAGCTCGACTCACCGGCCATGATTGGGTCGACCAGCTACCTTGTGTCCTCCTCGGCATCAGAACAACGCCTTAGGAGGACCTCAAAGCCTCCTCTGCATTGCTGACGTCGCCCAACCGATCCTGGGGCCGATTTCTTGCACACGTCCTCACTGTTAGTCGATGTGCGAGGTGGAGGCATGGTTCCTGTGTCGGCCCTGTGCCCTGCCAAGCCGCACGTTCCGTCCACTCCCCCACAGCAACTCGACGAGGTAGCTGAGATCCAGCAACCTTTTGCAGCCCTGCTCGCCGACTTTCCAGGGTTGCTCACGCCCCGGTTTGACGGGGCCGCACCTCGTCATGCCGTGATCCACCACATTCCCACCGAGGGACCACCGGTAGACGCCCGTGCGCGCCACCTCCCGCCCGATAAACTGCGCATCGCACGAGACGAGTTCCAGCTTATGGAGGACGTGGGGATCGTTCGGCAGTCGGGATAGCCCCTGGGCTTCCCCGCTACACATGGTGCCCAAAGCGTTCGGGTGTTGGAGAGCTTGCGGCAATTACCGGCGATTGAACGCAGTAACTGCAGCAGATCGGTACCCAGTCCCGAACATCCAGGATTTCTCGGCTCATCTGGTAGGTGCAACCTTTTTCTCGAAGGTCGACCTCATTCGCGGGTATAATCAAATTCCGGTCCAGCCCGACGACGTCCCTAAGTCGGCCACCATCACCTCTTTCGACCTTTTCGAATGGTTCAGAATGCCTTTTGGCCTGAAGAACGCTGCTCAGGCATTTCAAAGGTTAATTGATCAGGTTGGCCGGGGTTTGCCGTTCATATTCATCTACCTCGATGATATTCTGGTGGCCAGCAGCTCACAGGCGGAGCATGTCAGGCACCTCCACCTACTCTTCGATCAACTGCGCAACACGGGTTGGTGATCAACCCCCGAAGTTCGGATTGCGCTCCATTTCATTCTTGGGTCACAGCATCACCTCCCACGGCGCACAACCGCTGCCCGAGAAGGTCGACGGTATCCGTCACTTCCCGAAGCCCCTATCGGTCAAGGGTCTACAGGAGTTTATTGGGATGGTTAATTTCTACCACCGATTCGTCCCGTCAGCAGCCGCCATCCTGCGGCCGTTGTTCCTATGCCTGGCCGGTAAGCCCATGGACCTGGTCTGTTCCAACGAGGCACAGAAGAGGCGTTCGAGGGGGCTCAAAGCGCATTGGCCAACGCCACTAAGCTAGAACACCCCAGGGCGTCAGCCCAAACGGCCCTCAACATAGATGCTTCCGACGTTGCGGTAGGCACCGTCCTCGAGCAACGTGTAGGTACTCGCTGGGTGCCTCTGACATTTTTCAGCAGGCAACTGTGAGCCCCCGAATTAAAGTACAGCGCATTCGACCGGGAACTCCTTGCGCTCTACCTAGCGATCCGCCATTTCCTGGAGGGGCACGCATTCACAGACCACAAGCCACTCACGTTAGCATTGACCAAGGTATCCGATCCCTGGTCTGCCAGACAGCAACGGCACCTCGCCTACATTTCCGAATTCGCGTCCGATATTCGGCATGTGGCAGGGAAGCTGAACATTGTGGCTGACTCGTTGTCCCGTCCAGCGCTGCCCACAGGCAGATGCCAGAATGGAGGTTTACCGCATTGCTGGATCAGGTCTCAAGCTGGTTAAGGTGCCCCGTGGCGCCGCCGGCGTGCAAGTCCTTTGTGATATCTCCACGGGCAAACTCCGTCCCATTGTTCCGGTTGCTTGGAGGTGTGGGATTTTCAACACTATCCACAGCCCAGCGCACCCGTCCATTCGCGCCACCTCTGCCTTGGTCGCGGCGAAGTTCGTCTGGCAGGGGTTGAGGAAGCAGGTCGCAGCATGGGCTCGTTCCTGTGCCCCATGCCAGACTTCCAAAGTACAGAGACATGTGCACCCGTCGGTCCAGGATTTCCCCGGCAGATTCCTGCACATCCATATCGACCTGGTGGGTCCCTTGCCGTGTTCGCATGGGGCTACTCACTTACTTACTTATCGTGGACAGGTTTACCCGGTGGGTGGAGGCGATACCGTTAATGGAAACCTCTGCTGAGGCATGCGCGAGGGCCATTGTCTCCAATTGGATCGCTCATTTCGGGGTTCCCTCAGATGTCACTAACGATCGCGGGGCCTAGTTCACGTCCTCCCCGTGGTGTGGTATGGCGCAAAGCTGCATCAGATCACCGCGTATCACCCAGAGTCCAACGGTGTGGTTGAGTGTTTCCACAGGCACCTCAAGTCCGCGTAGAAAACCCGACTCACTGTCCCCGATTGGGTTGACCAGTTACCTTGGGTCCCCCTAGGCATCAGAACCACGCCTAAAGAGGACCTCAACGCCTCTTTGGCCAGGTTGGTTTACGGCTCGGTTTTGCGGGTACCTGGGGATTTTCTGCCCATCCCCCGGGACCAAAGGTGCCACTTCCCGGCACGGTTAGTCTATGGTGCATGTAGCTACTATGTTACGGGATTGTGCTTATGTTTTTCTCCATAGAGATGCTCATCGCTTGCCGTTACAGCGGGTGTACGAGGGTCCATACAGGGTGCTGAGGACTGGTACCTTGATGTTTACGTTGGACATTCGTGGCAAAGAGGAGTTTGTCTCCGTGAGCCGCCTTAAGCCACCTCATGTCGACGAGGATAGCCCGGTGGCTGTGGCCACTCCGCGGCGTAGAGGATGTCCACTGGCCGTTTTGCCGCCCTCTGCACCTGTTACCCCCGTTATGTTTCACCGGTCCCCTTGGTTATGCCCATCCCTCGTTCACGTTCGTCGTGTCCATCCGATTCTGTTTTGCCGGCCCCTCCTGTTATGCTCGCACCGCGACCTTGGACTATTTTTTTTGAATTTATTTTATTAGAAGCAATTGTACAAGAATAAAGCAATCGACATGACAGTTTTACAATTTTCGTACAGTTTTATTTTTAACATTAATGCCTGTATAAAAAAAAAGAGAAAAAAGTATAAAATGAAAAAAAATAAAAATAAAAAGGAGAGAAAATACCCCTAAACTACCAAAGAAATGCGAGAGGAAAGAAGAGAAATAAGAAAAAGGTGGAGATATACCCTACTATCCTTTCTCCCCCCTCCCCCCCCCCCCCAGGCTCACCCGTCCCGAGCAGCGGATTTAAATTTGTGTTCAACCATTATGTTGTTGCAGAAATTCAGTGAAAGGAGACCATGGTTTTGAAACCCTTTATATTAATATTATTCATTTTACCCCGTGACCACCCTATCCACTGACACATAGCTCCAAATTCACAGGTGCGTCTAGAGAGGGAGGGGGAGTAGAGAGTGAGGGCAGGGAGACAGGGGGTAGAGGCAGAGAGATAGGGGAAGAGACAGAGAAAGAGGGGGGCAGGGACAGAGAAAGAGGGGGGCAGGGACAGAGAAAGAGGGGGGCAGGGACAGAGAAAGAGGGGGGCAGGGACAGAGAAAGAGGGGGGCAGGGACAGAGAAAGAGGGGGGCAGGGACAGAGAAAGAGGGGGGCAGGGACAGAGAAAGAGGGGGGCAGGGACAGAGAAAGAGGGGGGCAGGGACAGAGAAAGAGGGGGGCAGGGACAGAGAAAGAGGGGGGCAGGGACAGAGAAAGAGGGGGGCAGGGACAGAGAAAGAGGGGGGCAGGGACAGAGAAAGAGGGGGGCAGGGACAGAGAAAGAGGGGGGCAGGGACAGAGAAAGAGGGGGGCAGGGACAGAGAAAGAGGGGGGCAGGGACAGAGAAAGAGGGGGGCAGGGACAGAGAAAGAGGGGGGCAGGGACAGAGAAAGAGGGGGGCAGGGACAGAGAAAGAGGGGGGCAGGGACAGAGAAAGAGGGGGGCAGGGACAGAGAAAGAGGGGGGCAGGGACAGAGAAAGAGGGGGGCAGGGACAGAGAAAGAGGGGGGCAGGGACAGAGAAAGAGGGGGGCAGGGACAGAGAAAGAGGGGGGCAGGGACAGAGAAAGAGGGGGGCAGGGACAGAGAAAGAGGGGGGCAGGGACAGAGAAAGAGGGGGGCAGGGACAGAGAAAGAGGGGGGCAGGGACAGAGAAAGAGGGGGGCAGGGACAGAGAAAGAGGGGGGCAGGGACAGAGAAAGAGGGGGGCAGGGACAGAGAAAGAGGGGGGCAGGGACAGAGAAAGAGGGGGGCAGGGACAGAGAAAGAGGGGGGCAGGGACAGAGAAAGAGGGGGGCAGGGACAGAGAAAGAGGGGGGAAGGGACAGAGAAAGAGGGGGCAGGGACAGAGAAAGAGGGGGCAGGGACAGAGAGAGAGGGGCAGAGACACAGAGAGAGAGAGGGGCTGAGACACAGAGAGAGAGAGGGGCAGAGACACAGAGAGAGAGAGAGGGGCAGAGACAGAGAGAGAGAGAGGGGCAGAGACACAGAGAGAGAGAGAGGGGCAGAGACACAGAGAGAGAGAGAGGGGCAGAGACACAGAGAGAGAGAGAGGGGCAGAGACACAGAGAGAGAGAGAGGGGCAGAGACACAGAGAGAGAGAGAGGGGCAGAGACACAGAGAGAGAGAGAGGGGCAGAGACACAGAGAGAGAGAGAGGGGCAGAGACACAGAGAGAGAGAGAGGGGCAGAGACACAGAGAGAGAGAGAGGGGCAGAGACACAGAGAGAGAGAGAGGGGCAGAGACACAGAGAGAGAGAGAGGGGCAGAGACACAGAGAGAGAGGGGCAGAGACACAGAGAGAGAGGGGCAGAGACACAGAGAGAGAGGGGCAGAGACACAGAGAGAGAGGGGCAGAGACACAGAGAGAGAGGGGCAGAGACACAGAGAGAGAGGGGCAGAGACACAGAGAGAGAGGGGCAGAGACACAGAGAGAGAGGGGCAGAGACACAGAGAGAGAGGGGCAGAGACACAGAGAGAGAGGGGCAGAGACACAGAGAGAGGGGCAGAGACACAGAGAGAGAGGGGCAGAGACACAGAGAGAGAGGGGCAGAGACACAGAGAGAGAGGGGCAGAGACACAGAGAGAGAGGGGCAGAGACACAGAGAGAGAGGGGCAGAGACACAGAGAGAGAGGGGCAGAGACACAGAGAGAGAGGGGCAGAGACACAGAGAGAGAGGGGCAGAGACACAGAGAGAGAGAGGGGCAGAGACACAGAGAGAGAGGGGCAGAGACACAGAGAGAGAGGGGCAGAGACACAGAGAGAGAGGGGCAGAGACACAGAGAGAGAGGGGCAGAGACACAGAGAGAGAGGGGCAGAGACACAGAGAGAGAGGGGCAGAGACACAGAGAGAGAGGGGCAGAGACACAGAGAGAGAGGGGCAGAGACACAGAGAGAGAGGGGCAGAGACACAGAGAGAGAGGGGCAGAGACACAGAGAGAGAGGGGCAGAGACACAGAGAGAGAGGGGCAGAGACACAGAGAGAGAGGGGCAGAGACACAGAGAGAGAGGGGCAGAGACACAGAGAGAGAGGGGAAGAGACACAGAGAGAGAGGGGCAGAGACACAGAGAGAGAGGGGCAGAGACACAGAGAGAGGGGCAGAGACACAGAGAGAGGGGCAGAGACACAGAGAGAGGGGCAGAGACACAGAGAGAGGGGCAGAGACACAGAGAGAGGGGCAGAGACACAGAGAGAGAGAGGGGCAGAGACACAGAGAGAGAGAGGGGCAGAGACAGAGAGAGAGAGAGGGGCAGAGACACAGAGAGAGAGGGGCAGAGACACAGAGAGAGAGGGGCAGAGACACAGAGAGAGAGAGGGGCAGAGACACAGAGAGAGAGGGGCAGAGACAGAGAGAGAGGGGCAGAGACAGAGAGAGAGGGGCAGAGACAGAGAGAGAGGGGCAGAGACAGAGAGAGAGGGGCAGAGACAGAGAGAGAGGGGCAGAGACAGAGAGAGAGGGGCAGAGACAGAGAGAGAGGGGCAGAGACAGAGAGAGAGGGGCAGAGACAGAGAGAGAGGGGGCAGAGACAGAGAGAGAGGGGGCAGAGACAGAGAGAGAGGGGGCAGAGACAGAGAGAGAGGGGGCAGAGACAGAGAGAGAGGGGGCAGAGACAGAGAGAGAGGGGGCAGAGACAGAGAGAGAGGGGGCAGAGACAGAGAGAGAGGGGGCAGAGACAGAGAGAGAGGGGGCAGAGACAGAGAGAGAGGGGGCAGAGACAGAGAGAGAGGGGGCAGAGACAGAGAGAGAGGGGGCAGAGACAGAGAGAGAGGGGGCAGAGACAGAGAGAGAGGGGGCAGAGACAGAGAGAGAGGGGGCAGAGACAGAGAGAGAGGGGGCAGAGACAGAGAGAGAGGGGGCAGAGACAGAGAGAGAGGGGGCAGAGACAGAGAGAGAGGGGGCAGAGACAGAGAGAGAGGGGGCAGAGACAGAGAGAGGGGGCAGAGACAGAGAGAGAGGGGGCAGAGACAGAGAGAGAGGGGGCAGAGACAGAGAGAGGGGGCAGAGACAGAGAGAGAGGGGCAGAGACAGAGAGAGAGGGGCAGAGACAGAGAGAGAGGGGCAGAGACAGAGAGAGAGGGGCAGAGACAGAGAGAGAGGGGCAGAGACAGAGAGAGAGGGGCAGAGACAGAGAGAGAGGGGCAGAGACAGAGAGAGAGGGGCAGAGACAGAGAGAGAGGGGCAGAGACAGAGAGAGAGGGGCAGAGACAGAGAGAGAGGGGCAGAGACAGAGAGAGAGGGGCAGAGACAGAGAGAGAGGGGCAGAGACAGAGAGAGAGGGGCAGAGACAGAGAGAGAGGGGCAGAGACAGAGAGAGAGGGGCAGAGACAGAGAGAGAGGGGCAGAGACAGAGAGAGAGGGGCAGAGACAGAGAGAGAGGGGCAGAGACAGAGAGAGAGAGAGAGGGGCAGAGACAGAGAGAGAGAGAGAGGGGCAGAGACAGAGAGAGAGAGGGGCAGAGACAGAGAGAGAGAGAGAGGGGCAGAGACAGAGAGAGAGGGGCAGAGACAGAGAGAGAGGGGGCAGAGACAGAGAGAGAGGGGGCAGAGACAGAGAGAGAGGGGGCAGAGACAGAGAGAGAGGGGGCAGAGACAGAGAGAGAGGGGGCAGAGACAGAGAGAGAGGGGGCAGAGACAGAGAGAGAGGGGGCAGAGACAGAGAGAGAGGGGGCAGAGACAGAGAGAGAGGGGGCAGAGACAGAGAGAGAGGGGGCAGAGACATTGAGAGAGGGGGCAGAGACATTGAGAGAGGGGGCAGAGACAGAGAGAGAGAGGGGGCAGAGACAGAGAGAGAGGGGGCAGAGACAGAGAGGGAGGGGCAGAGAAAGAGAGAGAGAGAGGGGCAGAGACAGAGGTCTTTAAAATGATGAGACTGATAGACAGACTTGACGTGGATAGAGCTTTTTTTCATTGAGTAGGGAAAATTCAAAAAAGAGGACATGATTTGAGAATTAAGTATCAGAAGTTTAGGGGTAACATGAGGGGGAACTTCTTTACTCAGAGAGTGGTAGCTGCGTGGAATGAGCTTCCAGTGGAAGTGGTGGAAGCAGGTTCGATTTTATAATTTAAAATAAATTGGATAGGTACATGGACGGGAAAGGAATGGAGGGTTATAGTCTGAGTGCAGGTAGATGGGACTAGGGGAGAATAAGTGTTCGGCACGGACTAGAAGGGCCTAGATGGCCTGTTTCTGTGCTGTAATTGTTATATGGTTATATGGTTATATGACCGAACCGACCAGCGATCACCGCGAATGCTAGGAGTACCCTACGCCAATTAACCTGGAAAACCTGTAGGTCTGTGAAGTGTGGGAGGAAACCGGAGCACCCGGAGAAAACCCACACTGTCACAGGGAGAAGGTACAAACACCAATCAGGCAGCATCTGTTGTCAGGATTGACCCCGGGTCTCTGGCGCTGTAAGGCAGCAACTCCACCGCTGCGCCACCGTGCCGCCCAAATAGTTGCACATCAGATTAGACAAGTTAGGAAGAAGAACATGTACAACATTGTAGATTCAATTGCGGAGTTTGATGACTTCAGGCAGCTGTTCTTGTAACAGATTGGTAAAAATAATTAAACATTTACTCCTCATGCCACCATTAACATTGGCAAGGAGGATAGGAGGCACAGGTCAGAGGGGCCGAATGGTCCGATTTGCACAAACTAAATGGAGCAGTCTGCTGGGATCACCAAGCCCACGAAGTGTCTCGACCCGAAAACTCACCCATTGTTTCTCAGCAGAGATCATGCCTGTCCCGTTGAGTTACTCCAGTACTTTGTGTCTATCTCTGATGTAAACCAGCATCTGCAGTTCCTTCCCACACATTTGAATGTGGTTTGAATGTTTACCTCATGCATTCGAAAAGGTTTGAGGCAGGCATTATTGCTTCATTTCGAGCAGAGAGCCCAGTTTTTACTTGGCACCTGGCCAAAAGCCAATTACTTGTCTAAATGTCTCACCCAGCTTGCTTTTAAAATAAGCCTGTATTCTTCAACGTGGTTTAAGTGGAAAACTACAATTCTGAACTATGATTAATCCTGTATTATTCACTAATGGCTGCATGCTACACTTGGAAGTTTTGTCTTCTTAAAAACATCTGTCACTTACACAGAAACTTTGAGTGTAACTACTTGGGGATTTTCACTGAACCTTGGCTCACTGCACAAGACCCTTGTCTTGAGCATAACTCTTGGATCAAAGCAAGCACATCACACAATTTCCCCTGCAACCACAGGAGATGCAATACCTGTCCCAACACCTCCTCCCTCAACTGTGTCCAAGGACCCCGACAATCCTTTCAGGTAAGGCAGAGGTTCACTTGCACCTCCTCCAACCTCATCTACTGTATCCGCTGTTCCAGGTTTGGACTCCTTTATATCAACGAGTCAAGAACAGGCTCGGCAATCTTTTCGATGAACACCACACGCCACAGCCTACACAATCTCCTGGTTGCTAAATGCTTTAACTACCCCTCCCATTTCCACACTAACCTTTCTGTCCTGGTCCTCCTCCACTGTCAGAGTGAGGCCCAGCACAAATTGGAGGAACAGCATCTCATATTTTGCATGGGCAGCTTACACCCCAGCGTTATCATTATTGACTTCTCTAACTTCAAGTAACCCTTGCTTTCCCTCTCTCTCCTTCCCTCCCCAACCCTAGTTCCCTGACTAGTTTCACTGTCCTCCTGATTAAATATTACTGATTGCATGCCTTGTTGTCACCTTTTCACACCTTTCCCCTCCATATCTCTACTCCCTCCCAGTCAGAAGAAGGGTCTCAACCCAAAACATCACCCATTCCTTCTCTCGAGAGATGCTGCCTGCCCCGCTGAATTACTCTAGTATTTTGTGTATATGCTTCTGTGTCTTTGGAAAATAGGACATAGTGTCCCCTTTCTCCTACCTGTAAAGGACCTCAGCCATTAAAGGACTTTGCTTACCTCAAGGAATGAGGCAGTATCATCTTAGAAACTTACCGAATAATGAAAGGCCTGGATAGAGTGGATGTGAAGAGGATGTTTCCACTAGTGGGAGAGACAAGGACCAGAGCGCACTTTATTGCACCTCGCAGTACATTGAACAACATCAGGTATCAAGAATAATTTTTGCCCTAAATTGCCCCACCTGCTCACTGGAACATTTCCAGCCTCATCCCATCTCTGGTTTTAAGCCAAATATTTGTGCTATTTAGCTTGGGTGATACTCTAGTAATTGCACAGAACAGTGCAGCACAGGAATAGGGCCTTCGGCCCGCAATGTCTGTGCTGAACACGATACTAAAGGGCCTGTCCCACTTACGCAACTTTTTCGGCGACTGCCGGCACCCGTCATAGGTCGTCGAAAATTTTCAACATGTTGAAAATTTAGCGGCAACTGGAAAAACGTTACGACTCTTTGGGCGACTAGGAGACTACCCATGACTGTACAGGTGACACCCTGGCGACATGTCGTGGGGTGAAGCCTGTATGGTCCTGAGTAGTTGCCCAAAGAGTCGTACTTTGTTCTGGTCGCTGCTGGATTTTCAATGTTGAAAATGTTCGACGACCTGTAATGACCTATGATGGGTGCCGGCAGTCGCCGAAAAAGTCGCGTAAGTGGGACAGGCCCTTAAGGTAAACAAATCTGCTCTGGGTGCACATGATCCACATCCATGAGTTAATCCAAAAGCCTCTTAAACACTACTATTCACTGGAAGCATGAGAGGGGATCTTACAGAAACATATAACATTCTTATGAGATGAGGAAAAACTTTCTTCACCCAGACTGTTGTGAATGTGGAATTCTCTACCACAGAAGGCACTGGAGGAGGCCAATTCACTGGATGTTTTCAAGACAGAGTTAGATTTATCTCTTGGGGCTAATGGAATCAATGGATATGGGGAAAAAGCCGGAAGGGGGTTGTAAACAGCCGTGATCATATAAAATGGCGGTGCGGGCCCAAAGGCCTACCCCTACAGCTATATTCTATGTGTCTATCATATCCGCCTCTACCACCCCCATCCCAGACACTGTATTTGTCCTATTTATATGAAAACATGCCCCGCACATCTCCTTTAAACTTTGCCCCTCTCACCTTAAAGTTCTGCCCTCTAGTCATTGACACTTCCACCCTGGGAAACTGTCTACCCTATCTATGCCTCTCAAATTTTACATTCTTCTATCAGGTCTCTCCTCAGCCTCTGATGTTTCAGAATGAAGAATAACAAACAAATTCAGACTGGGCAATCGTTTCGCGGAACACCTTCGCTCAGCCCGCTTGAACCAACCTGATCTCCCACTTGCTGGACCATATAATAATTACAGCACGAAAACCGGCCATCTCGGCCCTTCTAGTCTGTGCCGAACACTTACTCTCACCTAGTCCCATCTACCTGCACTCAGACCACAACCCTCCATTCCTTGCCCGTCCATATACCTATCCAATTCATTTTTAAATGATAAAATCGAACCTGCCTCCACCACTTCCACTGGAAGAACATTCCACACAACTACCACTCTCTGAGTAAAGAAGTTCCTCCTCATGTTACCCCTAAACCTTTGTCCCTTAATTCTCAAATCATGTCCTCTTGTTTGAATCTTCCCTACTCTCAATGGAAAAAACGTATCCACGTCAACTCTGTCTATCATAATTTTAAAGACCTCTATCAAGTCTACCCTTAACCTTCTGCGCTCCAAAGAATAAAGAACTAGCTTGTTCAACCTTTCTTTGTAACTTAGGTGCTGAAACCCAGGCAACATTCTAATAAATCTCCTCTGTACTCTCTCTTTTTTGTTGACATCTTTCCTATAATTTGGCAACCAAAATTGTACACCATACTCCAGAATTGGCCTCACCAATGCCTTGTACAATTTTAACATTACATCCCAACTTCTATACTCAATGCTCTGATTTATAAAGGCCAGCACATCAAAAGCTTTCTTTATCACCCTATCTATATGCGATTCCACCTTCAGGGAACTACGCAGTTATTCCTAGATCCCTCTGTTCAACTGCATTCCTCAATTCACTACGATTTATCATGTACGTCCTATTTTGATTTGTCCAGCCAAGACGTAGCACCTCACACTTATCAGCATTAAACTCCATCTGCCATCTTTCATCCCACTTTTCCAAATGGCCTAAATCTCTCTGTAGACTTTGAAAATCTACTTCATTATCCACAACACCACCTATCTTAGTATCATCTGCATACTTACTAATCCAATTTACCACACCATCATCCAGATCATTGATGTATATGACAAACAACAGTGGACCCAACACATTGTTGTTAAAGAAGGAACTGCAGATGCTGTAGAATCGAGGGTTACACAAAAAGCTGGAGAAACTCAGCGGGTGCAGCAGCATCGAAGGGGCGAAGGAGATAGGCGACGTTTCGGGTCGAGACCCTTCTTCAGTCTGGTCAGGGATCAGGGAAACGAGAGATATAAACAGTGATGTGGAGAGATAAAGAACAATGAATGAAAGATATGCAAAAAAGTATTGATGATAAGGGAAACAGGCCATTGTATGCTGTTTGTGGTGTGAAAATGAGAAGCTAGTGCGACTGGGGGGGGGGGGGGGGGGGGGGGGGGGGAAGATGGAGAAGGAATGTCAGGGCCCGAGGGCCGAGGGAGAGGTGGGGGCAGTCTGGGTTAACAGATGGACCCAACACAGAACCCTGAGGCACCCCAATAGTCACCGACCTCCAACCTGACAAACAGTTATCCACCATTACTTTCTAGTATCTCCCATTCAGCCACTGTTGAATCCGTCTTGCTACTCCACTATTTTACTTCGGAGTCACGCGAGTGATTACGTGAAGGAGGCCGTCCCCACGCATGCGCGTCATTACATCTGACGCGTGCGCACGGACTTAGTGGTGGGCGCGGTAAGTTTTTGAACCTAGAAGATATGTTTTAACTTATTTCTAGGGATGTGTTTTGTTTCGCAGGATTGCCTGCAGAATTTGGGGCGAAGTTGGACGGGCCGTAGGAAACCGGCTATGGACCGTGGGTAATTCCCGGTCCGGACCGCGGTATCGCGGGTAGTCGGCGGCCGTAGGTTCAGCTCCCTAGTCGCTGGCTAGGAGGTCAGCGACACACAGGAGGGGAATATGAGTGGGGGCTCTCCCAGTATGGGATCCCAGACCGCTATGGTCCCCAAAGAATGGGGTTAGACTGGCAGTCAGCCGGTCTTCCTACCCCAGTCACTGTTAAAGGGGTTAGCAGCTCGCACATCGCATGGTCCCCCCCAGGGAAGGGGTTAGACTGGCAGTCAGCCGATCTTACTACCCCAGTCACTGATAAGGGGGTTAGCCACACCTACACTGTAATGATTCCCCAGGAAAAGGGGTTAGACTGGCAGCAAGCAGGTCTTGCAACCCCAGCCATTCACTATGGGGTATGTAACTCCTACACGATTATGGCGTATGGACAGGATCATTACACCAGCAATATCATAATTCATGTTTACATACTCCATGCACCTTTGGTTACATGTGGTGACACGTTTACATCATTATGTCAAGATCATCTAGAGCCTCAGAGGCTCTGATACTAGTTCAGACCATTTCCAGGTGGTTATGCAAGGTTTAGCTTATACAGGAGTAGATACTGATTTCTAATCTTATTCCACCAGTGCTGCTACAACGCAAGCAGCAAGGGTTATGTACCGTCCTCTGGACCACATCCTGTCTACTGCAGGATGGTCTAACAAACGAGGTATCCATCATTTATTTTAACCCATTGCCAGACCAGGGGTGCTTGCCAACTATATTTAGGTTCAATTTTAGTTCCCCTCGGTTGAGAGGTGTTATTATTGTTTGTTGTTTATCAGCATCAGCATATTTTTTAAACCGGTGTCATGTATTTTAAACCTATGGCATTATGATGTTTCCCTCATTTATGGTCAACTGATGCAGTCGTGATTGTGTGGACCCGTTTTTCCACGGCATGAAATCACAGACCTTCAAAGTTTTCACGTAGTCACTCACGTGACTCCGAAGTAAAATAGTAAGATTAAACGAGAACTTACCAGTTTGAAGTTTGATCGTTATTTTATGAGGAGTTACGATGAGGGATTACGTGCCCTCCGCTCCCTACCCACATAACTTAACGATCATCTGGTAGTTCTAGTCATCTATAATCTTACTATGTTAGTTCAACAACTGTTATCTGTGATTTCACACTGCTGCTTTGAAGATTGACGCGCATGCGTGGGGACGGTCTTCTTCACGTAATCCCTCATCGTAACTCCTCATAAAATAACGATCAAGCTTCAAACTGGTAAGTTCTTGTTTAATCTTACTATTTTGTTGAAACTGTGATATAAAGACACAAATAAATTGTTTCTACTTCTCGATTATTTCTTCCATCGCATTATTAACTGAGATACTCAACTCAACTACTAATGAAAGCAGTAACTGCCTAGTGTGCAATATTTCATTGAGCTCTCACCTTTCATACTCTGAAATTAAGTTTGATATTGTCAGCAAATATGGGAAAATGTGGGAACAATTGCCTCTCTTTCAACAATAAAAATATATTTGCGAATGTTAGCACCCGACTCCAACAGCAGCGATGAAGATTTTTCTAAACAGCAGCCATTTCTGTCTTGTAGAAAATAAAATGCGAATGTAGAGCCACTCTGTTAATTTATAAAAGCATTTTCTCACTTCTCCTTTATGCGGGGAATAATTTCTGTTCTTACCTTTGTGACAGGCTTTCTTTAGCTATTCTTGCCATTTTCATTCTTAAAAGGAGGCCTAAAGATTCTGAATCCTTGGGGGAAAAAAGTGACACATCAGTGGTGCTTTGGAGAAACACAGACTGAATCTAAATAGTTTGGAAATTCTGGATATATCTAATGTAATTGAATTTAAAATAAGCAACATATCGCAAAAGTAAAAATTAGGAAAAGTAAATTCGCACTGAATTAATAACACATTTGGAAACATATATTCAATTTAACAGGTATTCCACCACTCCAAAGATAATAGAATCACCCTTGCAACAGATTCCATAGGCTAATGGCCAAATTGATTATAATCAATTATATTTGAAAAACTGCATTTAATATTTCAAATAGACTTAAATTACGTTGTGGATTTTTTGTCAGAAGTTTAGGTGTCCAATCCTCATTTGACTAGCTAGATTCATAAACTTGTGTTTGACACCTTCTGCTCCGATTGGTCATAATTTCTGGCTTTGGTACATTTAAACGTGTGAAAAATAAAATATGCTCATCATCTGTTATGGTCAACTTAAGGTGTTTATCTTCATTGAACTTACCAGTGCAAAATATCTGTGGAAACATTGCTTTGCAATGTTATCGTTATTACTAATTCCTCCAGAGTATTCATGCTCTTATTCAATTGATCGTGTGTACTTGACAAAGACTGCAAACAACCTTAAAATTATTTTTCAGAGTTAAAGAATAATCAACCAGCATGAAGAATATGATGGATGAGTATGTGTCTATTTCCAGGTCAGAAATCGCAATGACCAATCCTTCAGTTTCACACATCTGTGTGATAAGTGAAATAGATCAGAATTCTACTTTACATTCTTCCAGGTTTAAAATAATGGCTCATCCATGCTGCCTGTACTGACAGTGACACTTTGTGCCATGTTTGGGTAAATGGATTGAATAATGAACAACCAGGGCAATCCACCTCCTCATCAATGGGAACATTGACCTTTGTCCAATCTCTGATTACAGGACTGTGACTCGTTGCAACATCAAAAAGCATAACTGGGCCCCAATGACTATGGGTTTGTGTTATCCATGGTCACCATCTTCTGAATGACATCAAGTTTTTGTATTGATTGTAAAGTTAGTCCAATTTGAGATCACTGATGGGAATTTTTGAATATTGGTGATGAACCTCACCAGGAGAAAATAATCATTAGGAACAAAACTGTACATGTCCTGCTGATATAATCTGGGACTAATCACATGTCTGCTGGGTGTGCCCAATTCATTAAAAGTGGCATTACAAATCTTACGGGTTGACACACCTTGACTTTGCAAGGCATTAACATATAAGGCAGCAGTTTATGTCTTGAGACCTTTCCAATTTTCCAATGACCAGTGTGCCAGCACATAACAATGAGGGCTGGAACATGGAGGTTGTGGTGCTCCCATGCACCCATTGCCCTCAACCTTCATGGTGTAGAGGCCACAGGTTTGGGATATGGTGTTACAGAAGTCTTACCCCAAAGACTCCAGTGCATTAACGAGATAGTAAACCGTGCATTTCAGGCTGGTGAAACCAGTGTACTTTTGAATGAAGAGTGCCAAGCTTCTTGAGTGTTGTGGATGATTTCTTCCAGGGATGCTGACATATACTTCAATGTCCATTTTGATATCCCTTGTTTATGGGCAATTTCTTGGTGTACATGATAACTGCTCCCATTCCATCTCTGGTCGTATTGAGATAATTGATTCTGTAGGTCTTGGAGTTAGGTAAAGATTCTGCTGCTCAATGTCTTTATGAGTGAATGGCTTACGAGGTTGGGGACAGGATATTTTTGACACTCTTTGATCTCCTGAAGAGACTTCTGGTTCAAAGGGCCTTCCTGGTTGTGCTCCTCCATTTTGAACAGCCAAATATCAAGGATTCCCACAAATTAGTTCTGCTGTTACATTTTCATAAAGGGCTGCCATAAAGCATTTTCTGCATTCGAAAGACCTTGAGCCTTGATGTCACTTTGTTAACCTGGGAGAAACCAATGCCTATGGTTTAATTAATCCTGTCAATTAATTTGCAGGATTTTAGAGATAGCTGTCAGTTTATGCTTATTATTGTCACGTGTATGCAGTACAGTGAAAAGCTTTAACTTGCATGTTATCCAATCCAATCACATAATACAATACATCACAAGTACAAAGGATAGAGTGAAAGGAAAGATGGCAGACTGCAAAATATATGTCTCAGTATTGTCATGCAACTTGAACTTCAACTCACTTGAACTTGAACTGTTCCAGAGAAAATGAGAACTTAAGAGAGGAACTTCAAGAATAAAACAAAGTGTTGGAATAACTCGGTCTCAGGCATGCACAAGCGATGACAAGGGTTTGTTTGATTCCAATCCCAATATTTCCAAATTATGTCAAGTTTATTGTTGTATGCATGTACGATGTAGATGCATCTGCAAAGTAGCCTTTCATTGTATCACAGGGTTAGAGATGGATACACATAAAACATTAATTATACAGTAATTCTGTAAGACTGTTACAAGAGGACTGTGTAAATCTACACAACATCAGTCAAATCATGTTGTTATGAGAAATCCATGGTAGTGCAAGAGGAATCATGGTTGCATTAGGTTTGCACAAATGGTTTCAAGAATATAGTAGTGGGAAAGTGGCAGATTCTGAAACTGTTTGTGTGGGACGTCAGGCTTCAGTACCTCCTACCTGATTTTAGCAGCCAGTCGAGAGAACGGCCCAGAAGAACGGGAACCTTGATGACCGATGCCGCCTTCTTGAGGTGGGTTCTCATGTGGATGCTATTGATGGTGGGGAGAAGTGTGCCTGTGAGGGACTGGGCCGAGTTCACCACATCATACAGCCTTTTGCATTCCTGTGCATTGGATTGCCTTAGCAGGCCAAGATGCAACCAGTCAGGACACTTCCCACAGTACATCTGTACAAGTTTGTTAAAGGTTCAGCTGGAGGTTATTGTTACAGTACCTCTCAACCAGTTTCCCTCTCTCTCTTGTATCAAGTTGCAAAGGAAGGCAGAGAACCAGGTATTGGACCTTATTGGTCATTTGGAGGGGATGATAGTGTTCAATACCAAGCCATAGTAGATGAAATCAAATGATCTAACCAAGAACCTGGCTCAGAAAGCACATATCTATTTAGTTTTTATGTGGGGAATAATCTCATGTCAGCATGCATCATAAGAAAAGGGCAAAAAGGAAAAAAAGTTATGTAATATTTTGTACAAACCAATGGCAACCATGGCTTCATGTTCTTAAAACGAACCTTCTCCCAGTCCATTAGTTCTTCAAACGCTTCCTTGGAATAATAGCCAGCAATGTCGTTGAAATGGTCACCATCCTGGAAAAACAAACATTGTACCTGATACACTTTGGTGCATAATCTGTAATCATCAGATATTATTTCCAAAACAGATTTTAAAATATCATTTTTAAAACTTAATACAGGACAATTCCAGGATAAAGAATCACAACTTAAAATTAAAGAGTAACTTCTGGATAGAAATGAGATATTTCTTCACTCATAATAGTGAGGTTTTTTTCTCGGGTTGAAATAAATCAGCTATTAATTGCATTCCAGCAAGATCAAAGCATTATTGATTCCAAGAAGTAATAAACCATATCACAGTAATAGAGGAAACTGCATTTAAAAGTGCAGGTCAGGCGTGATCTGCCTGAAAGGTCCAGACCCAAAATGTTGCCCGTCAAGATTCAAGATTGCAGCTTCCAGCCAACGGACATCAGCTTCTACATTTGTGGCAATAAAGACAGTGACTATCATGGGCTTCCCCCACACTGAAGTCAGGAGCAGAACCCAGTGGCTGCTGCAAAACCACTATTGTAAACAAGAATAAATTGTCAGATATTCAGCAAGCCAGGCAGCATCTGTGGAGGGAGAAACAGAGTGAATGTTTCAGGTTAATATTCTTTCCTCACAGCTGGGGAAAGTTGCCAGATGGAGACAGACATCTAGAAGGATGAGGGCGATGGAATGAATGGCCTCCCAGATCAATATTAATGTCAGTGATCCACTCCAGAGCCCAGGGAACTCATCCACTCCTCACTGACACCAATTCATGGGGTGGTGATGGTCTGAGAAGGAGCAGCAGCATCTTCCCTGTTCCCACGCCCCCCGAGAGGACATTTATCCGGCATCTTCTGGCCTCTCTCCATGTCAAAGCTCCCTGGAGTCTGACCTCTGAGCTCTGCATCCCAGACATGGTTGCCACTCCTTCAGCAGCTCCTCGCTCTCCCTTCCTGACCTCAGACACCCACTTCTCCTCGCCTCACCTACGCTCACTTCTCCTCACCCACACCTCGACTAAACCGCTCACCTCGACGATACCTCACAACAAAACCTCGTCTCAACTAAGCTTCACCTCAACTAAACCTAGCAATGTTTCAAAATTTTGAGATTTTAAAAATCAAGTCTGCAATTTATCCCATCAGCTAAAGCATAAAAAGAAGTTTAATTTGACACCTAAATCACTTTCATATCTTCAGTATTAAGAAAGTTATGACCATTTTGATACTCAGAAATTAGCATATTCTTCCCCATTGCCTTTCAATTGACTTAACTCAAAAGCTGTGATCTGGAACAGTTAAAAGCCCATATCTTTCTTAAAAATTAAGAGAACCCACTGAAATTTTCAGTTATTATAGATTGAAGCATTCTGAAACAAATATGAAACAATCTTATTTGGATGACCTGAAATTAAAGCAATTAAAGCATGAAATTAAAGAAGTTAGTTATCTAATTGTAGCTAATTACAAAATTTAATGAGTAGATCTAAACATCTATCCATTTCTTAAGAAAAGATAAACTTTTTAAAAATTGCCTAAGTGTCCAAATAACATTCACACAATAAAACATAATTTTTAAATCTAATTTTCATGAATTTCTAGGCCAAATGGAAGGAATTTAGTGTTTTATGCCTGTGAATTAATGGCCATTTAAATCAACTTGTGAGTGGGTTTTAGTGGAATGCGGTGGATTGGAACGTTGCGGTTTGCGGTGAAGTCGGGAGGAAAAATACTGCCGGTTCATACATTTTTTTGTCCCCTTTTCGCAACATGAAAATACGATTAAAGCCTCCCTAAAAACAAGTTTTTATGTAAAAATAAACTGTGTAGCTTCTTTTATCGCCTACCTTAGGTCCATTCCGCTGTCTCCATTCAGAGCTTTAGAAGATGATTTTTAAACTACTCTAGTTAATAAATAATCTAGCATAGTTTAAAAATACCTTTATGAATGAAATCGCCCGACATGGATTGATTTGGACTGCCTAGAAAAAATCGGCATTTTAAACCCGCCGCCCTCTGAAAGGCACCAAAGTCACACACACGGGGAGCAGCTGAACTGCAACGCTGCTAAAGGTAAGTATTGTAACATACCTACAAACCTCACACCTCACTAAACTTCATCTCACACCTAAACCTCAACTCACTAAACTGCACTTCGACTAAACTTCCTCAACTAAACCTCACACCTCGACTAAATCCTCGCCTCGACTGGACTTTACCTCAACTAAACCCTCAATCACCTCGACCAAACCTCACTTCAACTAAACACCCCTCGCCTTGAACCTCCCCGCGACCAAACTCCGTCCCGCGACCAAACTCCGCCTCTCTGCCGCTCCCGCTATTTATAGCCACCCCCCCCCCCCCCCTGACGTGAGCGGCGGCTCCATCCAGAGCGCGGGTCACGTGACAGCTCGAGCCCGCGGCTGGAAAAGGCGCCAAAAGCCGTTGGTCGCGAGTCTCCTGTCTCCCCCCATCCTCGCTTTCTCGCCACCACACCGCTGAGGGGGAGGGGCTGCGGGTGGGGGGGCGGGGCGGGGCTTGGGGAGACGTCAACGAGCCTGTGCCCCTCCCCCTGCGGCTTTCTCGGGCAGTGCGCCTGCGCCGCTATCCGCGCTCGGCCCCTCCCCCCGGCGGCGGGACAGCGAGTTGCAGGTGTTGCAGGGGAGCAGCTGTTGCAGTGGAGCAGGTTCCTGCATTGAAGCCCGTCCCTGCATTGAAGCCCCTCCTGCAGTGGAGCATCTCCTGCAGCTGCAGGGAAAGTTCAAGCCTCCACCATCTCCTCAGGCCGCGTGTCCCAGATTGCAACCACCCTCTGGGTGAGTTTAATCTCATCCACGTCCGTTTTATTGTTCTGTTAGTATAGTCTGGTCAACAATTCCTTGTTCGATCATCTTATTCTAATTGCTGACTCCAAATACTGTTTCCTCATCTGTTCTTGCCCCATCAGAGATATTATCCCCTTTGTTTAGCAATGTTACAAAATTTTGAGATAAAAAAAAATCGTCTGTAATTTATTCCATCAGATAAAGCATTAAAAGACGCTTAATTTGACACCTAATTCACTTTCGTATCTTCAGTATTAAAAAAGTTATGGCCATTTTCACACTCGGAAATTAGCATCTTGTTTCCTATTGCTTTACCATTGATTTAACACAAAAGTTGTGATCGAGGACAGTCAAAAGCCCATAACTTTCTTAAAACTTAAGAGAACTGAAATAAATGTTCAGTTATTATAGAATGAAGTATTCTGAAACAAATATGAAACAATCTTACTTGGATGACCTGAAATTAAAGCATATAATTAGTTAGTTACCCAATTGTAGCTAATTACAACATTCAATTACTAGATCTAAACATCTATCCATTTTTTAAGAACTTTTTTTTTTAAATTTAAAGCCTAAGTGTTCAATTAACATTCACACAATAATTCACAATATAACATGATTTTTAAATCTAATTGTCATTAATTTATAGGGCAAATTGAAGGAATTCAGTGTTTAATGCCGATAAATTTATGAGCACTTTAAACAACTTGCGCGTGGGATTTTCTGGAACGCAATGGATTAGAATGTTGCAGTTGCGGTGAATTTAACCCCCATATCTAGCAATGTTACAAAATTCTGAGATTTAAAAAATCAAGTCTGCAATTTATCCCATCAGATAAAGCATAAAAATAAGTTTAATTTGACACCTAATTCACGTTCATATGTTCAGTATTAAGAAAGTTATGGCCATTTTCATACTCTGGAATTAGCATCTTGTTCCCCATTGCCTTTCAATTTACTTCTCAAAAGCTGTGATCTGGAACAGTTAAAAGCCCATAACTTTCTTAAAAATTAAGAGAACTCAATGAAATTTTCAGTTATTATAGATTGAAGCATTCTGAAACAAATATGAAACAATCTTACTTGGATGACCTGAAATTAAAGCATACAATTAGTTAGTTATCTAATTGTAGCTAATTACAAAATTCAATGAGTAGATCTAAACATTTATCCATTTCTTAAGAAAATAAAAACTTTTTTTAAATTGCCTAAGTGTCCAAATAACATTCACACAATAATCCACAATATAACATAATTTTTAAATCTAATTTTCATTAATTTCTGGGCCAAATGGAAGGAATTTAGTGTTTTATGCCTGTAAATTAATGGCCATTTAAATCAACTTGCGAGTGGGTTTTAGTGGAATGCGGTGGATTGGAACGTTGCGGTTAGCGGTGAAGTCGGGAGTAAAAATACTGTTTGTTCATACATTTTTTTGGACCCCATTTCGCAACGTGAAAATATTATTAAAGCCTCCCGAAAAACCAACTTTTAATATAAAAATAAACTATTTACATTTTTTTTCTCCCCTACGCAAAATCCTTCCGGTTGTCAGTGCTCACGGCTTTTGAAGGTGATTTTTAAATTACTTTAGTTAATAAATAATTTAGAGTAATTTAGAAATATCTTCATTCATGAAATCGCCCGACATTGATCGATTTGCCCTGCCTGTGAAAAAATGGCAATTTAAGCCCGCCCCCCTCTGAAAGGCGCCAAAGTCACGCACACGGGGAGCGGTAGAACTGCAGTGCGGGTCAAGATAAGTTTCGTAACATACCTACCATATCAGCAGGAAAAATTCTGCCGGATCGTATGGGGACTAAATCACCGTTTCCCAACATGAAATATTGATTAAAGTCATCTAAAAAAACAGCTTTCACTTATCTGTCCCCTATGTAAAATCCGTCCCTGTTGTCGGTGTTCACGGCATCAGGAGCTAATTTTTTTTTTACTGCAGCGATGAAATAGTTTGGCTAATTATAGGAAAAAGTTAACTTACTGGCAGTCGGAAACAATCTCCAGAAATAGATCGAACTTCGACAAAAGACAGCTCCGGATGGCAAGGGGAAAACCACATTTTAACCCCGCCCTTAAAGGCGGCAGTCGCGCACGCGGCCAGCGGCAGAACTGCAGCACCACTAAAGGTAAGTTTTGTTCCTAATTTGTTCCACCAATCCACCACAACCCTTCCCTACAATTGAAAACAAATTGTTTATGTTGCTGTTTCCTACTCTAGTGAAGGGTCTCTGATCTGAAACTGAACTGTTTCTTTCTCCACAAATGCTGTCTAACCTGCTGAATGTTTTTTGAATTTTCTTCCATTTTTATTGCAGATTTTCAGCATCTGCGGTTCTTTGTTTTACACGTTCGTTTTGATGTTGTGACCGGCCAATAACGAATCAAAGGAGATCAGATACGTGGTGTCGTAATCTACTGGGATTCAAGTAACTAGTAAGTGTTTCAATAGGAAGGTTCTGCCTAGTCGGGATGGGACTCCATTTTAGTGTAGTTTAGAGATACAGCCCCCTTCAGCCCACCGAGTCCACGCCAACCAGCGATCCCCGCACACTAATACTATCCTACACAGAAACAGAGACTTGGCTACAAGAGGGCCAGGGCTGGGAACTGAATATTCAAGGGTATACCTCCTATCAAAAAGACAGACAGGTGAGCAGAGGGGATGGGGTAGTTCTGTTGGTGAGAAATTAAATTCAGTCCCTTGCAAGGGCTGACATTGAAACGGGAGATGTTGAGTCAGTAAGGATAGAACTAAGGAATTGTAAGGGTAAAATTACCCTAGTGGGACTTATCTACAGGCCCCCAAACAGTTAGCTGGTGCAAGTTGAATCAGGCGTTAAAATTGTCATGTAGCAAAGGTAATGCTGTGGTTGCTATGGGAGATTTCAACATGCAGGTAGACTGGGAAAATCAGGTTGGTACTGGACCCCAAGAGAGGGACTTTGTAGAGTGCCTTTGTGATGGATTCTTAGAGCAGCTTGAATTGGAGCAATTCTGGATTTAGAGTTATATAAAGAACCGGATTTGATAAAGGAACTTGAGGTTAATGAGCCATTAGGAGGTAGCGACCATAATATGGTCAGGTTTAATCTACAATTGGAGAGGGAGAACGGTAGATCATGGTGTCAGTGTTGCAGTTGAATAAAGGGGACTACGGGGCCATCAGGGAGGAGCTGGCCAAAGTTGAAAGATACCCTAGCAGGGATAACGGTGGAACAACAATGGCAGGTATTTCTAGGAATAATACAGAAGGTGCAGGATCAGTTCATTCCTAGGAGGAACAAAGATTCCAAGGAGGTAAGGGGCGACCGTGGCTGACAAGGGACATCAGGGACAGTTTAAAAATAAAAGAGAAGAAGAACAACATAGCAATGATGAGCGGGAAGCAAGAGGATTGGGTAATGTTTAAAGAGTAACCGAAGATAACAAAAGACAATACAGGGAGAAAAGATGAGGTACGAAGGTAAGCTAGCCAAGAATATAAAGGAGGATAGTAAAAGCTTCTTTAGGTATGTGAAGAGGAAAAAATTAGTTAAGACCAAAGTTGGACCCTTGAAGACTGACAAAGGTGAACTTATTATGGCAAGGAAATGGCAGATGAGTTGCACAGGTACTTTGGATCTGTCTTCACTAAGGAGTACACAAACAATCTTCCTGAGATAATAGTGGCCAGAGGATCTGGGGTGACGACTGATAATCCCCCGGGCCTGATGGTCTGCACACCAGGGTACTTAAGGAAGTGACTCGAGAAATCGTGGAAGCATTGGTGATAATTTTACAATGTTTTATAGACTCAGGATCAGTTCCTGTGGATTAAGGGTAGCTAATGTTATCTCACTTTTTAAGAAAGGTGGGAGAGAGAAAACAGGGAATTATAGACCAGTTAGCCTGACATTGGTGGTGGGGAAGATGCTGGAGTCAATTATAAAAGATGAAATAGCGGCACATTTGGATAGCAGTAACAGGATCGTCCGAGTCAGCTTGGATTTACGAAGGGGAAATCATGCGACTAATCTTCTGGAATGTTTTGAGGAAGTAACTAGGAAAATGGACAAGGGAGAGTCAGTGGATGTAGTGTACCTGGACTTTCAGAAAGCATTTGATAAGGTCCCACATAGGAGATTAGTGGGCAAAATTAGGGCACATGCTATTGGGTAAAGTACTGACATGGATAGAAAATTGGTTGGCAGACAGGATCAAAAGAGTAGGGATTAACAGGTCCCTTTCAGAATGGCAGGCATTGACTAGTGGGATACCGCAAGGCTCGGTGCTGGGACTGCAGCTATTTACAATATACATCAATGATTTGGATGAAGGGATTCAAAGTAACATTAGCAAATTTGCAGAAGACTGTGTTTATTTGCAGTATTGTAGGCAGTTTTGGTCCCCTAATTTGAGGAAGGACATTCTTGCTATTGAGGGAGTGCAGTGTAGGTTTACAAGATTAATTCCTGAGATGATGGTACTGACAAATGCTGAGAGAATGGAGTGGCTGGACTTGTGCACTCTGGAGTTTAGAAGGGGAAGAGGGGATCTTATTGAAACATGTTTGGGCACGCTAGAGGCAAGAAAAATGTTCCCGATGTTGGGGGAGTCCAGAACTAGGGGCCACGGTTTAAGAATAAGGGGTAAGCCATTTAGAACGGAGACGAGGAAACACTTTTTCTCACAGAGAGTTGTGAGTCTGTGGAATTCTCTGCCTCAGAGAGTGGTGGAGGCCGGTTCTCTATATACCTTCAAGAGAGAGCTAGATAGGGCTCTTAAAGATAGCGGTGTCAGGGGATATGGGGAGAAGGCAGGAACGGGGTACTGATTTGGGATGATCAGCCATGATCACATTGAATGGCGGTGCTCGCTCGAGGGACCGAATGGCCTACTCCTGCACCTATTGTCTATTGTCACACACTAGGGACAATTTACACTTATATCAAGACAATTTACCTACAAACCTGCACGTTTTTTGAGTGGGGGAGAGATTTCGGGGGAAACACAGGTCATAGAAACATAGGAAATTGGTGCTGGAGTAGGCCATTCGGCCCTTTGAGCCTGCACCACCATTCAATATGATCATGGCTGATCATCCAACTAGGTATCCTGTAACTGCCTTCTCTCCATTCTCCCGATCCCTTTAGCCCCAAGGGCCACATCTAACTCCCTCTTAAATATAGCCAATGAACTGGCCTGAAGTACCTTCTGTGGCAGAGAATTCACAGATTCACCACTCTCTGGGTGAAAAATAATTTTCTCATCTCGGTCCTAAAAGACATCCCCCTTATCCTTAAACTGTGACCCCTTGTTCTGGAGTTCCCCAACATCGGGAACAATCTTCCTGCATCTAGACTGTCCAACCCCTTAAGAATTTTGTAAGTCTCTATAAGATCCCCCCTCAATCTCCTAAATTCCAGTGAGTACAAGCCGATCCTATCCAGTCTGTATTCATATGGAAGTCCTGCCATCCCAGGAATCAGTCTGGTGATAGGAGAAGAATTAAGTAAATTCGGCCCATCAAGTTTACTCTGCCATTCAATCATGGCTGATCAATCCCTCCTAATCTCATTCTCCTGCCTTTTCCCCTTAACCCCTGACACCCGTACTATTCATGAATCTGTATCTGCTTTAAAAGTGTCCACTGACTTGGCCTCTGTCTGCGGCAAAGAACCAGCATCTGCAGTTCCTTCCTACATACAGCATGTGTTAATTGGGTGTACGGTGAGATTGTGCTGAAACTGTGATGTTTAAAACTTGCAGACTGTGGAAGTCAGAGCACCAGTTGTGACTGTGAGACGTGGTGTTGTGTTGGAAGCACACGGATGGCCTGGGACGTTCATTTGATGCATCAAGAAGTTGCTATGGAGACGGTGCAGGACGTTCCCCAGGTTACGGCAGGGTTCCCTTCCTGGGAACCGTTCCCAAGCGGAACATGCGGCCATGAACAGAGTTCCCACACGGCAGAAGATGCCTGCTGCCCCGCAGCAGCCGGTAAATCCATCCCACCGTCTCCCAGACACTCGCTCATGTGTACGGGCTGTACTTTAGTGTGTCCGTAAGCTGGGGACCACCTACACCTCAAACAAGTCAACTCGGGGCTGGACAACGATTAAAGATAAAGACGGAACAAAGAAATAATGACAGAAAATGCTCAAAACTCAGCCGGTCGGGCAGCATCTTGTGGAGAACGAAACAGTTCATGTTTCACGGTCCTGTAGAAATAGGCCCTTCGGCCCAACTAGTCCATGCTGACCAAGATGCCTCCTCTAAGCTGGCCCTATTTGCCCACGTTTGGCCCATAGCCCTCTGACCTTTCTTACCCATGTTGAAACCTGAAAAATGTCTTCTCAGATCAATGACCGTTCATCAGAACTGGATGCAGTCACATAATGTGGCCAGTTCTGATACAAACTGGAAAGGCTGGTTATCTGAAATTGCCCATATTAATGATAACTTCAAGGGCTGCGCCACACCGAAATGCGGTGCTGTTCCGTAAGATATTGTCGGCTTCGTTGGAACAATAGGAACGGCTTAATTTGAGGCGGCACGGTGGCACAGCTGTAGAGTTACCGCCTTATAGCAGCAGAGACCCAGGTTCGATCCTGACTATGGGTGCTTTCTGTATGGAGTTCGTACGTTCTCCCTGTGACCTGAGTGGGTTTACGGCGAGATTTTCGGTTTCCTCACACACTCCAAGGACATACAGGTTTATAGGTTAATTGGCTTGGTATAATTGTAATTTGTCCCTAGTGTGTGTAGGATAGTGTTATTATGTGGTGATCACTGGTCGGTGCAGACTCGATGGGCTCTCTAAACTAAACAATACAATGTCGGTGGACTATTAATAAAACATGCAATAGCCTGGAAAATATGCCGTCCAGCACCAAACTCCCAAGTGTACCAGATTTGTGAGTTATAATGAACTCTGAGAGCCAGTGTGGATCCGCTGGTGTTTCTGGAGGGCCCCTCAGTATGTGAAGCTCTGAGAGAACATAGTGAGAACATTTGTACGGCCTCCGTCCGCTGTGGGTCCGCTGGTGTGGGTGGAGGGTCCCTGCCCATGTAACACACTTCCCCCATTCTGCACATTCATGCCGTCTCTCCTTTGTCCGTGCTTGAAGATCACCTGATTTCCCAATTCCACTCTGTCCGTCAGATGGTGTGAACGGATTATGCCCACATTTACATTGTGAATCTGGGTTCATACCGGAGGCAGAAGGTTGTCTAGCTGACATTGGTCTGGAGGCTTTAAGATGCCTTCTTAAGTGTCACATAAGGAACTCCGCTGTGGTAAATGCAACAGTGCAGTGAGGGCAGAAATGACGGTAAATGTTTCCCCGGTGCTGGAAGGCAACAAGGTTCTGTTTCTCCTCTCTGGCACAGTTCACACACCTCGAACACAGAGGCAAAGCTGAAGTGGACAACAGTGGTTAACACTCATCACATGAAGACAGAATGTGAAGTTTATCAGTAAAGTCAGTTGTAAGGCCGGAGATATTCCCAACCACGGACAAAATCCAATCTTAACTATGCTGCCCCGAGAAGGAGACACAGAAGATGCTGTTGTGGTAATTACAGGGAGATAAAGACAGAGCAGAAGGCAATAGAAGTTACGTTATCAAACAACAGGAATGTCCAATATCCTCAGACATATTCTCAAAGTAAACCAGTGGAGTGAAATGTTAGGACCTGACCCGTATGGTCTCAGAAACCACAAACCTAATTAGATTTCATGTGGGAAGAAAACTCATGTTAGCATGCATCACAAGAAAAGGTTAAAGAGGAAAACATCTGAAGAATATTTTCTCCAAACCAATGGCGAGCATGGCTTCATAGTTCCACTTCACATTCTTATAACGGAGATTTTCCCAGTCACTTAACTCTTCCCTCTCTTTGGGGAAAAATGGCCAGCAATGTCTTTGAAGCTGCCTGGAACAACAAACCTTGAACCTGATACACTGGTGGAAAATCAGCGGGCGGCTGAGCTCAGTTGTTGGTGAACGACGGCCTCAGTTCCCCCCCCCCCCCCCCCCCCTCTCCTCACCGAGCCCCTCGACCCCAGGCTCCAGTACGGGTCACGTTGCAGGCAGAGGAGATGAGATTAATTTGGCATCATGTTCAGCACGGACTTTATGGGCCAAAGGGCCTGTTCCTATGCTGTTCTGTTCTCTGTTCTTGATATAAAAGATCTGTTTGATTCACGAGAAATAAATACTTGATTGATAATAACAATTTAGTCTAGTTTATTGTCACTTGTAATGACGTACAGTGAAAGGGTTTTTGTTTTTTTTTTGGTTTTTTGTTTGGAAAACTGAAACTGGTAAACTTTAATGTTTAAAAAAAACATTAGACTAAGATTTTAACAAGTTTTCAAAAAATACTAAATTTGGGGAAAAATGTGCTGGATTTACATTTTTACCGAATGAAGCGTTTCTTGAAAGGAACAAAAATCTGTATTTGCAATGTGATAATTAAAACTGTTTGTTCAATTCCATTTTTAACTGCTGTTCCTCAGACAAAAACAAATATTTTTTAAAACGTAATCCAAAGGCTTTTTGTTGCGTACCATACAGTCAGTGGAATGACAAATATTACAATCAAGCCATTTACAGTGTATAGATACATGATAAGGGAGTAACATTTAATACAAGGTAAAGCCAGAAAAGTCCGATCAAGTATAGTCCAAGGATCACCAATGAGGTAGATAGTAGTTCAGGACTGCTCTCAGGTTGTGGTAGGATGATTCAGTTGCCTGATAACAACAGGGAAGAAACTGTCTCTGAATTTGGAGATTTGCATTTTACACTTCTGTCCCTTTTACCCGATAGAAGAGGGAGTGGCCAGGGTGAGACTGGTCCTTGATTATGCTGCTGGCCTTGCCGAGGCAACGTGAGGTGTAAATGGAGCCAATGGAAGGGCGATGTTTAAGAAAGAACTGCAGATGCTGGAAAAATTGAAGGTAGACAAAAAAATGCTAGAGAAACGCAGGGGGTGAGGCAGCATCTATGGAGAAAAAGAAAGAAGAGGAGGAGACTAGTGGGAGAGGGAGGGGAGGGAGGAAGAAAGCAAGGGCTATCTAAAATGAGAGAAGTCACTGTTGATACCGCTGAGGTGTAAACTATCCAAGAGAAATATGAGGTGCTGTTCCTCTAATTAGGGAGATGCCGGAAATACATCCGACATCCTACTGTCACCGCCTCTTCCTTTCTTTTTCCTGCCCCCCCCCAACATCAGTCTGAAGAAGGGTCTCAACCCGAAACGTCGCCTATTCCTTCTCTCCGGGGCTGTGGAGTCGGAGTCAGTAAAAAAGTCCCGACCAACTCCAACCGCAACCTAAACTTCGGAGACAACCTAAATCTCTGCCTTATCCACTGACTTGGCCTCCACCGCCGTCTATGTGAGGATGCTGTTCATTGATTTCAGTTCAGCTTTCAATACCATAGTCCCCACCAGCCTTGCTGAGAAGCTGCTGGAACTGGGGCTGAACACTCCCCTGTGTACCTGGGTCCTGGACTTTCTCACCGCCAGGCCCCAGGTGGTCAAGATGGGGAGACATACCTCCATTCCCCTCACCCTGAACACAGGATCCCCCCCAGAGTTGTGTCCTCAGCCCCCTACTGTACTCCCTGTACACACATAACTGTGGCCAGGTTCATCTCCAACTCCATCATCAAGTTTGCTGATGACACTGTGGTGGTGGGCCGAACTCCGATAACGATGTGGAGGCCTACCTGGAGGGGGTGGCTGATCTGGCACTCCAGCCCCCTCTTGAATGTCACTAAAACTAAGGAGCTGATTGTGGACTTTAGAAGGGCTCAACATCCGAGGATGTACACGCCACTGTGGATAAATGGGACCACTGTGGATAGGGTGAGCAGCTTTAAATACCTGGGAGTCCACATCACAGAGAATCTGGCATGGACAACACGTACTGTCTCACTAGGCAAGGCAGCGCCTTTACCACCTCAGGCAGCTGAGGAAATTCGAACAAACGCAGTATAAGAACTACACTCGCCCTCCTGCAGGACCTATACAACAGGAGATGCAGATCTAGAGCCAACAAGATCATGAAGGACCCCTACCACCCCAGCAACGGACTGTTCCAGCCGCTATGGTCAGGCAAGCGCCTCCGCTGTCCCGCTGTGAAAACAGAGAGGATGAGACTGAGTTTCTTCCCACAGGCCATCAGGACTGTAAACGCTTATCTCACCAGGGACTCATTTACTGTTGTGTCTATTTTATTTATTTTTTCTAAAATGTAAATACTGGTTCTGTTCTATCCTGTTCTGTGTTCTGTTGTTTTTGCACAGTCCGCAGGCACTGCCACTTTAGTTTCACTGCACATCTTGTATGTGTATGTGACAAATAAAGTTGACTTGACTGGTCTGTGCCAAAGAATTCCACAGATTCACCTCCCTCTGACTAAAGAAATTCTGCCTCATCTCATTCATGAAGGAACCTCCTTTAATTCTGAGGCTTTGACCTCTAATCCTAGACTCTCCCAATAGTAGGAACAGACTTAGGCCATTCGTCCCATCAAGTCTACACCGCCATTCAATCATGACTGATCTATGTCTCCCTCCTAACCCCATTCTTCTTCCTTCTCCCCATGACCCCTGACACCCGTACTAATAAAGGAAGGCAGAGAGGGTTAGGGGCCAGACGCTGGCATGTGGGACTAGCTTCGATAGGCATGGCTGTGTGTTTCTGTGCTGTGGACTGATGGGGTTCAATAGGGTAGTAGTTTGATGCTGCAGCCTGCAGCAACCCAGGAGAACTGTGTTCCAGATGCTTCATTACTTTGTTGTTCTGCACATCGATCGGGAGCCAATGAAACCACCCGTTCACAGGCAGCCGCCAGAGCAAACAGTGAGCATACGGTGATGACAAACGCAATAAATGCAATATCCATGCAGAACAGTGCAATATTGTGTTGCAGAAAGCCCGGGGTAGCATGGACGAGATGGGCTGAAGGGCCTGTCTCCAGGCAGGGTGACCACCGACGCTGTCCATGTAGAGTTTGTATGCTTACCTCCCCCCATGGTGGACCGGGTGCGGGTCGGGGCAGGAGAGGCGAGCTCAGCCTTCCAAGCCTCAATCCAAACTCAGCCTTCCTCCCGTGCATCCTAGCCCCAACGGGCCGAGTGCTGCTGCCTTGCTCCCCAGACACCAACTGAAGGGGAAAACACAGAAGTATCTCTCGGAATGCCCTTGCCCTGCCTTTGAGGAAAGTGTATCATGGGATGACACTGATTATCAGGAGAAAATCTCCTGGAGTAACTTGCACCTCTGGAGAGCATGGACAGGCAACATTCTAGCTCAGGACCCATCTTCTACCTTCTTGGTGTGGTGTGGGGGGGGAGAAAGCTGGAAAGGAGAGGTGGGAGTGTTCGCCTTAGATGCACTTCCCTCTACGGATGCGGCCTGACCCATGAGTTGCTCCATCGTTTTAGAGGGAATGGACAGACAACAATAAACAATAGGTGCACGAGTAGGCCATTCGGCCCTTGGAGCCAACACAGCCATTCAATATTATCATGGCTGATCATCCCCAATCAGTACTCCATTCCTGCCTTCTCCCCATATCCCCTGCCTCCACTATTTTTAAGAACCCTATCTAGCTCTCTCTTGAAAGCATCAGGGAACCTGCCTCCACCTGAGGCAGAGAATTCCACAGATTCACCACTTTCCTTTTTCTTAAACTGTGGCCCCTGGCTCTGGACTCCCACACCATCGGGAACATGTTTCCTGCCTCCAGCATGTCCAAACCCTTAACATTCTTGTATGTTTCAATGAGATCCCTTCTCATCCTTCTAAACTCCAGAATGTACAAGCCCAGCTGCTCCATTTTCCCAGCGTATGACAGTCCCGCCATCCCGGGAATTAACCTTGTAAATCTATGCTGCACTCCCTCAATACCAAGAATGTCCTCCCTCAAAATAGGGGACCAAAACTGCACACAATATTCCAGGTGCAGTCTCACCAGGGCTCTGTACAACTGCAGAAGAACCTCTTTGCTCCTATATTCGATTCCTCTTGTTATGAAGGCCAACATGCCATTTGCTTTCTTCATTGCCTGCTGTACCTGCATGCTTACTTTCACAGACTGATGTACAAGGACCCCCCAGATCCCATTTGTACTTCCACTTTTCCCAACGACGCCATTTAGATAGTAATCTGCCTTCCTGTTTTTGCTACCAAAGTGGATAACCCCACACTTATCCTCAATAAACTTAATCTGCCATGCATCTGCCCACTCCCCCAACCTGTCTAAGTAACCCTGCATTCTCATAGCATCCTCCTCACAGTTCACACTGCCATCCAGCTTTGTGTCATCTGCAAATTTGCTAATGTTACTTTGAATCTCTTCATCCAAATCATTGATGTATATTGTAAATAGCTACGGTCCCAGCACCGAGCCTAGCAGAACCCCACTCGTCACTGCCTGCCATTCTGAAAGGGACCTGTTAATCCCTACTCTTTGTTTCCTGTCTGCCAACCACTTCTCTAACCATGTCAGCACTCTACCCCCTATACCATGTGCACTAATATTGCCCACTAATCTCCTATGTGGGAAATACTTTCTGAAAGTCCAGGTACACTACATCCACTGGCTCTCCCTTGTCCATTTTCCTAGTTACATCTTCAAAAATGTCCAGAAGATTAGCCAAAACAACGTTTTGAGTTCAAACACTTCTTCAGACTGATTGGGGAGGGTGGGGGGAGGAAGCTGGAAAAGAAAGATAGGGATTGGACAAAGCCTGGCAAGTGATAGATGGACAAAATATGCTGGAGTAACTCAGCGGGACAACTGCTTTTCCAGAGAGAAGGAATGGGTGATATTTAAGGTTGAGACCCTTCCTCACAAGTGATACGTGGATATAGCTGAAGGAGACACAAGAAACTACAGATGCTGGAATCTTGCATGGAGCACAATTTAGTTAGATGTACATAATCTCTTGCCCTGAGTGGGGGAATCGAGGATCAGAGGACATGTGTTCAAACTTTTTCACACAGACGGTGGTGGGTGTATGGAGCAGGCTGCCAGAGGACATAGTTGAGGCAGGGACTGTTCTAACATTTAAAAAAGTTGGACAGGTACATGGATCGGACAAGTTTGGAGGGATATGGACCAAACACAGGCAAGTGGGACTAGTGTAGCTGGGACATGTAGATAGGTGTGGGCCAGTTGGGCCAAAGGGCCTGTTTCCATACTGGTGACTGAAACACGAAGTGCTGTAGTAACTCAGCGGGTCAGGCAGCATCTGTGGAGAACATGGATAGATGATGTATCACAGAGTGCTGGAGTAACTCAGCGGGTCAGGCAGCATCTGTGGAGAACATGGATAGGTGACGTTTCACAGAGTGCTGGAGTAACTCAGTGGGTCAGGCAGCATCTGTGGAGAACATGGATAAGTGACATTTTGGGTCGTGACCCCTCTTCAGACACACACGATGTTAACAGATGAGGGGGTGATCGGCAGGTGAGTGGAGTAAGTGACAGAGGCCAGAGAAAAGGGTGTGAAATAAGGAGAGAGGAATGTACATGTGCATTTAAGGGACATTGGTCAGGTAACATTTGGAGTATTGCATACAGGTCTGGTCACTCCATTACAGGACTGATGTGGAGGCTTTGGGGACGGTGCAGAGATGGTTAACCAGAATGGCTTAAAAACAAGGAACTGCAGATGCTTGTTTACAAAAACACAAAATGCTGGAGTAACTCAGCAGGAGGCAGCATCTTGGGAGAGAAGGAATGGGTGATGTTTCGGGTCGAGGGTGAAGAAGGGTCTCGACCCGAAACGTGACCCATTCCAGCATTTTGTGTCTACCTAAACAACGCCTATCCACGTCACGGTGTGCCAGTAGGCTGGAGGAGCAGGCCTAGGCCTTGTCACAGAGCGGGCAGGTGAAGGGGCGCTGGCCAGTGTGGACTTGCCGGTGCTCCAGCAGGTGGTGAAGGCGGGTGAAGCCCTTACCACAGGACATCAAACATTGAAAGTTAGCGTGCAGGTACAGCAGGCTGTGAAGAAAGCTAATGGCATGCTGGCCACCATAAGAGGAGTTGAGTGTGGGTGCTCAGTCTCTCTCTCACACTCCCTCTCACTGCCCACAGCACCCGTTCTTGATCTTAAACCATGTATTGTGCTTTTGTAAGTAATTTACTGTGCATTTGTATGTAATTTATTGTGCTTTTGTATATAATTTATTGTGGGGAAGCAAGCTCAGCCTTCCAAGCCTCAATCCCAGCTCAGCTCATTTCATCGGAAAGACATTTATTTCATTGGAATACAACTTGGCTCCAGCAGGTTAACGAGCCAAAGTCCTTGTTTACCGCAGCCAGTCTTGCGGACGTCCACGGGCGGAGAGCAAGATCCCACCTTTCAGAGTTGAGGGGGAATGGCCAGTGGACGGGAAACGGTGATCCCGGATTAATCCTGACGCCTTTCACCAGCGAGAAAAAGACAGCGGAATAACGAAGAGATGGGCCACGAGGGGGGGGGGGGGGGGCTGTCGATGACTGATCGGCTCGGACCTTGCATCCCATCCATATAATGGAACCGTGTTCGCTACAGGGCCAAGGAGGGCTTATATTAGGAACACCTCCATCCGTTTCCCACCACGGATGGCTGACCTGCTGAGTTCTACTGGCACTTTGGAAGTGAATGGGTAGGCGCGTGCCGTGTCTGGATCCTTCTTTGGCCTGATGGGTCAGGGGAGAAAGCTGGAAAAAAAGAGATGGGGTTGGGACAGACTCCAGGACTTGATTAGGGGAGGGGGGGGGGTGGGAGAGTCTCCTTAATTTGGAAAATTCAATGTTCATGTTATTGGACTTTAAGCTATGAGGTTCTGTTGCTCCAGTTTGTGTGTCACCTCACTCTGGCAACAGAGGAGGCCCAGGACAGAAAGATCAGTGTGGGAGTGGGAAGGGGTTAAAATGGTTGACAACCAGGAGATCCAGCAGGCCTTGGTGGACCGAGCGCAAGTGTAGGGTGAAATGCACGCCCAGTCTAGATACTTGGAACAACAGATGCTGGATTACAAAAAGAGGCACAATCTCCTGGAGTAACTTGCACCTCTGGAGAGCATGGACAGGCAACATTCTAGGTCAGGACCCTTCTTCAGACTGCTTGGTGTGGGGGGTGGAGAAAGCGGGGCAGGCAGCATCTCTAGAGAGATGGAATGGGGTGACATTTCAGGTTGAGTCCCTTCTTCACAAGTGATAGGTGGATAGAGGTGAAGGAGACATAATAAACTGCAGATGCTGGAATCTTGCATCAAACACAATTTAGTTAGATGCACAGAATCTGTTACCCAGAGTGTGGGAATAGAGGACCAGAGGACATGGGTTCAAGGTGAAGGGGAAAAGATTTAATAGGAATTGGAGGATTAAATTTTACACACAAAGGGTGGTGGGTGTATGGAACAAGCTGCCAGAGGAGGTGGTTGAGGTTGATACTATCCCAACGTTTAAGAAACAGTTAGACAGGTACATGGATAGTAAAAGTTTGGAGAGAAATGGACCAAACACTGGCAGGTGGGACTAGTGTATCTGCGACATGTTGGTAGATGTGGGCCAGTTGGGCCGAAGGGCCTGTATCCACACTAAAGATCCTAAAGCGAGCAAGATAGCCCACTCGATGAAAAAGACGTAGTAGGGTCAAGGGCAGATTCATGGGTCATCTCCGGCCCCATTTCCGTAACCGGCTTCCTTATCCGCACTCCCATCTTTGCTTTCATATTGCTATTATTTTTACCAAATACCGCAGTTGTGAACAGTGTAATCAATTGAATTACAAAGTGCAAATTTAATACAAACATCAACCCAAACACAGCACATGAGCCATTTAAAAATAAATTTAAAAACATTTTTTTTTTAAATTAACAGAATTATAATTTATTGACATTAAATCATTAACAAAAAATAGCAGAATTATGAATGAACAGAATTATGAATAATGGGTCTAACACTATATCACACACACAAACTGTTCCCCCGCAACGCTGATTACACTGCGAGAGGGATTTATCCAAGTCGGGTCGGGTTACTGAAATGGCCGAAGAAAAGGCTGACGTTCCGCTCCGTAGCGTACTACACGTCAGCCCATTGCTTTTAGCAGGAGTGCACTATCTTGCTCGTTATAAGATCTTTGATCCACACTGTATGACTCGACGAAGTAACACAAAATGCTGTAGTAACTCAGCGGGTCAGGCAGCATCTGTGGGGTACATACTGTAGATAGGTGACGTTTCACAGAGTGCTGGAGTAACTCAGCAGGTCAGGCAGCATCTGTGGAGAACATGGACAGGTGACATTTCGGGTTGGGACCCTTCTTCAGACTGACGCAGTGTTAACAGATGAGGGGGTGATTGGCAGAATTGACAGAGGCGAGAGAAAATAAGGAGATAAAAGGGTGTGAGATAAGGAGAGCAGAATGTATAAGTGCAGCTTTAAGGGACATTGGTCAGGTAGCATTTGGAGTGTTGCAGACAGTTCTGGTTACTCCATTACAGACCATCCTGGGCCTGATCACAGACAACACTGAGACGGCTTACAAAGAGGAGGTAAAGGCACTAAACAGCTGGTGCCAGGAAAATAACCTCTCTCTCAATGTCAGCAAAACTAAAGAGATGATCGTGAACTACAGGTGACAGCAGAAGAGTGGACACCTCCCTATCCACATCGGATGCTGAGGTTGAAAGGGTCAGCAGCTTCAAGTTCCTCAGTCTGCACATCACCAAGGACCCCTCTTGGTCACTGCACACGGACACAATGACTAAGAAAGCCCGCCAGTGGCTCTTTTTCCTGCGAAGACTGAGGAAATTTGGCATGAATGCCAGCATCCTCACAAACATCTACAGATGCACCATCGAGAGTCTGCTGACGGGCTGCATCACAGTCTGGTACGGGAACTGTTCTGTTCACAGCCACAAATCACTACAGAGAGTGGTGAAGGCGGCACAGCAGATCACTGGCAACTGTCTCCCGGCCATCAGGCCATTTTCCACAGGCGGTGCCTGCGGAAGGCACCAGCATCAGCAAGGACCACAGCCACCCAGCAGGCAGACTGTTCTCCTTGTTACTGTCAAGCAGACGATACACGAGCAGGGCTGCATGTACCACCGTTTTAAGGATAGTTTTACTATCAGGCCATCAGGCTTCTGAACTCGTAAACATATTTCACATCATAAATGTTGATTATTTTATTATTGTCGTTTTCTCTACCAATGTCATTTTAATCTTATTTTATCCTTGTAATATCATTGCTGAGGAATCCGTTGTCTTGTCAAACACATTTCATTGTACCGTTGATCCTGTGTTAACCTACATATGACAAATAAAACTGAACTGAAGTGGAGGCTTTGGGGAAGGTGCAGAGATGGTTAATGCTGGAGTAACTCAGATAGGCAGCATCTCGGGAGAGAAGGAATGGATGATGTTTTGGGTCGAGACTGGAGGGTCTCGACCCGAAACATTACCCAATCCTTCCAGCACTTTGTGTCTACCTAAACAGTGCCTATCCACGTCGCAGTGTGCCTGCAGGCTGGAGGAGCGGGCAAAGGCCTTGCCACAGAGCGGGCAAGTGAAGGGGCACTGACTGGTGTGGACTCGCCAGTGCTCCAGCTGGTGGTCAAGGGGGGTGAAGCCCTCACCACAGGACATGGAATTTTTTAAGGACGTAACTAGGAAAATGGACAAGGGAGAGCCAGTGGATGTAGCCATTATTATCTAGTGTCAAGTTGGAAAAAAGGGAAGTACAACGGGATCCGGGGATCCTTGTTCATCAGTCACTGAAGGGAGTGCAGCCTCTTGGTTCACACAGATTAACTCCCGGGATGGCGGGACTTTCATATGCCGAGAGAAGAGATGTGATCTTATTGAAACATGTAAGATTATTAAGGGGTTGGACACGCTAGAGGCAGGAAACATGTTCCCAATGCTGGTGGAGTCCAGAACCGGAGTCACAGTTTAAGAATAAGGAGTAAGCCATTTAGAACGGAGATGAGGAAATATCTTTTCACACAGAGAGTTGTGACTCTGTGGAATCCTGCGCCTCAGAAGGCAGTGAAGGCCAATTCTCTGGATGCTTTAAAAAGAGAGTTAGATAGAGCTCTTAAAGATAGCGGAGTCAGGAGATATGGTGAGAGGGCAGGAAAGGGGTACTGATTGTGGATGATCAGCCATTATCAAAGTTAAAGGTAACTCTGGCTCGAAGGGCTGAACGGTCTCCTGCACCTATTGTTTATTGACATGGCAGGGGAAGGGACGCTCACTGCCGGTGCTGCCACAGGCTGGACATGCGGGTGAAACCTTTGCCACTCAGTGCACTCAAAGGGTATCTCACTGGTATGTATCCGCTGGTGCTCCCGCAGCCCATGTGCTCTCTTGAAATGCTCGCGCAGTGGGAGCAGCCGCTTGCTGGTGTGAGCCCACCGGTGCTGCTGCAACCCCTGTGAGGTGTCAAACAACTCACGGCAGTACGGCAGTCGCAGGG
Organism: Raja brachyura; assembly: GCA_963514005.1. Next base: position 5,141,411 of record OY740823.1, on the reverse strand, counting down.
CTGGCCACTGGTGAGACAGGACATAGGTGGCCATGGCAAAGTGCTCTCCGGGCTGGGGAAGGGACAATCACCGGCATGCACCCGCTGGTGGTACAGCAGGTTCCTGGACCTGGTGAAGCCCTTGCAGCACTGGGCGCAGGTGAAGGGGCGCTCGCTGGTGTGGGTGTGCTGGTGCTTCAGCAGGTTGCTGGAGCAGGTGAAGCTCTTGCCGCAGTCACTGCAGTTGTAGGCCCGCTCCCTGGTGTGCAGGCGCCTGTGCACCTTCAGTTGCGTGCACGACTTGAAGCCTTTGCCATAGTCGGAGCAGGTGAAGGGCCGTTTACCGCCGTGCACCCGCCGGTGCTCCCACAGCCCCGACAACTGGGCAAAGCTCTTGACGCAGGTGGAGCACCCATTGGGCTACTTGCCCATGTGTACCCTCCGGTGCACCTGCAGCCCCGACAACTGGGCGAAGCTCTTACCGCAGGTGGAGCAACCATAGGGCTTCTCGCCCGTGTGCACCCGCTGGTGTATCTTCAGTTCCTGCGCCGTCTTGAAGCTTTTGCCGCAGTCGGAGCATTCAAAGGGGCGTTCTCCCGTGTGTACCCGCCGGTGCCCCTGCAGCCCCGACGATTGGGTAAAGGTCTTGCCGCAATCGGGGCAGTCAAAGGGGCGTTCCCCCGTGTGCACCCGTCGGTGCACCTGCAGCCCCGACGACTTGGTAAAGCTCTTGCCGCAGTCGGGGCACTCAAAGGGGCGTTCTCCTGTGTGTACCCACTGGTGCACCTGCAGCCCCGACAAATGGGTAAAGCTCTTGCTGCAGGTGGGGCAACCATAGGGCTTCTCGCCCTTGTGCATGCGCTGGTGCCCCTGCAGCGCCGACAAATGGGTAAAGCTCTTGCCGCAGGTGGAGCAACCATAGGGCTTCTCGCCCGTGTGCAGGCGCAGGTGCCCCTGCAGCCCTGACCAACCGGTAAACCTCTTGCCGCAGGTGGAGCAGCCATAGGGTTTCTCGCCCGTGTGCACCCGCCGGTGTATCATCAGTTCCCGCGCCGTCTTGAAGCTCTTGCCGCAGTCGAAGCATTCAAAGGGGCATTCTCCCGTGTGCACCCGCTGGTGCACTTGCAGCCCAGACAATTGGGTAAAGGTCTTGCCGCAGTCGGAGCAGTCAAATGGACGTTCTCCCGTGTGCACCCGGCGGTGGTTGTCCAGTAGGCTCGGGTACTGCCAGGCCTTGCCACACACGTCGCACTCATAACGCTTCTCCTTGTGTCCCGTCATGTGGTTCTCCACTGAAGCTCAGCCCCTCGAAGCTCAGCCCGCACTCCAATCAGATGGGGATGGGGAGGCTCACCGGCACCCTGGCCGCCCTCAATGGCCGCTTACATCCCCTTCCCGCTGTCCACAGCAACGGCTCCTAAACCCTGCAGGAGGGGAACAGAGAGGGTCAATAAGCTGGCAAACAGGGCATTACTAGCGCGTGAACATTACTGGTGCTTGAAGGGGCGGGGGGGGGGGGGGGGAAGGGTGGTGAGGAGGGGACGGGGGGGGGGGAAGGAAGTGAATGGGGGAGATACGAGGGGAGAAGGAGGGGAGAGGTGGTGAGGTGGCAAGGGGGGAATTGGGGAAGGGGATGAGGATGGTGGAAGTGAGGGTGGGGGAGAGGGGTTATGAGGGGAGAGCGAGGGGGGACAGGGAGTTGAGTGAGGGGAGAGGGGGAGAAGGGAGGGGCCTATTGCTGGGGGGCCGGGGACCGTCGGCTGCACCTCTCGCCTTGTCCAGTGGCTGTCGGTTGGCCACCTCGGTGTCGGCGGGAGCCCGAGTGCCGGTCATTGGTGGGGATGCACACAGGAGGGCTGCGGTGGAGGCCTTCCATCAATGCTGGTCGCCACGGGGGCTGGAGAACGAGGGGGGGGGGGGGGGAGAAGTGCGAGAAAGAACGGGTGAGGGGGCGAGAGCGTCAAGAAACATGTGAAGTGCGAGAAAGAACTGCAGATGCTGGATAAAATCAAAGGTAGACACAAAATGCTGGAGAAACTCAGCTGGTGAAGCATCATCTGTGGAGAGAAGGAATGGGTGTGGTTTTGGGCCGAGACCCCTGCTATTTCAGGCAGATTATTTATGTCTTCCTTTGGTTCTGTCTTCACTAAGGAAGACACAAATAATCTGCCGGAAATAGCAGGGGACCGGGGGCCAAATGTGATGGATCAACTGGGTGAAATCCAGGTTAGCCAGGAAGTGGTGTTAGGTAACTTGAATGGTTTAAAGGCCGATAAATCCCCAGGGCCAGGTAGGCTGCATCCCAGAGTACTTAAGGAAGTAGTCCCAGAAATAGTGGATGCATTAGTGATAATTTTTCAAAACTCTTTAGATTCTGGAGTAGTTCCTGAGGATTAGAGGGTAGCTAATGCAACCCCACTTTTTAAAAAGGGGAGAGAGAAAACAGGGAATTACAGACCAGTTAGTCTAACATCGGTAGTGGGGGAAAATGCTAGTCAGTTATTAAAGATGGGATAGCAGCACATTTGGATAATGGTGAAATCATTGGACGGTAAGGTAAATCATGTCTGGCGAATCTTGTAGAAGTTTTCGAGGATGTAACTAGTAGAGTGGATAAGCGAGAATCAGCGGATGTGTTATATCTGGACTTTCAGAAGGCTTTCGACAAGGTCCCACATAAGAGATTAGTATACAAACTTAAAGCACATAGTATTGTGGGTTCAGTATTGATGTGGATAGAGAACTGGCTGGCAGACAGGAAGCAAAGAGTAGGGGTAAAAGGGTAATTTTCAGAATGGCAGGCAATGACTAGTGGGGTACCGCAAGGCTCAGTGCTGGGACCCCAGCTATTTACAATATATATTAATGATCTGGATGAGGGAATTGAATGCAACATCTACAAGTTGGCGGATGACACGAAGCAGGGGGACAGTGTTAGCTGTGAGGAGGATGCTAGGATGCTGCAGGGTGACTTGGATAGGTTGGGTGAGTGGGCAAATGCATGGCAGATGCAGTATAATGTGGATAAATGTGAGTTTATCCACTTTGGTGGCAAAAATAGGAGGGTAGACTATTATCTGAATGGTGACCGATTAGGAAAAGGGGAGATGCAATGAGACCTGGGTGTCATGGTATACCAGTCATTGAAAGTAGGCATGCAGGTGCAGCAGGCTGTGAAGAAAGCAAATGGTATGTTGGCATTCATAGCAAAAGGATTTGAGTATAGGAGCAGGGAGGTTCTACTGCAGTTGTACAGGGTTCTTGGTGAGGCCACACCAGGAGTATTGCGTACAGTTTCGGTCTCCTAATCTGAGGAAAGCCATTCTTGCCATAGAGGGAGTACAGAGAAGGTTCACCAGACTGATTCCTGGGATGGCAGGACTTCCATATGAAGGGGTCACAGTTTAAGGATAAGGGGGAAGTCTTTTAGGACCGAGACGAGAAAATCATTTTTCACACAGAGGGTGGTGAATCTGTGGAATTCTCTGCCACAGAAGGTCATTGAGGCCAGTTCATTGGCTATATTTAAGAGGGAGTTAGATGTGGCCCTTGTGGTTAAAGGGATCAGGGGGTATGGGGAGAAGGCAGGTACAGGATACTGAGTTGTATGATCAGCCATGATCATATTGAATGGCGGTGCAGGCTCCAAGGGCCGAATGGCCTACTTCAGCACCTATTCTCTATGTTTCTATGTTTCTGAAACTTTTTAGATACCAAAGGAGTCAAGAAAAAGCACAAATAATGCCTTACTGTTGAAGAAATGCAGTGAGCAAACGCGATAATTCCCGATATTTTCAATCTTTAAAACTGCACGGACAAAGTCCGCCAAGCACTTGAGCTGTTGTTGTCTCTTCAGCTCTCACTTCTCTAGCATAATTTCTCCTCACTTTTGGAATTCTGAAGTAGGATAAATGTCTCTCACTCCCGATTTCCACAATTATTTACAGCGCGAAAAATGACCATTCCTGCGTTTTTTAACGGGTACGTACGCGTTTCGTGTATTAACAGTATATTCCGGAAGCTGCCACATACTCCACATGGATTGTGCTGCTCCCTGCGTCACGCCCTTTGACCAGATGACCTAACGTGCAACCACCATAAACAATTGGTGCAGGAGCAGGCCATTCGGTCCTTCGAGCCTGCACCGCCATTCACTGTGATCACGGCTGATCATCAACAATCAGTACCCCATTCCTGCCTTCTCCCCCATATCCCGTGACTCTGCTATCTTTAAGACCCACTGCTTTCTGAGGCAGAGAATTCCAGATTCACAACCCTCTGGGCTCTGTTCTAAATGGCCTTCACCCTTGGTAACTCAAATGTTTCATGTTTTATGTGTCATTCTTAATTGTTGCAGTATATCATGTTGTTACTTGCGAGCGGAGCACCACGGCAAATACCTTGTATGTGTACAAACTTGGCCAATAAACTTATTTATTCATTCATCTCACTGTACCCAAGGTAGACTGGAAAGGGGTACTAGGAGTCTGAAGAAGGGTTTCGGCCCGAAACGTTGCCTATCTCCTTCGCTCCATAGATGCTGCTGCACCTGCTGAGTTTCTCCAGCATTTTGTGTACCCTAGCAGGAATGATGGTGGAACAGCAATGGCAGGAATTTCTGGCATAATCCGGAAGATGCAGGATCATTTCATACCAAAAAGGAAGAAAGATTCTAAGGGTAGTAGGAGGCAACTGTGCCTGACAAGAGAAGTTAGGGATAGAATAAAACTAAAAGAAAAGATGTATAACACAGCAAAGAGTAGCCAGAAGCCAGAGGATTGGGAAACATTCATGGGACAACAGAAGGAAACACAATGGGCAATACGGGCTGAAAAGATGAAGCATGAGGGGAAGCTGGCCAGGAATGTAAAGAAGGACAGTAAAAGCTTATTTAGATATGTTAAAGGAAGAAGAGTAGCAAAGTCAAATGTGGGTCCCTTGACGGCAGACACGGGTGAAATAATTATGGGACACAAGGAAATGGCAGAAGAGTTGTATAGGTACTTCGGATCTCTCTTCACTAAGGAGGACACAAACAATCTCCCAAATGTACAGGAGGACAGAAGATCTAAGGGGGTCGAGGAACTGAAAGAAATTTTCATCAGGTGAGAAATAGTATTGGATAGGCTAATGGGACTGAAGGATGATAAATCCCCTGGGCCTGATGGTCTGCATCCCAGGGTCCTCAGGGAGGTGGCTCTAGAAATAGTGGACGCATTGGTGATAATTTTCAAATGTTCAATAGATTCAGGATCAGTTCATGTGGATTGGAGGATAGCTAATGTTATCCCACTTTTCAAGAAAGGAGCGAGAGAGAAAACAGGGAATTACAGACCAGTTAGCCTGACTTCGGTGGTGGAAAAGATGCTGGAGTCAATTATTAAAGAAGTAATAGTGGATCATTTGGATAGTAGTAAAAGGATTAGTCCAAGTCAGCATGGATTTATGAAAGGGAAATCATACTTGACTAATCTTCTGGAATCTTTTGAGGATGTGACAAGTAAAATGGATGAAGGGGTGCCAGTGGATGTCGTGTATCTAGACTTTCAGAAAGCCTTTGATAAGGTCCCGCACGGGAGACTGGTGACTAAAATTAGAGCACATGGTATTGGGGGAAGGGTGTTCACATGGATAGAAAATTGGTTGGCAGACCGGAAGCAAAGAGTAGGAGTGAACGGGTCATTTTCAGAATGGCAGGCAGTGACGGGTGAAGTGCTGCAAGGCTTGGTGTTGCGCTGCTACTGTTTACCATATATATTAATGATTTGGAAGAGTTATTAGGAGCAAGTTTGTGGATGACACAAAGCTGGGTGGCAGTGTGAACTGTGAAGAGGATGTTAGGAGGTTGCAGGGCGACCTGGACAGCTTGAATGAGTGGGCAGATGCGAGGCAGATGCAGTATAATATAGATAAATGTGAGGTTATCCACCATTTGCCACTTTGGTGGCAAAAACAAGGGGGCAGACTATTTTCTCAACGGAGTTAGGTTAGGTTAGGAATGGGGCAGGTGCCGCGAGACCTGGGCGTACTTGTACACCGGTCACTGAAAGTTGCCGTGTAGATACAGCAGGCAGTGAGGAAAGCTAATGGAATGTTGGCCTTCATAACAAGAGGATTACAGCACAGGAGTAAAGAAGTTCTTCTGCAGTTGTATAGGGCTCTGGTGAGACCACATCTGGAGTATCTGTACTGTTTTGGTCTCCTAATTTGAGGAAGAGCATCTTTGTGATTGAGGCAGTGCAGCGCAGGTTCACAAGATTGATATCTGGGATGGTGGGACTGTCATATGAGGAAAGATTGCAAAGACTAGGCTTGTATTGACTGGAGTTTAGGAGGATGAGGGGGGGGGGTATCTTATAGAAACATATAAAATTATAAAAGGACTGGACAAGCTAGATGCAGGAAAAAGGTTCCCAATGTTGGGCGAGTTCAGAAGCAGGGGGCCACAGTCTTAGAATAAAGGGGAAGTCATTTAAGACTGAGGTGAGAAAAAACGTTTTCACGGAAGGAGTTGTGAATTTGTGGAATTCCCTGCCACAGGGGGCAGTGGAGGCCAAATCACTGGATGGATTTAAGAGAGAGTTAGATAGAGCTAGGGGCTAGTGAAATCAAGGGATATGGGGAGAAGACAGGCACGGGTTATTGATTGAGGACGATCAGCCATGATCACAATTAAATGGCGGTGCTGGCTTGAAGGGCCGAATGGCCTCCTAATGCACCTATTTAATAATACCTTAATTGGTGAAGTGACAATTAAATTGAATCTTGAATCGTGAATTTGTCAACCCCTCCCCCCTTAAAGTAGCGATGTTACAAAACCAACCTTCAGCGGCGCTGCAGTTCTACTACTGGCCGTGTGCGTGACTCTGGCGCCTTTGTGGGGGGGGGAGGGGGAATTAAAATGCAGATTAGTCTCGCTTGCAGGAGGCGGATTTCCTCGGGCTGCTAGCTGACGAAGAAAAATCGATCGGACTTCCGTTCCCAGATTTATTTATTTTTAATTAGCTGGACAATTTAATTGGATTAAAATTAAAAGTGACATCTAACTCCCTCAACGCCTACAACGTGACGGATCACAAGAACAGGACAAAACAAAGGGTAAGTTGTGCATTTTACATAGAATATTGCTTCCTGGGATGGCTTTAATCTAATTCTACGTTGTGAAAATGTTATTTGGGCCCCATACGATTCAGCCATGTCTTTCCTGCCGATATGGGGTTCAAATTCACCGCAAATGCAACGTTCCAATTGATGGCGTTCCAGAATCACCCATTAGCAAGATGATTAAAATTATTTGAACAATCATGACATGTCATCTAAATTGTCTATATTTTGTGTTAGTCTCTCTCCATGATCATTATTTTTAATCTAAATATTCACAACTGTATGAGTCACATGTATTGTTCAAAAAACAATTCCTTCCAACTGGCATATAAATTCATGACAGTGAGATTTAAAAATCATGTTATATTGTGAATTCTTGTGTGAATGGGATTAGTTTGTTATTTGGATACTTAGGCTTTTTAAAAATTATCCTTTTCTTAAGAAATTGAATCTACTGGACATTCTTAATGGGAAAGTAGTGGACAGAAAGGCATGGTTTGAAGAGCAAAAACTTGTAGTTTACAATGCCAAAATTGAAAAAAGTTGAGGAAAAACAAGGTGTAGAGTTGCTTATTGGTTACAATCTGTGGAGTATTATGTTACTGATTATGATACACCAATGTACCAGCTAGCAACTGATTTTCTCCATAAATACATGGTCTATTGCTAGAAATTGTAATTTACTTACCTATCTGTTACGGATTTACAGCATATAATACAATAATATTAGAGTTGTGATATTGAGAATATCACATTGGTGAATTTAAGGAAGTCTGGGTGTTTATTACTAATTCCGAGCTGTAAGTTTAAAACTCGATCGCGGGGCTTCGATTTACAGAGGCCGAAGAACCGTTGGTGAGGGTGGAGCAATGACCGAGCTGTAAGTTTAAAACCCGATCACGGGGCTTCGATTTACAAAGGTCCAGGAGCGGTTGCAGCGGGAGGAACCCAAATCTGTAACTTACCATTCGCAGTTCAAAACAAGTGGGCTTGAGGAAGCCGCTGATTGGTGGAAGCGGACAAGAGATAGCAGCTGATTGGAAGTTACATCCCTGCTGATTTCTTCCAGCACTTTATATTGCAGCCAGGTTGGGGGGGGGGGGGGGGGGGAATCTGAGGCCTAGGGCAGACTGGATGTCAGATGTGGGAGGTCATGGAGTCTGAAAGCCATCCAGACGTCCACATCTGTGCCAGGTGCATCGAGATGAGGCGCCTAAGGGACTGTATTAGGAACCTGGAGCAGCAGCTCGATAACCTCCGTCTGGTCAGGGAGAGCGAAGAGGTCATAGAGAGGAGTTACAGAGAGGTGGTCACTCCAAAACCCCAGGAGGCAGACAAGTGGGTCACGGTTAGGAGGGGCAAGGGGAAGAGGCAGGGGCTAGTGTACCCCGATGGCTGTACACCTTGGCAATAAGTACTCCTGTTTGAGTACTGTTGGGGGGCATAGCCTACCTAGGGTAGCAACAGCGGTCGGGCCTCCGGTACAGAGACCGGCCCTGTTGCTCAGAAGGGCAAGGAAAAGAAGAGGAGGGCAGTAGTAATAGGGGACTCTATAGTTAGGGGGTCAGATATGCGATTCTGTGGGCGTAGTCAGGAGACCCGGATTGGGTAGTTTTCCTCCCTGGTGCCTGGGTCTGGGATGCGTCTGAACGTGTCCAACATATCCTGAGGTGGAGGATAAATGCGTGGCTGAAGGACTGGTGCAGAGGGCAAGGATTCAAGTTTCTGGATCATTGGGACCTCTTTTCCGGAAGGCATGACCTGTACAAAAAGGACGGGTTGCACTTGAACCCGATGGGGACCAATATCCTGGCGGGGAGATTTGCAAAGGCTACTGGGGAGATTTTAAACTAGAAAGGTTGGGGGGAGGGGCTCAAATAGAGAAAGCTAGTAGACAGCGTGTGAGGCAGGAGGCAGAGAAGGGAAGCATTCATACCCAACATGTAGGGGGTAAAGAAGAAAAAAATAATAAACAGAGAATAAGAGGAGGTGGGTTTCTTAAATGTGTGAGTAGAGATACAGAGGGATGTAAAATGAGGGTAGAAGCAATAGGTAGCAAGGTGCAAAGTAAAAGTGTCAGGCAAACAAATCCAGGGCAAAAAGCAAAAAGGGCCACTTTTCAACATAATTGTATAAGAGTGTTGTAAAAACAAGCCTGAAGGCTTCGTGTCCCAATGCAAGAAACATTCGTAATAAGGTGTACGAGTTGAATGTGCAGATAGCTATTAATGACTATGATATAGTTGGGTTCACGGAGACATGGCGCCAGGGTGACCAAGGATGGGAGCTGAACATCCAGGGATATTCAATATTCAGGATGGATAGACAGAAAGGAAAAGGAGGTGGGGTAGCGTTGCTGGTGAGAGAGGAGATTAATGCAATAGAAAGGGACATTAGCTTGGAGGATGTGGAATCGATATGGATAGAGCTACGAAACACTAAGGGGCAGAAAACGCTAGTGGGAGTTGTCTACAGGCCACAACAGTAGTAGTGGTGTTGGGGATGGCATCAAACAGGAAATTAGAAATGCGTGCAACACAGGTAAACAGTTATAATGAGTGACTTCAATCTACATATAGATTAGGTGAATCAAATTGGCAGGGATGCTGAGGAAGAGGATTTCTTGGAATGTATGCAGGATAGTTTTCCAAACCAACATGTAGAGGAACGAGAGAGCAGGCTATTCTAGACTGGGTATTGAGTAATGAGGAAGGGATAGTTATTAGTCTTGTTGTGCGTGGTCCCTTGGGCAAGAGTGACCATAATATGGTTGAGTTCTTCATTAGGATGGAGAGTGACACAATTAATTCAGAAACAAGGGTTCTGAACTTAAAGAAAGGTAACTTTGAGGGTATGCGACGTGAATTGGCTAAGAGAGACTGGCAATTGATTCTTAAAGGGTTAACGGTGGATGTGCAATGGAAGGCATTTAAAGACTGCATGGATGAACTACAACAATTGTTCATCACAGTTTGGCAAAAGAATAAATCTGGGAAGGTAGTGCATCCGTGGATAACAAGGGAAATCAGGGATAGTATCAAAACAAAAGATGAAGCATACACATTGGCCAGAAAAAACAACCTACCAGATGACCGGGAGAAATTCAGAGACCAGCAGAGGACTAAGGGCTTAATTAGGAAAGGGAAAATAGATTATGAAAGGAAATTGGCAGGGAACATAAAAACTGACTGCAAAGGTTTTTATAGATATGTGAAGAGAAAAAGATTAGTTAAAACAAATGTAGGTCCCTTGCAGTCAGAAATGGGTGAATTGATCATGGCGAACAAGGACATGGCAGACCAATTGAACAACTACTTTAGTTCTGTCTTCACTATGGAAGACATAAATAATCTGCCGGAAATAGCAGGGGACCGGGGGTCAAATGAGATGGAGGAACAGAGTGAAATCCAGGTTAGTCGGGAAGTGGTGTTAGGTAAATTGAACGGATTGAAGGCCGATAAATCCCCAGGGCCAGATAGTCTGCATCCCAGAGTACTCAAGGAGGTAGCCACAGAAATAGTGGATGCATTAGTGATAATTTTTCAAAATTCCTTAGATTCTGGAGTAGTTCCTGAGGATTGGAGGGTAGCTAATGTAATCCCACTTTTTAAAAAAGGAGGGAGAGAGAAAGCGGGGAATTACAGACCAGTTAGTCTAACATCGGTAGTGGGGAAACTGCTAGAGTCAGTTATTAAAGATGGGATAGCAGCACATTTGGAAAGTGGTGAAATCATTGGAAAAAGTCAGCACGGATTTACGAAAGGTAAATCATGTCTGACGAATCTTGTAGAATTTTTCGAGGATGTAACTAATAGAGTGGATAAGGAAGAGCCAGTGGATGTGTTATATCTGGACTTTCAGAAGGCTTTCGACAAGGTCCCACATAAGGGATTAGTATACAAACTTAAATCACACGGTATTGGCGGTTCAGTATTGATGTGGATAAAGAACTGGCTGGCAGACAGGAAGCAAAGTGTAGGAGTAAACGGGTCCTTTTCAGAATGGCAGGCAGTGACTAGTGTGGTTCCGCAAAGCTCAGTGCTGGGATCCCAGCTATTTACAATATATATTAATGATTTGGACGAGGAAATTGAATGCAACATCTCCAAATTTGCGGATGACACGAAGCAGGGGGGCAGTGTTAGCTGTGAGGACGATGTTTGGAGGCTGCAAGGTGACTTGGATAGGCTGGGTGAGTGGGCAAATGCGTGGTAGATGCAGTATAATGTGGATAAATGTGAGGTTATCCACTTTGGTGGCAAAAATAGGAAAGTAGACTATTATCTGAATGGTGGCCGATTAAGAAAAGGGGAGATGCAACGAGACCTGGGTGTCATGGTACACCAGTCATTGAAAGTAGGCATGCCGGTGCAGCAGGCAGCGAAGAAAGCGAATGGTATGTTACCATTCATAGCAAGAGGATTTAACTATAGGAGCAGGGAGATTCTGCTGCAATTGTACGGGGTTTTGGTGAGACTGCGCCTGGCGTATTGCGTACAGTTTTGGTCTCCAAATCTGAGGAAAGACATTCTTGCCATAGAGGGAGTAAAGAGAAGGTTCACCAGACTGATTCCTGGGATGTCAGGACTTTCATATGAATAAGGACTGGATAGACTCGGCTTGTACTCACTAGAATTTAGAAGATTGAGGGGGGGATCTTATAGAAACTTACAAAATTCTTAAGGGGTTGGACAGGTTAGATGCAGGAAGACTGTTCCCGATGTTGGGGAACTCCAGAACAAGGGGTCACAGTTTAAGGATAAGGGGGAAATCTTTTAGGACCGAGATGAGAAAAACATTTTTCACACAGAGAATCTCTGGAATTCTCTGCTGCAGAAGGCAGTTGAGGCCACTTAATTGGCTATATTTAAGAGGGAGTTAGATGTGGCCCTTGTGGCTAAAGGGATCAGGGGGTATGGAGAGAAGGCAGGTACAGGAAACTGAGTTGGATGATCAGCCATGATCATATTGAATGGCAGTGCAGGCTCGAAAGGCCGAATGGCCTACTCCTGCACCTATTTTCTATGTTTCCGTCACAACGGTCAATTGTGTTATTAGCTACAATTAGATAATTAACTAATTATATGCTTTAATTTCAGGTCATCGAAGTAAGATGTTTTGTATGTTTCAGAATACTTCAATCTACAATAACTGAAAATATCATTCAGTTCCCTTAATGTTTAAGAAAGTTAGGGGCTTTTGACTCGATCACAGCTTTTGTGTTAAGTCAATGGAAAAGCAATGAAGAACAAGATGCTAATTTACGAGTATGAACATGGCCATAACTTTTTAAATACTGAAGATATTTAAGTGAATTAGGTGTCAAATTTAATTTATTTTTATGCTTTATCTGATGGGATAAATTGTAGGTTTGATTTTTTAAATCTCAAAATGTTGTAACATTGCTGCCTGAAGTTTCCACACTCTATCACCCCATGACAAAGTTACACCATCATTGTATTTGTTGTTTCTACCTTCAGTCTGAAGAAGGGTCTCGACCCGAAACGTCGCCCAATTGCTTCTGTGCAGAGACGCTGATGATGTCTGCCTGTCCCGCTGAGTTACTCCGGCATTTTGTCTCACGGCGCTCGACTGGCAAACGTCAAGGCGCTTAAACGTCACGGCGTAGGACGGGCTGGCAGACGTCACGGCGTTGTGCGGGCGGGTGACCTCACGGCGCAGACCGGGCGGGCAAACGTCACGGCGCTGGGTGGGTGGGCGGGTACACGTCACGGCGCAGGGCGGGCAAACGGCAAAAAAGGACTACATTTCCCGTCGCGCCCGGGGGCTGATGGGAGTTGTAGGCGGTATTGGATTACATTTTCCGGCGCGCCCGGGGCAGATGGGAGTTGTAGGCGGGTTGGACTACATTTCCCGGCGCGCCTTGCGGCACAGCGGCCATCTTCACAGTGGACTAGACTGAAGAAGGGTCTCTACCCGAAACGTCGCCTATCTCCTTCGCTCCTTAGATGCTGCTGCACCCGCTGAGTTTCTCCAGCTTTTTGTGTAACCCCCCATCTTCACAGTGGAAGCGGGAAGATGACGTCGCTCGTGCCTGAGGTGTTGGCGTCGTCGGGGAGGCTGGAGAAGGACGACATCGGCACCAAAGATTATAGAGGAGCAAGTGCATTATAAAGTGATTAGATTTATTTGTAATATATCTTTACTTCCCTCTCGATCTCTCATTCTTCCCTCAATCTCCCTCCTTCCCTCACTCTTCTCTCCCTCTCCCTCCCTTCCCTCTCTCCCTCCCTTTCCCCTGTTCCCCCATTTCCCTCGCATCTTCCCTCCCCAGCCCCACCTTTGCGTAGTTTCCCTTGCATTGCATTGTGCAACTTCCCTTGTATTGCTTTAATACACACTGTGCACAAAATTACAGGCACACACAAACACACGTTCATATAAATATATGGTGGGACAGATAGAAGAGCTTATTAAAATCTTCTTACAAAGACCATTATGTAATGTATTTATATCCTCTTGGAGCTAAGGCATAGCAGGGCTGCCAACTCTCACACAGAGGGAAGGGAGGGAGAGAGGGAAGAAGGGGATCAAGAAGAAAGGGGAGAGCGATAGATCGAGAGGGCGAAGAGAAAGAGATCTAGATAAGAGAGAGATCGAGAGAAGAGAGAGATGGAGAGAAAGAGATTGAGAGAAGAGAGGGAGATAGCGAGAAGATAGGGGATAGAGAGGGATGGAGAGGTAAGTAAACATCTATTACAAATAAATCGAATAACTTTGTAATGCATCTTGCTCCTCTATAATCTTTGCTTGCAACTGCTCTGTAGCTTTGGAGCGGATTACACAGCGGGAGATCGAGAGACAAAGATTATAGAGGAGCCTAGTTTCCCAATGATGTAGACGCCATAGTCGACGCCATCTTTGGTCTGCTAAAATGGCGTCGACATTTGCTCGGCACCAGGTTCGGCCGCCTGGCTCGTCGTGTGGAGGAACTCAAGGTGGAAACAAGAAAGGCCCTGGTGGAGAGGGGAGGGGGAGAAGAGGAGGAGGGAGAGAGAGAGAGGTGAAGGGTAGAGGAGAGAAGGAGAGAGGGAATGGGGATGGAGAGGGGGGAGTGGGGATCATTGTTGGATTCAAATCAAGTTCAAATTGATTGACATGCACAAGTATGGTGAGGTCCAGCCACAAAATGCTGCCACAGCAACAGCTCAGCTGTGTAGACTGTTAAACACAGAAACTAAAGGTAGGCACAAAATGCTGGAGTAACTCAGCGGGACAGGCAGCATCTCTGAAGAAAGGAATGGGTGACGTTTCGGGTCGAGACCCTTCAGCCCAAAATCACTCATTCCTTCTCTCCAGAGATGCTGCCTGTCCCGCTGAGTTGCTCCAGCATTTTGTGTCTACCTTCGATTTAAACCAGCATCTGCAGTTCTTTCCTACACAAACACAGAAATGATATGGATAAAACAAGATCTTAGAACAACAGATATTGAGTAAAAAAGAATGTCTGGTTATGCAAGATGTGGGCCATGGTGTAACAGTGTTCAATTTTACTAAGGTGGGGGGGGGGGTGGGGAGAGAGGGAAGTGTCTTCAGATAGCATTGTAGGTGTTGTAGGGAATTTTGAAAATGTTAAGTAAGATGAGTAGGAACTCGCATACTGGGAAGCATGATGTAGTCAGAATAGCAAAGCTGAATCATTTTGCTGAACAGCAGACTTTCTTTTCGTGGTGGGGGGGGGGGGTGGGGAAGGATAGTCCTTCACAGTTGCGTCTGGTTTCTTATCTGTTGCAATCTTACATTACAGCTGCTCTTGGTCATTATGTTTAGCAGCCAGGTCTCGCAAAGGTTAATAAATTGCCACTTTAACAAGGGGATTCCATTTGTTGGGGGAATCTGGCCATTTATGAAGCAATGCTACAAAATTTTGAGATTTTAAAAATCAAGTCTGCAATTTATCCCATCAGATAATGCATAAAAAGAAGTTTAATTTGATACCTCATTCACTTTATTATCTTCAGTATTAAAAAAGATATGGCCATTTTCATACTTGGAACTTAGCATCTTGTTCCCTATTGCTTTTCCATTGACTTAACACAAAGGTTGTGATCGAGGACAGTCAAAAGCCCATAACTTTCTTAAAAATTAAGAGAACTGAAAGAAATTGTCAGTTATAGATTGAAGCATTCTGAAACACATATGAAACAATCTTACTTGGATGACCTGAAATTAAAGCATATAATTAGTAAGTTACCAAAATTGTAGCTAATTACTAAATTCAATTACTAGATCTAAACATCCATCCATTTCTTAAGAAAATGTTAACATTTTTTAAAACGTCTATGAATCCAAATAACATTCACACAAGAATTCACAATATAACATGATTTTTAAATCTCATTGTCATGCATTTATAGGCCAAATTGAGTGAATTTAGTGTTTAATGCCCGTAAATTAATAGCCATTTAAATTGGCTTGCGCGTGGGTTCACCACTCGGCTTGTGTTGCTTCAGGTGTGATAGAATTGGAGGGACCAGAGGTGGAGGGGTTGCACTGCTTGTCAGAGAAGATATTACAGCAGTGCTTTGGCAGGATTGATTAGAGGGCTCGTCTAGGGAGGCTATTTGGGTGGAGAAGTGGGAACGGTGTAGCAACACTTTTAGGGGTGTATTATAGACCGCCAAATAGGGAGCGAGAATTGGAAGAGCTAATTTGTAAGGAGATAGCAGATATTAGTAGTAAGCACAAGGTAGTGATTGTGGGAGATTTCAATTTTCCAAAAATAGACTGGGAAACACATTCTGTAAATGGGCTGGATGGTTTGGAGGTTGTTAAATGTGTGCAGGATAGTTTTTATGCAGCAATACATAGAGGTATCGACTAGAGAAGGGGCAGTGCTGGACCTCCTGTTAGGAAATGAGGCAGGTCAGGTGACGGAGGTATGCGTTGGTGAGCACTTCGGGACCAGTGATCACAATACCAATATAGTTTCAATATAATTATGGGGAGAGTCAGAACTGGACCTAGGGTTGAGATTTTTGATTGGAGGCTAACTTTGAGGGAATGCGTAATGATTTAAAAGGAGTGAATTGGGATATTTTGTTTTATGGGAAGGATGTAGAAGAGAAATGGAGGACATTTAAAGGGGAAATTGTAAGAGTACAGAATCTTTATGTCCCTGTTCAGTTGAAAGGAAATAGTAAAAATCGGAAAGAGCCATGGTTTTCAAGGGAAATTGGACACCGTTCGAAAAAAGAGAGATATCTACAATATTTATAGGAGGCATGGAGTAAATGAGGTGCTGCATGAGTATAAAGAATGTAAAAAGAATCTTAAGAAAGAAATAAGAAAAGCTAAAAGAAGATATGAGGTTGCTTTGGCAAGAAAGGTGAAAGTAAATCCAAAGGGTTTCTACAGCTATATTAATAGCAAAAGGATAACGAGGGATAAAATTGGAACATTAGAGAGCCAGAATGGACAGCTATCTGCAGAGCCAAAAGAGATGGAGGAGATATTGAACAATTTATTTTCTTCGGTATTCACCAAGGAGAAGGATATTGAACTCTGTGAGGTGAGGGAAAAAAGTAGAGTAGCTATGGAAACTATGAGATTCAAAGAGGAGGAAGTACTGACACTTTTGAAAAATATAAAAGTGGATTAGTCTCTAGGTCCTGACAAGATTTTCCCTAGGACATTGAGGGAAGTTAGTGTAGAAATAGCAGGGGCTATGACAGAAATATTTCAAATGTCATTAGAAACGGGAATAGTGCCGGAGGACTGGCGTACTGCGCATGTTGTTCCATTGTTTAAAAAGGGTTCAAAGAATAATCCTAGCAATTATAGACATGTTAGTTTGACGTCAGTGGTGGGCAAATTAATGGAAAAGATACTTCGAGATAATATATATAAGCATCTGGATAAACAGGGTCTGATCAAGAACAGTCAACACGGATTTGTGCCTGGAAGGTCATGTTTGACAAACCTTCTTGAATTTTTTGAAGAGGTTACTAGGGAAATTGATGAGGGTAAAGCAGTGGATGTTGTCTATATGGATTTCAGTAAGGCCTTTGACAAGGTTCCCCATGGAAGGTTGGTTAAGAAGGTTCAATCTTTGAGTGTTAATGGCGGAGTAGCAATATGGATTCAACAGTGGCTGAATGGGAGATGCCAGAGAGTAATGGTGGATGGCTGTTTATCAGGTTGGAAGCCGGTGACCAGTGGGGTGCCTCAGGGATCTGTGTTGGGTCTACTGTTGTTTGTCATGTACATCAGTGATCTAGATGATGGGGTGGAAAATTGGATAAGTAAGTATGGAGATACTAAGATAGGTGGTGCTGTAGATAATTAAGTAGATTTTCAAAGTCTACAGAGAGATTTGGGCCATTTGGAAGAGTGGGCTGAAAGATGGCAGATGGAGTTTAATGCTGATAAGTGTGAGGTGCTACATCTTGGCAGGACAAATCAAAATAGGACATACATGATAAATGGTAGGGATTGAGGAATGCTGTGGAACAGAGGGATCTAGGAATAACTGTGCATAGTTCCCTGAAGGTGGAATCGCATGTAGATAGGGTGGTAAAGAAAGCTTTTGGTGTGCTGGCCTTTATAAATCAGAGCATTGAATATAGGAGTAGGGAAGTAATGTTAAAATTGTACAAGACATTGGTAAGACCAATTCTGGAGCATGGTGTACAATATTGGTCGCCTAATTATAGGAAGGATGTCAACAAAATAGAGAGAGTGCAGAGGAGATTTACTAGAATGTTGCCAGGGTTCCAGGAACTAAGTTACAGAGAAAGGTTGAACAAGTTAGGTCTTTATTCTTTGGAGTGCAGAAGGTTAAGGTCTTTAAAATGATGAAAGGGATAGACAGAGTTGACGTGGATAAGCTTTTCCTATTGAGGGTAGGGAAGATTCAAACAAGAGGGCATGACATGAGAATTAAGGGACAGAGGTTTAGGGGTAACATGATGGGGAACTTCTTTACTCAGGTAGCTGTGTGGAATGAGCTTCCAGTGGAAGTGGTGGAGGCAGCTTCGATTTTATCATCTAAAAATAAATTGGATAGGTATATGGATGGGAAAGGAATGGAGGGTTGTGGTCTGAGTGCAGGTAGATGGGACTAGGTGAGAGTAAGTGTTCGGCACGGACTAGAAGGGCCGAGATGACCGGTTTTTGTGCTGTAATTGTTATATGGTTAATAGAATATTGCACTAACTAACTGGATTTATCATTTTTCAAAGATAACAAGATGAAGCTTGTATTTTTCAGTTTGAAGCCTCCTTTGGTTGTGTTGAGCCTTTGAAGGATTAAGTTATAACTGAAACTTTCAACTGAATTGTACATTATTTCCCAGGGTGAAGTGTGCAACTCAATAAACAAGAAGTATGAGGAGTTCATCCCAAGTTTCATAAATGGAGAGGATTTGGTAAAACAGGTGGTTGAAATATCGATGGAGATTGATGTTCTTAAGCCACAAATTGAAAATGAGGTAACTGGAAAAATATGATCCAGCTGAATGGAATGAAAGATTGTGATAAGGCCTCGTTGATTAAGACAAGGGCTTGCAACCGGATGTGTTTTTTTTTGTGCTTGTTCACTGTGCTCCTGACATAATTGTACTGGCGTGCTGCAAGTCATACTGAGCTTGGACATTGAGGAAGACAGCACATGGATGCATGTACAGAGCTGTAATATTGCTAAGTATTAATGTTTGACAGCAGGAAGTGGCCAGTATCAGTCAGAGTATTGAGTATAGAAGTTGGGAGGTCATGTTGCAGTTATATAAGATGTTGGTGAGGCTGCCTTTTGAGTATTGTTTAAGAAAGAACTGCAGATGCAAGAAAAATCAAAGGTTGGCAAAAATGCTGGAAAAACTCAGCAGGTGAGGCAGCATCTTAGTAGCAATGTTACAAAATGTTGAGATTTAAAAAGTCAAGTCTGCAATTTATCCCATCAGATAAAGCATAAAAAGAAATTTAATTTGACACCTAATTCACTTTCATATCTTCAGTATTAAGAAAGTTATGACCATTTTCATACTCGGAAATTACCATCTTGTTCCCCATTGCCTTTCAATTGACAACTCAAAAGCTGTGATCTAGAACAGTCAAAAGCCCATAACTTTCCTAAAAATTAAGAGAACTCAATGACATTTTCAGTTATTATAGATTGAAGCATTCTGAAACAAATATGAACCAATCTTACTTGGATGACCTGAAATTAAAGCATATAATTAGTTAGTTATCTAATTGTAGCTAATTACAAAATTCAATGAGTTGATCTAAAAATCTATCCAATTCTTAAGAAAAGATACACTTTTTTTAAAATTGCCTGTGTCCAAATAACATTCACACAATAATCCACAATATAACATAATTTTTAAATCTCATTTTCATGAATTTATAGGTCAAATTGAAGGAATTTAGTGTTTAATTCCTGTAAATTAATGGCCATTTAAATCAACTTGCGAGTGGGTTTTAGTGGAATGCGGTGGTTTGGAACGTTGCGGTTTGAGGTGAAATCAGTATGAAAAATACAGCCGGTTCATACTTTTTTTTTGTCCCCTTTTCGCAAAATAAAAATGTGATTAAAGCCTCCCTAAAAACCAAGTTTTTATGTAAAAATAAACTCTGTAGCTCCTTTTATCGCCTACTTTAAGTCCATTGCGCTGTCACCGTTCAGAGCATTAGAAGATGATTTTTAAACTACTCTAGTTAATAAATAATCTAGCATAGTTTAAAAATACCTTTACGAATGAAATGTCGGAGCGATTTCTCTTTAGTGACGAAATCGCCCGACATGGATCGACTTGGACTGCCTAGAAAAAATCGGCATTTTAAACCCGCCCCCCTCTGAAAGGCGCCAAAGTCACGCACACGGGGAGCGGCAGAACTGCAGCACTGCTAAAGGTAGGTATTGTAACATACCTAATCTTAGAGCGAAGGAATAGGTGACGTTTCGGGTCGCGACCTTTCTTCAGTCTGAAGAAGGGTCTCGACCTAAAACGTCACCTAGTCCTTCGCTCTATATATGCTCCCTCACCTACTGAGTTTTTCCAGCATTTCTGTCGACCTTTAGAGTATTGTGTTCAGTTCTGGGCACCAGGAGGATGAGGGGTGATCTTAAAGAGGTGTATGAAATCATGAGCGGAATAGATCAGGTAGACACACAGTCTCTTGCCCAGAATGGGGGAATTGAGAACTAGGGGGCATAGGTTTAAGGTGAAGGGGCAAAGATTTCATGGGAATCTGAGCGGTAACTTTTTCACGCAAAGGATGGTGGGTGTATGGAACGAGCTGCCTTTAGTTGAGGCTGGGACAATCGTAACGTTTAAGAAGCAATTAGACATGTACATGGATAGGGGGTATAGATGAATATGAGAAAAATGTAGGTACATGGAACTGGTGTAGATGAGACATGTTGGTCTATATGACTTTGACTGTATAAAGGGTGGTGGGTGTATGGAACAAGCTGCTAGGGGGAGGTAGTTGAGGCAGTTGAAACCAAGTCTGCTATTGCAATGGTTAAGAAACATTTGGCAGGTACATGGATAGGACAGGTTTACAGGGATATGGGTCAGTCGCAGGCAGGTGGCACTGGTGAAGATGGGACATGTTGGGATGAAGGGCCTGTTTGCGCACAGTAAGACTGACTTTATTTAAATAATGTTTATTAATTGTGGTCCATTCCATGCTATTTTATAAAACCGTTAATGATGTTGTTGCCAACATAATACACATAAAGAAACCAAGTCTGCGAAGCAGCTGCTAACATTTTGGTGCTCTTTATTTCTTCTCAAAGTTTTAAATAGAACTTTCACGATGTAGTTACCTTATAAATAAATGGAATAGCATTGGAAACGCAATTTAAATACTCGCTCTGAATGATTTTACATTCAGTGATTATGCCGGGTTCTATCTAGGTTCCTTGACCAAAATATTTAGAAAAAAACATCATTTTGTCTCTTGTTGACATAGCTTGCATCGCACTAAATCATGTTTTTTTATTTTGAGCTAAAGATCGAGATATGGAGTAAATACTTTAGATTGAAGGTGCAGAGTGTTCAGTGATTCTCGCATGGTTTTTTTAAACAGGTGCAGAGAGACCCCCGTGGAGCTGCTACTGAGTTCAGTGAACTGAAACAAAAGCTGGAAAAAAGTACAGGTGCATTGAGTGTGTTAACACAATTACTAGAGGTAAATATATTCAAGGATTCCTTATTTTCCCCATTCTGGAATTTTATTAAGTCTCATCTATAAATGTTCCCTTGAATTCATTGCCACAGATGGCTGTGGAGGCCATCAATACATATTTTTAAGACAGAGATAGATAGATTGTTGATTAGTCAGGGGTTATGGAGAGAAGGCAGGAGGATGGGATTGAGAGGGAGAGATAGATCAACCATAATTGAATGGGAGAGGTTATGATGGGCTGAATAGCCTAATTCTGCTCCTGCCACTTACGGACTTCATAATGATTTGGGTGAGAGGATTGAAGGCTTTGTGGCCAAGTTTGCGGGTGGTACGAAATTAGGTGGAGGGGCAGGTAAAGAAAACAGGGACTCTGCAGAAGGAATTCGATAGGTTGGGAGAGTGAGCAGAGAAGTGGCAGGTGGAATAAAGCGTAGCAAAGTGTGGAGTCATGCATTTTGGTAGTAGGAACAAAAGGTGTCGATTATTTTCTAAATGGGGAGAGAATCCAGAAATCAGAGGTGCAATAGGACTTAGGAGTGTTGGTGCAGGACTCCCAAGAAATTAATCTGCGAGTCGAATCGGTATTAAAGAAAGCAAATGAAATGTATTCATTAGTATTTATTTTAGAGGTCTTGTATACAACAAGAGGGATGTAATGCTGAGGCTCTATAAGGCACTGGTCAGGCTGCATTTGTGAGCAAATTTGGGCACCATATCCGAGGAAGGATGTGCTGGCTCTGGAGAGGGTCCAAATATTTGTTATTTTTTCCAGTTTGATACAGCCCTAGAAACTCATGAGCAAGTGTTGTTGGGAAAAATGTATCTCCAATCTGCAGAGCATCTCAATAAGGTTAGTATGCCTATCAAACACATCTGCCTTTGGAACCATAAATCCTGCTGCTCAGGTATTATAAAATTCAATTAAACATTTAAGAAATTCTTGTGGAACTGAATTGGTTCTGTTAAAATAACATAAGCAATTAACATTTGTATAACGGACCCAATGTCCTAACATTGATTACTGAGGAAAGAAAACTACCCCAAAGCTCTTGATTAAGTTAAATATGGAGAAGTGTTTTAAAGGAAAACAAAGCACCTCATAAAAGGAGGCTATTTCAGAGTTTATGGCCCTAGGCAGCTGAAGGCCAGGCTACTAATGGTGAATTAATTTAAGTCTGGCGATGAACAACCATACAGTTAATGGGATTGATGATGGGTTAAAAGGGAGAGAGGAAATTGGAGATGGGGTGGGTGGGTTGTTGATGACTGAGAGAAAATTGCTTTCAAATGGGATCATCACATTTCACAAACATGTTGAGATCATTTTTGCACAATGGTTACCTTGACGTGTGATGAATGTTAACAAAGGCACATTTCAAGCTTTGGTGCTCAGAAATATCCCACAATGTTTTTGATCAACAGCTTAATATTTTTTCGGGATAATGCGCTATATTCTGTGAAGATACTGCTTGTGTCTGCATCTGAAATTTTAACTGACACTTGTAGCAAGATTAAAATGTAGAGTTTGAAGAATTTCCTGGCGGAATAGTATGTTCTGATCTCACTCCTACACGAGACAGCCTTGATATTATGATTATTCCTCACCATTTTGTTGTCGGGGAAAATGTAAAATAACTGCTTTTTATAATATCAAAAAACATAGCCTAATAATGTGGCCTCCACAAGTATCTCAGGAAGGATGTGTTTCCCTCGGCAGAAGTCAGAACATTGATTTTAAACTATGGATTAAAGGGGAGGTGCAGAAAATTGTAATCCAGAGATTAGTAGATGTCTGGGGCTTGCACTGAGAAGTAGGTACATATTCATAGTTGCACTATTTGATCTTTATAGTACTTGAACAATGATTAGCAAGGCTGCTGGAAAATGAGATTAGGCTGGATTAGCTTTCTGTAACACCGAACAATGAAGTGATTTTGTTTGAAGTTCTGGCTTTGTGAAATCTGGCCTGAGTTGAGGATTTTCTGGATAACCAACCTGAACCTTGGCATGGGCGGACTTGGGCTCTGACTAAGCAGCCAGGCTCAAGCTCACTCTTCAATGTTGTTCACTCAAGGAAATACCAGGATGATTTAGGCACTGTTGCACTGTTTCAATAACATTTTCAATTGCATCTTTCAGCAGCTGATTTATACTTTATTTGTTTTTTCAGTGCTGTGCAGTTGTTCCACACTGTTAGAAACATGGTCCACTTGTCCTGCGATGTTGTTCCAACATATCACAAGTACGTTTGACATTTTTAAGTTTGTTTTTAATTCCATTACCATTTTTGAATTGATTCATTAGATTTGCTTATGCAGTAGTGCAAGAGTTGCTGATTAGTGATAACATATTCCACCTATTTGGCAAGGTCATCAAATCATTC
The DNA here is from genome assembly GCA_963514005.1 of Raja brachyura. Next base: position 5,117,789 of record OY740823.1, on the reverse strand, counting down.
ACTGTTGAATGTAAGAAATAATACATTATTTAATGTGTTGTGTACGACCACAGTAAGATTGTGGCCAATTTACCATTTACCTGTATTACTGATGCCTTTAGTGCCCAGAAATCTGCCAGACTCTTCCTTGCATCTGCGTAATCACCATATACCCACATATCTGTACACAAGCATTTCAAGGATTAAATGAAAGATGTTGACCTAATTACAGGTCCAACCCCCAACATGGCAGCCAGGAGAAATGTTCTGCATCCATTTATCCTGTCAAATATTTTGCTTTAATGAAGTCACCTTTTTTTCTAAACTCGAGGAAGGTTCTTGTACGGGTTGGATTAATGTTCCATAATCTTGGCAATTAGTTGGGTGAAGCATGTATTTTCTTGCTGCTTGGTGCTGCTGTGTGACATCAGCAGCAGCAAAACCTGATTTGCACTAAGATAGACATAAAACTCAGCGGGTCAGGCAGCATCCCTGCAGAACATGGATAGGTGGTGTTTCATATCGGAACTGCACACCTGGAGTATTGCGTACAGTTTTGGTCTCCAAATCTGAGGAAGGACATTATTGCCATAGAGGGAATGCAGAGAAGGTTCACCAGACTGATTCCTGGGATGTCATGGGAGGAGCAAACCGACAGGTAAGTCCCCCCCCCCCTGGGATGCCGAAACATCTCGTATTCTTTCTCTCTATAGATGCTGCCTCACCCCCTGCGTTTCTCCAGCATTTTTTTGTCTACCTTCGAATTTTCCAGCATCTGCAGTTCTTTCTTAAACACCTCCCTTCCATTGGCTCCATTTACACCTCACACTGCCTCGGCAAGGCCAGCAGCATAATCAAGGACCAGTCTCACCCTGGCCACTCCCTCTTCTATCGGGTAAAAGGGACAGAAGCGTAAAAATGCAAATCTCCAAATCCAGACAGTTTCTTCCCAGCTGTTATCAGGCAACTGAATCATCCTACCACAACCTGAGAGCAGTCCTGAACTACTATCTTCCTCATTGGTGATACTCGGACTATACTTGATCGGACTTTGCTGGCTTTACCTTGTATTAAATGTTACTCCCTTATCATGTATCTATACATTGTAAATGGCTTAATTGTAATATTTGTCGTTCCACTGACCACAAAGTATTTATTTCTCGTGAAGCAAACAGATCTTTTATATCAAGAACAGAGAACAGAACAGCATAGGAACAGGCCCTTTGGCCCATAAAGTCCGTGCTGAACATGATGCCAAATTAAACTCATCTCCTCTGCCTGCAACGTGACCCGTACTGGAGCCTGGGGTCGAGGGGCTCGGTGAGGAGAGAGGGGTGGGGGGAACTGAGGCCGTCGTTCACCAACAACTGAGCTCAGCCGCCCGCTGATTTTCCACCAAAGTATCAGGTTCAAGGTTTGTTGTTCCAGGATGCAGACAGCTTCAAAGACATTGCTGGCTATTTTTCCCAAAGAAGAGTGGGAAGAGATAAGTGACTGGGAAAATCTCCGTTATAAGAATGTGAAGCGGAACTATGAAGTCATGCTCGCATTGGTTAGGAGAAAATATTCTTCATATTTTTCCTCTTTAATCTTTTCTCGTGATGCATGCTGACATGAGTTTTCTTCCCACATGAAATCTGATTAGGTTTGTGGTTTCTGAGACATATGGGTCAGGTCCTAACATTTCACTCCACTGGTTTACTTTGAGAATATGTCTGAGGATATTGGACATTCCTGTTCCTTGATTACGTAACTTCTATTGCCTTCTGCTCTGTCTTTACTTCCCTGTAATTACCACAACAGCATCTTTGTCTCCTTCTCGGGGCAGCATATTTAAGATTGGATTTTGGCTGTGGTTGGGAACATCTCCGGCCTCACAACTGACTTTACTGATAAAATTCACATTCTGTCTTCATGTGATGAGTGTTAACCACTGTTGTCCACTTCAGCTTTGCCTCTGTGTTCGAGGTTTGTGAACTGTGCCAGAGAGGAGAAGAAACAGAACCTTGTTGACTTCCAGCACCGGGTAAACATTTACTGTCATCCCTGCCCTCACTGCACTGTTGCATTTACCACAGTAGCGTTCCTTATATGGCACTTAAGAAGGCATCTTAAAGCCTCCAGACCAACGTCAGCTGGACAACCTTCTGCCTCCGGTATGAACCCAGATTCACAACATAAATGTGGGCAGAATCCGTTCACACCATCTGATGGACAGAGTGGAATTGGGAAATCAGGTGATCTTCAAGCGCGGACAAAGGAGAGACGGCATGAATGCGCAGAATGGGGGAAGTGTTTTACATGGGCAGGGACCCTCCACCTACACCAGCGGACCAACAGCGGAGAGAGGCCGTACAAATGTTCTCACTGTGGGAAGAGCTTCACATACTGAGGGGCCCTCCAGAAACATCAGTGGATCCACACTGGCTCTCAGAGTTCATTATAACTCACAAATCTGGTACACTTGGGAGTTTGGTGCTGGACGGCATATTTTCCAGGCTGTTGCATGTTTTATTATTAGTCCACCTACATTGTTTAGTTTATTTTAGAGAGCCCATCGAGTCTGCACTGACCAGCGATCCCCACATATTAACACTATCTTACACACACTAGGGACAAATTACAATTATACCAAGCCAATTAACCTATAAACCTGTACGTCTTTGGAGTGCGCGTGCCGCCTCAAATGAGCCCTATTGTTCCAACGATTTCGGTGTGATGCAACCCTTGAAGTTATCATTAATATGGGCAATTTCAGATAACCAGCCTTTCCAGTTTGTATCAGAACTGGCCACATTATGTGACTGCATCCAGTTCTGATGAACGGTCATTGATCTGAGAAGACATTTTTCAGAATGTTTCAACATGGGTAAGAAAGGTCAGAGGGTTATGGGCCAAACGTGGGCAAATAGGGTCAGCTTAGAGGAGGCATCTTGGTCAGCATGGACTAGTTGGGCCGAAGGGCCTGTTTCTACAGGACCGTGAAACATGAACTGTTTCTTTCCCCACAAGATGCTGCCCGACCACAAACCACAAAAATTGTTGGCACGACAACTCAGAAAACTAGATGATGAAAAAATGATACATAGAATTAGATCTGAGCATGGAAATATATCGACTTTACCAAAAGACATCAATGATATATTTTTACAATATTATCAAAATCTTTATTCATCTAAATTAACAGGACAAACAGATGGAATGGAAACATTCCTACAAGGATGTCATATTAACAGTTTAGATCAGGAAGGTAGAGACTTGTTAAACGCTGATATATCAGTAAAAGATATTGAAGAATCAATTGGATCATTAAATAATGGAAAAGCTGCGGGCCCTGATGGCCTGAGTGCAGAATTTTATAAGAAATTTCAAGATCTGATTTCCCCAAGATTACATACAGTGTATAAATATACATATGAACAAGGAAAATTACCGGAATCTTTAAATGAATCCACAATTACACTTATTCCTAAGGTTGACAAGGATTTGGAAGACCCTGGATCATACAGAGCAATTGCTCTTTTAAATACAGATCAAAAAATATTAGCTAAAGTTTTATCTCAGAGATTAAGTTTGGTGATCACTTAAATAATACATCATGATCAAACAGGTTTTATTCGAAAACGTTATTCATCCCACAATTTGAGACGATTATTCAATATTATATACTCAAAAAGAGTATGTGATACGGAATTAGCTGTTATATCCTTAGATGCAGAAAAAGCATTCGATCAGGTTGAATGGTCATATTTATTTAAAATAATGGAGAAATTACAATTGGGGGATAGATTTTGTAAATGGGTAAGAATTCTATATTCGAATCCTACTGCAAGAATATTAACTAACCAAATATCAGCTAAATTTAAGCTTTATAGGGGTTGTAGACAAGGATGTCCACTATCGCCTTTGTTATTCGCTCAGTTGATAGAGCCTTTAGCTGAAAGGATTAGATCTGAACCAGAAATATATGGATATAATACTAATACAACTAATAAAATATCTCTATATGCAGATGATGTCTTAATTTATATTACAAAACCGGAGATTAGTATTCCTAAGCTATTTAATGTTATAACTAAATTTAGTTCATTTTCTGGATATAGAATTAATTGGAATAAAAGTGATATTATGCCTATAACTAGAATAAAATTAAATATATTACAACAATATCCACTAAAAATAGTTACAGACAAATTTAAATATTTAGGAATTAATGTATCTAAATCCTATAACATTAATTAAATCTAATTATCCTCAATTATTAAATAAACTTAGAAAAAATATTTTATATTGGAAAACACTTCCTATATCTATGATTGGTAGAATAAATGGTATAAAAATGTTTTTTTTTTACCACAACTGTTATATTTGTTTCAAGCTATTCCCTTTTATCTCCCGAAACCTTAAAAAAAAAAATTGATAACATTGTTAATAGTTTTATCTGGGACTATAAAAATCATAGAATAAGTAAAAAACATTTATGTAAATCCAAGATAAATGGAGGATTAGCACTTCCAAATTTTTTATATTATTTCTGGGCAGTTCGGATTAAGAATATGAATTTTTGGTGGGTAAATTTGGATCATGAACCAATGTGGTTAAAGATGGAAAAGGAAGATTGTTTACCTTTTAATGTAGGTTCGATTATTTTTGCGCCAAGGGAAGTACAAAAAAAAATTTATAGGGACAACCCTATAATTCACAGTAATAGACGCATTTGGAAACAAATAGTTAAGACTTTACATTTAGATAATATGTCACTTAGCCTACCAATTATGAATAACCCTTTATTTAAACTATCTATATTAGATAGGGGGTTTAGACATTGTGATGATTTAGGAATTAAAAGGATAGAACACCTTTACAGGAAAGGAAAATTTCTTTCATTTCAGGAGTTACAAGATATCTATGGATTGCCATCGCATAATTTGTTTAGGTATTTACAAATTAGAGATTATATTAAGTCAAACACACAAGATTATAAAAATAAAGAACCAGGATTATTAGATGAACTGTTTAACAAGCACCCAAATACAGAAAAATTAATAGCTTATATATACAATATTATTTTGGTTAGGGAGAATCCAACAACAGAAATATATCGACAAGCATGGGAAAATGAAATAGGTTTATCTATAACGAAAGAAACTTGGGAAGAAAGTTTACAACGTATACATCGTTGTTCGTTAAATGCTAGACATACATTGATACAATTTAAAGTATTATATAGATTACATTATACGAAATCCAAATTAAATAGAATTTTCCCTAACATTTCTTCTATTTGTGATAAGTGTCAGAATTTAGAAGCCAATTTAACACATAGTTTTGTAACGTGTTCAAAACTTAATTATTATTGGATACAAATCTTTAGAGTTATCTCTGAAGTTCTTAAGAGTTAAACTGGATCCAGATCCAAAGTTAATAATATTAGGAATTCCGGACTCAAAATTGGTATTAACAGTAAATCAAAGAAATTTCTTTGATTACTGTTTGATAATAGGGAAAAAAATAATATTGAAATTTTGGAAGGGAACATTATCCCCCACAATTAAAATGTGGACAGCAGAGATGTCGGAGACGTTGCATTTGGAAAGAATTAGATTTGTCCTAATGGACAAATATGAAATCTTTGAACAGATATGGTCTCCATATATACAATATTTGAGGGGGTAGCTGTTCTTGGTATCACAACTCAATGGGTACCCGACAGGATTTGATGAAAATAATTCATTTTCAAACTGGGATTTGTATACATGTCTCTATTGATATTATAATTTGTAATAGTTTTATTTACAATATATTTTGTTGTTTCTCTCATATATATATAATACTTTTTACTCTTTTAAAAAATATATATATTAAATAGATATATATTAATTGTTTTTTTTTCCTTTTTTTTATATAATCAAAATCATTATTTAATCACAACCTTTATTGATTCAAAACCTATTCTTTTTTCTTTTTCTCTCTATTTCTAAAAAACAGAAGATAATAATAATCAATGTGATATTTGTATTAATACCGAATTAAGTTGGTATTTGTAAATTTGTTTTAGCATTGTGAAATGCTTACTTCTAATAAAAATATTATGAAAAAAAAAAGATGCTGCCCGACCGGCTGAGTTTCGAGCATTTTCTGTCATTATTTCTTTGTTCCGTCTTTATCTTTAATCGTTGTCCAGCCCCGAGTTGACTTGTTTGAGGTGTAGGTCGTCCCCAGCTTACGGACACAATAAAGTACAGCCCGTACACATGAGCGAGTGTCTGGGAGATGGTGGGATGGATTTACCGGCTGCTGCGGGGCTGCAGGCATCTTCTGCCGTGTGGGAACTCTGTTCATGGCCGCATGTTCCGCTTGGGAACGGTTCCCAGGAAGGGAACCCTGCCATAACCTGGGGAACATCCTGCACCGTCTCCATAGCAACTTCTTGATGCATCTAATGAACGTCCCAGGCCATCTGTGTGCTTCCAACACAACACCACGTCTCACAGTCACAACTGGTGCTCTGATTTCCACAGTCTGCAAGTTTTAAACATCACAGTTTCAGCACAATCTCACCGTACACCCAATTAACACATGTTGTATGTAGGAAGGAACTGTAGATGCTGGTTCTTTGCCACAGACAGAGGCCAAGTCAGTGGACACTTTTAAAGCAGATACAGATTCATGAATAGTACGGGTGTCAGGGGTTGAGGGGAAAAGGCACGAGAATGAGATTAGGAGGGATTGATCAGCCATGATTGAATGGCAGAGTAAACTTGATGGGCCAAATTTACTTAATTCTTCTCCTATCACCAGACTGATTCCTGGGATGGCAGGACTTCCATATGAAGACAGACTGGATAGACTTGGCTTGTACTCGCTGGAATTTAGAAGATTGAGGGGGGATCTTATAGAGACTTACAAAATTCTTAAGGGGTTGGACAGTCTAGATGCAGGAAGATTGTTCCCGATGTTGGGGAACTCCAGAACAAGGGGCCACAGTTTAAGGATAAGGGGGATGTCTTTTAGGACCGAGATGAGAAAATCATTTTTCACCCAGAGAGTGGTGAATCTGTGGAATTCTCTGCCACAGAAGGTAATTCAGGCCAGTTTATTGGCTATATTTAAGAGGGAGTTAGATGTGGCCCTTGGTGCTAAAGGGATCGGGAGAATGGAGAGAAGGCAGGTACAGGATACCGAGTTGGATGATCAGCCATGGTCATATTGAATAGCGGTGCAGGCTCAAAGGGCTGAATAACCTACTCCTGCACCTATTTTCTATGACCTGTGTGTTTCCCCCGAAATCTTCGGTTTCCTCCCCCACTCAAAAAACGTGCAGGTTTGTAGGTAAATTGTCTTGATACAAGTGTAAATTGTCCCTAGTGTGTGACAATAGACAATAGGTGCAGGAGTAGGCCATTCGGTCCCTCGAGCCAGCGCCTGCCATTCAATGTGATCATGGCTGATCATCCCCAATCAGTACCTCGTTCCTGCCGTCTCCCCGTATCCCTCGACTCCGCTATCTTTAAGAGCCCTATCTAGCTCTCTCTTGAAGGTATGCAGAGAACCAGCCTCCACCACCCTCTGAGGCAGATAATTCCACAGACAAGTCCAGCCACTCCATTCTCTCAGCATATGACAGTACCACCATCTTGGGAATTAATCTTGTAAACCTACACTGCACTCCCTCAATAGCAAGAATGTCCTTCCTCAAATTAGGGGACCAAAACTGCACACAATACTGCAAATACACAGTATTTTGCTAATGTTACTTTGAATCCCTTCATCCAAATCATTCATGTATATTGTAAATAGCTGCAGTCGCAGCACCGAGCCTTGCGGTATCCCACTAGTCAATGCCTGCCATTCTGAAAGGGACCTGTTAATCCCTACTCCTTTGATCTTGTCTGCCAACCAATTTTCTATCCATGTCAGTACTTTACCCAATAGCATGCGCCCTAATTTTGCCCATTAACCTCCCATGTGGGACCTTATCAAATGCTTTCTGAAAGTCCAGGTACACTACATCCACTGACTCTCCCTTGTCCATTTTCCTAGTTACTTCCTCAAAACATTCCAGAAGATTAGTCAAGCATGATTTCCCCTTTGTAAATCCAAGCTGACTCGGACGATCCTGTTACTGCTATCCAAATGTGCCGCTATTTCACATTTTATAATTGACTCCAGCATCCTCCCCACCACCAACGTGAGGCTACCTGGTCTATAATTCCCTGTTTTCTCTCTCCCACCTTTCTTAAAAAGTGAGATAACATTAGCTACCCTTAATCCACAGGAACTGATCCTGAGTCTGTAGAAAGTTGGAAAATTATCACTAATGCTTCCACGATTTCTCGAGTCACTTCCTTCAGTACCCTGGTGTGCAGACCATCAGGCCCTGGGGATTATCAGCCGTCACCCCAGATCCTCTGGCCACTACTATATCAGGAAGATTGTTTGTGTACTCCTTAGTGAAGACAGATCCAAAGTACCTGTTCAACTCATCTGCCATTTGTCAATCTTCAAGGGTCCAACTTTGGTCCTAACTAATATTTTCTTCTTCACATACCTGAAGAAGCTTTTACTATACTGCTTTATATTCTTGGCTAGCTTACCTTCGTACCTCATCTTTTCTCCCCGTATTGTCTTTTGTTATCTTCTGTTGCTTTTTAAACATTACCCAATCCTCTTGCTTCCCGCTCATCTTTGCTACGTTGTTCTTCTTCTCTTTTATTTTTAGACTGTCCCTGATGTCCCTTATCAGCCACGGTCGCCCCTTACTTCCTTGGAATCTTTGTTCCTCCTAAGAATGAACTGATCCTGCACCTTCTGTATTATTCCTAGAAATACCTGCCATTGGTATTCCACTGTCATCCCTGCTAGGGTATCTTTCCAGTCAACTTTGGCCAGCTCCTCCCTCATGGCCCCATAGTTCCCTTTATTCAACACTGACACCTCCGATCTACCCTTCTCCCTCTCCAATTAAACCTGACCATATTATGGTCACTACCTCCTAATGGCTCATTAACCTCAAATTCCTTTATCAAATCCGGTTCATTAAATAACTCTAAATTCAGAATTGCTCCAATACAAGCTGCTCTAAGAATCCATCACAAAGGCACTCTACAAAGTCCCTTTCTTGGGGTCCAGTACCAACCTGATTTTCCCAGTCTACCTGCATGTTGAAATCTCCCATAGCAACCACGGCATTACCTTTGCTACATGACAATTTTAACTCCTGATTCAACTTGCACCAGGCTACTGTTTGGGGGCCTGTAGATAAGTCCCACTAGGGTAATTTTACTCTTACAATTCCTTAGTTCTATCCATACTGACTCCACATCTCCCGTTTCACTGTCACCCCTTGCAAGGGACTGAATTTAATTCCTCACCAACAGAGCTACCCCATCCCCTCTGCTCACCTGTCTGTCTTTTCGATAGGAGGTATACCCTTGAATATTCAGTTCCCAGCCCTGGCCCTCTTGTAGCCATGTCTCTGTTTCTGTGTAGGATAGTGTTAGCGTGCAGGGATCGCTGGTCGGTGTGGACTCGGTGGGCTGAAGGGCCTGTTTCCGCGCTGTATCTCTAAACTACACTAAAATGGAGTCCCATCCCGAGTAGGCAGAACCTTCCCATTGAAACACTTACTAGTTACTTGAATCCCAGTAGATTACGACACCACGTATCTGATCTCCTTTGATTTGTTATTGGCCGGTCACAACATCAAAATCAACGTGTAAAGCAAAGAACCGCAGATGCTGAAAATCTGAAATTAAAAAGGAAGACAATTCAAAATACATTCAGCAGGTTAGACAGCATTTGTGGAGAAAGAAACAGTTCAGTTTCAGATCAGAGACCCTTCACCAGAGTAGGAAACAGCAACAAAAACAGTTGTTTTTCAGTTCTAGAGAGGGGTTGTGGTTGATTGGTGGAACAAAGTAGGAACAAAACTTACCTTTAGCGGTGCTGCAGTTCTGCCGCTGGCCGTGTGCGCGACTGGCGCCTTTAAGGGCGGGGGCGGGGTTAAAATGCGGTTTTCCCCTTGCCATCCGGAGCTTTCTTTTGTCGGAGTGTGATCAATTTCTGGAGATTTGTTCCGACTGCCTGTAAGTTAATTTTTTTCTATAAATAGCCCAACTATTTAATCGCTGCAGTAAAATAAAAATTAGCTCCTAATGCCGTGAACGCCTACAACGGGGACGGATTTTACGTAGGGGACAGGTAAGTGAAAGCCGTTTATTTTTACATATAAACCTGCTTTTTTAGATGACTTTAATCAATATTTCATGTTGGGAAATGGTGATTTAGTCCCCATATGAACCGGCAGAATTTTTCCCGCTGATATGTGGTTTAAATTCACCGCAACTGCAACGTTCTAATCTATCGCGTTCCAGAAAATCCCACTCGCAAGCTGTTTTAAATGCCCATTAATTTATGGGCATTAAACACTGAAGCCTTTTGTGTACCCTCGATTCTCCAGCATCTGCAGTTCCTTCTTTAACACTGAATTCCTTTAATTCGCCCTATAAATGAATGACAATTACATTTAAAAATCATGTTATATTGTGAATTATTGTGTGACTGTTAATTGGACACTTAGGCTTTAAATTTTTTAAATTTTTTTTCTTAAGAAATGGATAGATGTTTAGATCCAGTAATTGAATTTGTAATTAGCTACAATTGGGTAACTAACTAAGTATATGCTTTCATTTCAGGTCATCCAAGTAAGATTGTTTCATATTTGTTTCAGTAAACTTCATTCTATAATAACTGAACATTTCTTTGAGTTCTCTTAAGTTTTAAGAAAGTTATGGGCTTTTGACTGTCCTCGATCACAACTTTTGTGTTAAGTCAATGGAAAAGCAATAGGGAACAAGATGCTAACTTCCGAGTGTGAAAATGGACATAACTTTTTTAATACTGAAGATATGAAAGTAAATTAGGTGTCAAATTAAGCTTATTTTTATGATTTATCTGATGGGATAAATTGCAGACTTGATTTTTAAAATCTCAAATTTTGTAACATTGCTAAACAAAGGGGATAATATCTCTGATGGGGAAAGAGCAGATGAGGAAACGTGGTATTTGGAGTCAACAATTAGAATAAGATGATGGAACAAGGAACTGCTGAACAGACTATACTAACAGAACAATAAAACGGAAGTGGATGAGATTAAACTCACCCAGAGGGTGGTTGCAATCTGGGACACGCTGCCTGAGGAGATGGTGGAGGCTTGAACTTTCCCTGCAGCTGCAGGAGATGCTCCACTGCAGGAGGGGCTGCACTGCAGGAAGGGCTTCAATGCAGGAGGGGCTTCAATGCAGGAACCCGGTCCACCGCAACAGCTACTCCCCTGCAATATCTGCTCCACTTCAACACCTGCTACTCTGCAGCAGCAGCTCCCCTGCAAGGAACTGCTGCATTGCAGGAGGTGCGTCACTGCAGCAGCTGCCACACAAGTCCCTGACGCCCTGGTTATCTATTACATCATTAGTCCCGTGGACAGCTCGAGCCGTCGGCGGGAAAAGGCGCCAGAAGCCGCCGAGAGCTCGCGCTGTCCTCGCTGTCCCGCCGCCGGGGGGAGGGGCCGACGCTGAGAGCGGCGCAGGCGCACTGCCCGAGAAAGCCGCAGGGGGAGGGGCACAAGCGCGGTGACGTCGACGTCTCTCCAAGCCCCGCCCCTCCCCGCCCGCAGCGGCCGCAGCCCCTCCCCCTCAGCGGCGCGGCGGCGGGAAAGCGAGGATGGCGGGAGACGGAGGACTCGCGACCAACGGCTTTTGGCGCCTTTTCCAGCCGCGGGCTCGAGCTGTCACGTGACCCGCGCTCTCGATGGAGCTGCCGGGCACGTCACGGGGGCTATAAATAGCGGGAGCGGCAGAGAGGCGGAGTTTAGTTGAGAGGAGGTTCGAGGCGACGGGGTTCAGTTAAAGCCAAATATTATAGAGGAGCAAGATGCGCCACTCAGTGGAAAAGGCGTAGTATCACATGTGTGATTGTCGGCGCCATATTAGCGGACCAAAGATGGTGTCGACTATGGCGTCGACATCATTGGGAAACTAGGCTTCTCTATAATCTTTGTCTCTCGATCTCCCGCTGTGTAATCCGCTCCAAAGCTACAGAGCAGGTGCAAGCAAAGATGATAGAGGAGCAAGATGCATTAGAAAGTTATTAGATTTATTTGTAATAGATCTTTACTTACCTCTCGATCCCTCTCTATCCCCTCTCTTCTCGCTATCTCACTCTCTTCTCTCGATCACCCTCTCTTCTCTCTATCGCTCCCTCTCCCCTCTCGATCTCTTTCTCTCCCCTCTCGATCTCCTTCTCTCCCCTCTCTTCTCAATTTCCCTCTCTCCCTCCCTTCCCTCTGTGTGAGAGTTGGCAGCCCTGCTATGCCTTAGGCCCAAAAGAGGATAGAAATAAATTACATAATGGTCTTTGTAAGAAGATTTTAATAAGCTCTTCTATCTGTCCCACCATATATTTATATGAACGTGTGTCTGTGTGTGCCTGTAATTGTGTGCACAGTGTGTGTTAAAGGAATACAAGGGAAGCTGCACAATGCAATGCAAGGAAAACTACGCAAAGGTGGGGGCTGGGGAGGAAAGATGCGAGGGAAATGGGGGAACAGGGGGAAAAGGGAGGGGGAGAGGGAAGGGAGGGAGAGAGATGGAAGGAGGGAGGGGGAGATTGGAGGGAGGGAGATTGAGAGGGGAGAGAGATCGAGAGAAGATAGGGGAGAGAGAGATCGAGAGAACAGAGGGGAGAGGGAAAAGGGAGGGGGAGAGGGAAGGGAGGGAGAGAGAGGGAAGGAAGGAGGTGGAGAGGGGAGGGAGGGAGATCGAGAGGGGTGAGAGGGATCGAGAGAAGAGAGGTGAGAGATCGAGAGAAGAGTGGAGAGAGAGAGAGATCGAGAGGGATCGAGAGAAGAGGGGAGATGGAAAAGGGAGGGGGAGAGGGAGGGAGAGGGAAGGAGGGAGGGGAAGAGGGGAGGGAGGGAGATCGAGAGGGGAGAGAGAGGGATCGAGAGAAGAGAGGGGAGAGAGAGATCGAGAGAGAGGGAGAGAAAGATCGAAAGCAGGGAGGGAGAGAAAGATCGAGAAAAGAGAAGGGAGAGAAAGATCGAAAGGTGGAGAGAAAGGGAGATAGCAAGAAGAGAGGGGATAGAGAGGGATCGAGAGGTAAGTAAAGATCTATTACAAATAAATCTAATAACTTTCTAATGCATCTTGCTCCTCTATAATCTTTGTTTACAACTGCTCTGTAGCTTTGGAGCGGATTACACAGGGGGAGACAGTCCGCCAAAATGGCGGCCGTGACGTTCCGGTACGTACTACACACCTGTCCATTGGATTTCCACTGAGTGGCGCATCTTGCTCCTCTATAATCTTTGGTTAAAGCGAGGTTTGGGGGTGAAGTTTAGTTGAAGCGAGGTTTAGTGAGGTGTGGAATTTATCTCAGGTGAGGTTTAGCTGAGGTGAAGTTGAGGTGATTGAGGGTTTAGTTGAGGTAAAGTCTAGTCGAGGCGAGGATTTAGTTGGAGTGCGAGGTTTAATTGAGGAAGTTTAGTGAGTTGAGGTTTAGGTGTGAGGTGAAGTTTAGTGAGGTGTGAGGTTTAGTTGAGGTGAAGCTTAGTCGAGGCGAGGTTTCGTAGTGAGGTGTGAGGTATCGTCGAGGCGAGGGGTTTAGTCGAGGTGTAGGTGAGGAGAAGTGAGCGTAGGTGAGGTGAGGAGAAGTGGGTTTCTGAGCTCAGGAAGGGAGAGCGAGGAGCTGCTGAAGGAGTGGAGACCATGTCTGGGATGCAGGGCTCAGAGGACAGACTCCAGGGAGCTTTGACATGGAGAGCGGGCAGAAGATGCCGGATAAATGTCCTCTCGGGGGCCTGGGAACGGGGAAGATGCTGCTGCTCCTTCTCAGACCATCACCACCCCAGGAATTGGTGTCAGCGAGGAGTGGATGAGTTCCCTGGGCTCTGGGGTGGATCACTGACATTAATATTGATCTGGGAGGCCATTCAGACCATCTCCCTCATCCTTCTAGATGTCTGTCTCCATCTGGCAACTTTCCCCAGCTGTGAGGAAAGAATATTAAACTGAAACATTCACTCTGTTTCTCCCTCCACAGATGCTGCCTGGCTTGCTGAATATCTGACAATTTATTCTTGTTTACAATAGTGGCTTTGCAGCAGTCACTGGGTGCTGCTCCTGACTTCAGTGTGAGGGAAGTCCATGATAGTCACTGTCTTCATTGCCACACATTTAGAAGCTGATGTCCGTTGGCTGGAAGCTGCAATCTTGAATCTTGACGGTCGACCTTTCAGGCAGATCATGCCTGACCTGCACTTTAAATGCAGTTTGCTCTCTTAACTGTGATATGGTTTATCACTTCTTGGAATCAATAATGTTTTCATCTTGCTGGAGTGCAATTAATAGAGAAGGGCGAAAGTTTGGGGCCTGTTTCAAGATGGCCGACAATTGCCTCCAATTCCCAGCGGAAGGCGACAAAATGGCCGTTCCATTAAAAATCACCATCCCCCCTTATCTAGAGTCGCCATGATGGTCAACGTCTACACTGGTGGTGGAGTTTCAGATCAGAGAGAGAGGGGGAGGGAGACGGGGAGAAAGAGAGAGAGGGAGGAGAGAGAGAGGTAGAGAGAGGCAGAAGGAGACCCAGAGAGTGGGGGAGAGAGATGGGAGAGAGAGAGAGGGTTGGGGAGATAGATAGGGGAGTAGAGATGGGGAGAGAGCAAGACGGGGAAAGAGAGAGAGACAGAAGAGAGCGAGAGGGTGAAATTAAGGAGGTGGAGAAAGGGGAGAGAGAGTGTGGGGGACAGAGAGGGGGCGGACCAAGAGAGAAGAGTAGGGGCAGAGAGAGAGAGTTGGGAGAGAGAGAGATGGGGAGAGGGGAGAGAGCAAGTGGGAAAGGAAAGATGGTGAGAGAAGGAGAGAGAGAGAGAGAGAGAGAGAGGGAGGAGGGGGAAGGGAGAGAGAGAAAGAGAGAGTGTGTGTGTTTGGGGCCGGTTTCAAGATGGCCGACTTTTGCCTCCGTATCCACCCCCTATCCAGAGTCCCCATGTTGGTCAACGTCTACACTGGTGGTGCAGTTTCAAATCAGAGAGAGAGGGAGAGAGAGAGCGAAAGAGAGAGGGAGGGGGGAGAGAGAGAGAGAAAAAAGAGAGGGGGAGAGAGGGGAAAGAATGAAAGAGGGGGAGTACAGATCGGGTGCAGAGAGACCGGGGTGGAGAGAGAGGAGGGAGAGAGAAGAGGGAGAGAGAGTGACAGAGGTGCGAGAGAGATGGGGTGAGTGGGGAGAGAGAGAGGGTTGTAAGAGAGAGGGTAGGAAAGAGAGGGAGATAGGGGAGAGACAGACGGGGAGTGTGTGAGAGGAAAGTGGGGGAGATAGGGGAGAGAGTGAGAGTGGGGAGAGAGATTGGGGAGAGAGAGTTGGCGAGAGAGAGAGGGGGAAGGGAAAGAGGGTGAGAGGGGGGAAAGGAAAGAGTGGAGAGAGGGAGAGAGAGTGACAGGGAGACAGAGTACGGGTCCTCATGATGGTCAACATGGTGGTGGAGTTTCAGATTAGGGAGAGAGGTGGGAGAAAGAGGCGGTGAGGGAGAGGAGCCAGAGATGGAGGTGGTGAGTAAGAGGAGGGAGATAGAGGGAGAATGAGGAGAGAGATATGGGAGGGAAAGGGGGAGAGAGGGTGGGGAGAGAAAGGGGGTGAGCGAGATAGGAGGGAAGGAAAGAGGGGGGAGAGAGCGGGGGGAAAGAAAAAAAGGAGAGAGAAGGGGAATAGATAGAGCGGGGAAGAGATTCAATATTCAGGAGGGATAGACGAAAAGGAAAAGGAGGTGGGGTAGCGTGGCTGGTGAGAGAGGAGATTAATGCAATAGAAAGGAAGGACATTAGCGTGGAGGATGTGGAATCGATATGGGTAGAGCTGCGAAACTCTAAGGGGCAGAATACGCTAGTGGGAACTGTGTACAGGCCACCTAACAGTAGTATTGGAGTTGGGGATGGCATCAAACAGGAAATTAGAAATGCGTGCAACAAGGGTAACACGGTTATAATGGGTGACTTCAATCTGCATGTAGATTGGGTGAATCAAATTGGCAGGGGTGCTGAGGAAGAGGATTTCCTGGAATGTATGCGGGATAGTTTTCTCAACCAACATGTGGAGGAACCAACGAGAGAGCAGGCTATTCTAGACTGGGTATTGAGTAATGAGGAAGGGTTAGTTAGCAGTCTAGTTGTGCGTGGCCCCTTGGGCAAGAGTGACCATAATATGGTTGAGTTCTTCATTAGGATGGAGAGTGACAAAATTAAGTCAGAAACAAGGGTTCTGAACTTGAACAAAGGTAACTTTGAAGGTATGAGATGTGAATTGGCCAAGATAGACTGGCAGGTGATTCTTAAAGGGTTGACAGTGGATGTGCAATGGAAGGTATTTAAAGACTGCATGGATGAAGTACAAAAGTTGTTCATACCAGTTTGGCAAAAGAATAAATCGGGGAAGGTGGTGCATCCATGGATAACAAGGGAAATCAGGGATAGTATAAAAACAAAAGATGAGGCATACAAATTTGCCAGAAAAAGCAGCCTACCGGAGGACTGGGAGAAATTCAGAATCCAGCAGAGGAGGACAAAGGGCTTAATTAGGAAAGGGAAAATAGATTATGAAAGGAAACTGGCAGGGAACATAAAAACTGACTGCAAAAGTTTTTATAGATATGTAAAGAGAAAGAGACTAGTTAAAACAAATGTTGGTCCCTTGCAGTCAGAAACAGGTGAATTGATCATGGGGAACAAGGACATGGCAGACCAATTGAATAACTACTTTGGTTCTGTCTTCACTAAGGAAGACATAAATAATCTGCCGGAAATAGCAGTGGAACGGGGGTCAAATAAGATGGAGGAACTGAGTGAAATCCAGGTTAGCCGGGAGGTGGTGTTGGGTAAATTGAACGGATTGAAGGCCGATAAATCCCCAGGGCCAGATAGTCTGCATCCCAGAGTACTCAAGGAGGTAGCCACAGAAATAGTGGATGCATTAGTGATAATTTTTCAAAATTCCTTAGATTCTGGAGTAGTTCCTGAGGATTGGAGGGTAGCTAATGTAACCCCACTTTTTAAAAAAGGAGGGAGAGAGAAAGCGGGGAATTACAGACCAGTTAGTCTAACATCGGTAGTGGGGAAACTGCTAGAGTCAGTTATTAAAGATGGGATAGCAGCGCATTTGGAAAGTGGTGAAATCATTGGACAAAGTCAGCATGGATTTACGAAAGGTAAATCATGTCTGACAAATCTGAAAGAATTTTTCGAGGATGTAACTAGTAGAGTGGATAAGGGAGAACCAGTGGATGTGTTATATCTAGACTTTCAGAAGGCTTTCGACAAGGTCCCGCATAAGAGATTAGCATACAAACTTAAAGCACACGGTATTGGGGGTTCAGTATTGATGTGGATAGAGAACTGGCTAGCACAGGAGGCAAAGGGTAGGAGTAAACGGGTCCTTTTCAGAATGGCAGGCAGTGACTAGTGGGGTGCCGCAAGGCTCAGTGCTGGGACCCCAGCTATTTACAATATATATTAATGATTTGGACGAGGGAATTCAATGCAACATCTCCAAATTTGCAGATGATACCAAGCTGGGGGGTATAGTTAGGTGTGAGGAGGATGCTTGGAGGCTGCAGGGTGATTTGGATAGGCTGAGTGAATGGGCAGATGCATGGCAGATGCAGTACAATGTGGATAAATGTGAGGTTATCCACTTTGGTGGCAAAAACATGAGGGTAGACTATTATCTGAATGGTAGCAGATTAGGTAAGGGGGAGATGCAACGAGACCTGGGTGTCATGGTACACCAGTCATTGAAAGTAGGCATGCAGGTGCAGCAGGCAGTGAAGAAAGCAAATGGTATGTTAGCATTCATAGCGAAAGGATTTGAGTATAGGAGCAGGGAGGTTCTACTGCAGTTGTACAGGGTTTTGGTGAGGCCACACCTGGAGTACTGCGTACAGTTTTGGTCTCCAAATCTGAGGAAAGACATCCTTGCCATAGAGGGGGTACAGAGAAGATTCACCAGACTGATTCCTGGGATGTCAGGACTTTCATATGAGGAAAGATTGGATAGACTCGGTTTGTACTCGATGGAATTTAGAAGATTGAGGGGGGATCTTATAGAAACCTACAAAATTCTTAAGGGGTTGGACAAGCTAGATGCTGGAAGATTGTTCCCGATGTTGGGGGAGTCCAGAACAAGGGGTCACAGTCTAAGGATAAGGGGGAATTCCTTTAGGACCGAAATGAGGAAAACATTCTTTACACAGAGAGTGGTGAGTCTCTGGAATTCTCTGCCACAGAAGGTAGTTGAGGCCAGTTCATTGGCTATATTTAAGAGGGCGTTAGATGTGGCACTTGTGGCTAAAGGGATCAGGGGGTATGGAGAGAAGGCAGGTACGGGATACTGAGTTGGATGATCAGCCATGATCACATTGAATGGCGGTGCAGGCTCGAAGGGCCGAATGGCCTACTCCTGCACCTATTTTCTATGTTTCTATGTTTCTATGAAGAGATAGAGGGTAGATGGACGGGGAGAGAGTATGGGGCCTGTTTCAAGATGGCCGACTTTTGCCTCCTGTTCCCAGCGGAGTGCGACAAAATGGGCTGTTTCCCCCCTGTATCCACGAAAAATCACCTTCCTCTTCTTATCCAGAGTCCCCACGATGGTCAAAATCTACACTGGTGGTGGAGATTCAGATCAGAGAGAGAGATAGAGACAGAGGAGGGGGTGAGGGAGTGAGGGCGGAGAGAGAGTGATGTGAGAGACAGGAGGAAAGAGAGAGAAGGGAGAGAGGTGAGAGCGAGAGGGGTAGAGAGAGTGGGGGTGAGAGAATGTATCAAATATTAGTTTAGTGTCCGTGCTGTGTCTCTGGATTAAACTAGTGCATTGTTCAGGCGATCACTGGTCGACACGGACACGGTGGGCCGAATGGCCTGTTTCCGCGCTGTATCTCGGAAGTAAAAAAGGAGAAAGTGAAGCAGGGAGAGGAGGGCGAAAGTTTGTGGCCTGTTTCAAGGTGGCCGACTTTTGCCCCCTGTTCCCACAAGAGGGCGACAAATAGCCGTTTCCCTCCCGTATCAACGAAAAATCACCATCCCCCCTTATCCAGAGTCCCCATGATAGTCAACGTCTACACTGGTGGTGGAGTTTTAGATCAGATAGAGGGGGAGAGAGAGAGACAGGGGGGAGAGAGAGAGGGGAGGGACAGAAGGGGAGATGGGTAGAGTGAAGAGAGAGAGAGAGACGGGAGGGTGAGAGAAGGGGGAGAGAGATTGGGGAGAGAAAGAGTGGGAGAGATTGGGGGAAGAGAGAGAAAGAGATAGGGCAGAGATAGAGGGGGAGAGACAGGTGGGGAGATAAAGAGGTGGGGACGGAGATAGGAGAGAGAACGAGGGGAAAGGAAAGAGAGGGACAGAGGGGGGAGAGAAAGAGGGGGAGAGCGGGGGTGAGAGAGACAGGGGGAGAGAGAGAGAGAGGGAATGAACAGAGAGGGGGAGAGAGAGGGGAAAGAATGAGAGGAGGTAGAGAGGCGGAGAGAGAGAGGGCGGGAGGGAGAGAGTGAGAGAGAGAGAGTGAGAGAGAGGGGGGAGAGTGGGAGGGTTGTGAGAGAGGAGGGAGTGAGAGAGTGGGGAGAGAGTGAGAGTGGGAAAGGATAGATGGGGAAAAAGAGGAGATAGTGGGGGAGGGAGAGAAGAGGTGGAGTGAGAGAGAAGGGAGAGAGAGTGAGGGCAGAGAGAGTGAGGGGAGGGGGGAGTGTGAATGGTGCAGAAAGTAGAGGGAGCGAGAGGGAAAGAAAGGTTAGAGAGAGGAGAAATAGAGAGAGGGGCAGAGAGATAGAGGGGGGAATGAGAGAGCAGGGCAGAGAGAGAGGAGAGAGAGATAGAGTGTGTGAGGGTGGATAGAGAGATGGGAGAAAGGAGAGAGAGGGGGAGAGGGGAGGGAAGGGGAGAGAGAGAGAGGAAGAGATGGTGGTGAAAGAGAGAGGGGGCGGAGAGAGTGAGGACGGAGAGAGAGGGCGGGTAGAGAGTGGGTTGTGAGAGAGGGGGAGAGATGTAGGGGAGAGAGGGAGAGACAGATGGAGAGAGAGCGAGATGGGGAAAGGAACGAAGGTGAGAGAGAGGGGGAGAGATAGTCAGGGGAGAGAGTAAGCGGTACATGAAAGAGAGGGGGAGAGAGAAGAGAGGGGAGAGAGTTTGGGGCCTGTGTCAAGATGCCGACTTTTGCCTCCTGTTCCCAGCAGAGGGCGACGAAATGGCCATTCCCCCCCCCCTTATCCAGAGACCCATGATGGTCAACATCGACACTGGAGCCGGAGCCCGGAGCGGAGAGACTGCGGCCGCCTCTGGGATGGATGCGCTCAGGGCGCGGATTTTTTAATGAGCCGAAGCACTGAGGTGAGCGGATATTTCACCGCGCTCTTCACCTGCTCCCTGAACTTGGACTGGGTCGCCGCATAAATAAATGTGTTCGTACAGCAGCTGAGATTCCTCAGCAAATACCCGATGTAGTGAAATATATATTGAGAATCATTCTGATCATTTCCAATTCCTGTGATCTGATAATAGACGAAGTTTACAACCAGCGTCAGCCACAGGAGGATGAAGCTGCCGGAGATAGTGAAGAGTAAAACCACTGACCTCCTCCTGCTCTCCATCTCCGGGTCACTGCGGTTCTCCCCCTTGCTCTGACCCCTCAGCCCCTTACGGACCCGACTGGCCACTAAAATGTGCCGGACTGTCAGACCGTTGAGCAGCAGGATTACAGCAAAAGGGAGGAACGGAGTTGAAACCGTGTCGATCCAGTCAAATGCCACCCACCCGGGGTCAGTGTAAAAACTGTCCACCGTGGCACAGACCCACGGGACATTGTCGATGATTGTCCGGGGTTCCAGTGTGAAGTAGCGGGGAACGTTTTTCAGACAGAGCAGAACACCGGCTGTTGCCAGAACTGCAGCCGCAGTTTTCCCAGTGCAATATTTAGTTTTCAGCTTCTGGCAACAAATGGCGACAAACCGATCAAAGGTGAAAGTGACGGTGAACCAGACAGAACAGTCTGTAGCTGCAGTCGCCAGTACAGCGTTAACACTGCACACAGGGGTGATGGACAGGAAACTCCAATAAAAGTAATGATGTTTGATCTGAACCAAAATGACGTCGGTGATGGCGACCAGTAGATCGGCCGCTGCCATGGCTACCAGGTAACGAGTGGTGCAGGTGGAGAGGCCGCACTTTCCCTGGGACAGGATCACAATCGCCACTAAATTCACTGCGGAAAGAGACAGGGAATGGACACTGGGCATTACTGAACACATTTTCCGGGGCTAAACACCGGCTCGACTTTCAGCTAAAGATCACCAGTGTTGGAGTCGGTGTGAGGCTGCAAGTTGAACAATGTCAGAGCCGGCTCCGACTGTGCCCGACCTGCCTGCTTCAGGGGAGATGAGATACGGCGGAGTAAAGGGCGGGGAGGGAACGAGCAGCCACCTGCTACAATAGGCCTAATGGTCCTTTCTAAAGTTAACCCTGCTCACAGTCTCTGATGGGGCCGGTTTCACAGACTTAACCGTGACCGGCCACGTTGAACCAGGGCTCTGGGAACTCGGCACCTGATGGGGACGAGGAGGGTTCCAGAGGGAAGGCAGGGACAACTTAGAATCCGGCAGCAGTGTGGCTCCGTTAATAGATTGATTCCACAGTGAGTCCAGTTCAGTAACAACACACACACGCCGGTAGATCCGCGTCCACTGGTCCAGGAGATCGATCCAATTATTGACCAACAGGCGGTGGAATCCGACTGTGACAGACTCCATTGTGAAACACAGTGTCAACAGGAGCGGGTGTTCTCTCTGATCAATAACTCAGACACAGTGAAACCCCACCCATTCACACTGTCCTGGAGAGCTGTCTGTCTCCAGGACAGTCACACCGTCCCGGGGCAAGGTCCCACTGAAGGCAGGGACATCATTCTAGTGAGTCCCGGCAGTGAGAGAAAAAGGGGGCTAGATTCTGCTCTCTGAAAATAAGAAAAATCACAGCGTTAATTCAAAAGTATTTCACTGAGAGGATTGATAGACTTCACATATTCTTGTACAACGATCATCAGTTGGGAAGTTTGTAACATGATCAGAATCAGGTCAACACCGGGTAACACACGGAGTTATCAAACTTGAATATTTCTGCTCACTTACCAGGGACTCCAACGGCAGCAATTATTACATACAAGATTTTCTCCACCTTGTCATATTCCAAAGCTTTCCCCCCCATTATCTCTGCCCCGCGACGTGTCCCCGTGAGCGAGTGGTAATCTCTCGCAATGAAATGCTGGGGCAGAACATTCCCCGAGATGTTATACCATTTTCCGTCTCCACCGGGACAGTGGAGTTTCAACACAGTTTAAAAATAGAGATTTTGAAATGATTCACAAACAGATGACATCAGCCAAGTGAAATCCCCGCTGAGACAGGTCGTGATTTATTCAGGGAATTGATTAAGAAACCCCAAAGACTGGGAATTGCAGCGATACTGAGTGATGGAAATTGGGAGCGGCATTGTTCCAGCAAACAGGATAATGTTTCAAACTCCATCCGATCCAACTCTCCACCTCATGTTGTTGATCTGATTCCCTTCAATCCACTTCGCTCAGCAAGGCAATCCCAAATTCCAGGGACCCTCTCAGGGCTTCTGGTGCCCACTTTCAAGGTGGACTGGGCGACCTTTGTCCACGTGTTGAGGAATTGGTTCAACAGTTCGCCTCTGACTAAAATGCCCCTCCACTCTGTTTCACCACTCAATTTCTCCCTTTCCCTTTTCCTCCATCCTTACTGCTGTCCTCTCACTGAACTGTTACTCTCTCTCCTACCCTCTCTATTCTCCCTGTCTACTCCGCCCTCTCCCTGTCAACCCCTCCCCCTTACCACAATACCCCCTCTAACTCTCACTGCATCTCCCCCTTGAATAGTTCTGCTCACTTACCAGGGACTCCATCGATCCCACGAATACATACAGATCTTCTCTGTATGTATCTGACCCTTCCACTCTCTCTATTGCCAACCCACTGACACTCAATTCCCCCCTCTCTTCATCTTCCCACTCTCCCTTTAATAGTTCACTCTTCCTCCATCCCTTCCCCTTTCGTCTTCTCCGCTATCCCCCCACTTTGTATTAATGGGCTGACACACTGTGGGGTAGTACTGATGAAGCGCCACACTGTGGGGTAGTACTGATGAAGCGACACACTGTGGGGTAGTAGTGATGAAGCGACACACTGTGGGGTAGTCCTGATGGAGTGACACTGTGGGGTAGTCCTGATGGATAGACACACACTCTGGTGTAGTGTTCATGTAATGCTACATTCCAGGGTAGTGCTGCTGGACTGACACGCTCCGTAGTTGTCCTGATGGACTGGCATAGTTTGGTGTAGTACTGATGGAGTGACACAATGTGGGGTAATACAGATGTAATGACACTGATGGAGTTGTTCTGATGGAGGAACACACTTTGCGGTCGCACTGATGGAGGGACACACTGTGTGGTAGTGGCCGTATCCACAAAAAAATCACCGTCCCCCCCCCCCCTTATCCAGAGTCCCGAGGAAGGTCATCAGCTGCTGTGGATTGGTGGTGATGTTTCAGATCAGAGAGAGGGGGAAGAGATGGGGGGGGGGGGGAGAGAGAGAGAGAGAGAGAGAGAGAGAGAGAGAGAGAGAGAGAGAGAGAGAGAGAGAGAGAGAGGAGGAGAGAGGAGAGAGAGAGAGAGAGAGAGAGAGAGAGAGAGAGATGGGGTAGAGAGTGTATCAAATATTAGTTTAGTTTACATGGACGATTCCTGGACGGCACGGACTTGGAGGGCCGAAGGGCCTGTTTCCGTACTGTAATCTCTGAAGTAAAAAGGGGAAAATCTCCCCCCCCCATATCCACGGGAAATCACCCCCCCGCCCATCCAGATTTCCCCTGGGGGGGGGGGTCAACATCTGCCAGTGTTGATGTTTCAGATTAGAGAGAGAGGAGGGAGAGAGAGAGAGAGAAGGGAGAGAGAGAAGAGGGCAGAGAGAGGGGGGGGGGGGGGGGGAGAGATAGGCAGGGAAAATGAGAGAGGAGAGGGAGCGGTGTGAGGGGAAAGAAAGAGAGAGAGGGGGAAAGGAGAGAGGGAGGAGAGATGGGGATAGAGAAAGGAGATGGGAGAGGAAGGGGTGAGAGGGGAGGGGAAAGAGAGTAGGTGGAGAAAGTGATGGAGAGTGAGAGGTGGAGAGAGAAGGGACGATAGAGGGAGGAGTGAGAAGGGAGGGACGGAGAGGAGACAGAGGGGGGGAGAGAGGGCAAAGAGAGGGGGAGAGAGGGTGAAAAGAGAGGGGGAGAGCGAGAGAGGTAGAGGGGAGGGAGGGAGTTAAAACGAGAGGGAGAGAGGGGGAGAAAGAGAGAGTGGAATAGACGGAGGAGGGGGAGAGAGTGGGGGAGAGAAAGTGAGGAGAGGGGGAGAGAGAGAGAGAGTGGGAGAGTTAGGGGGGATGGAGAGGGGGAGAGCGAGACGGCGAGGGAAAGGGAGAGGAGAGAGAGGGGGAGAGTGAGGGCTAGAGAGAGGGCTAGAGAGAGGGGAAGAGAGAGGGCTAGAGAGAGGGGGAGAGGGCTAGAGAGAGGAGAGAGGGGATGAGAGAGAGGGGGAGGAAGTGGCCAGAGAGAGAAGGATATAGAGACGGGAATAGGGGAATGGTGAGGGAGAGGGTTGAGTGAAGGGAGAAAGAGAGGGGGGAGAAAGAAAGAGGGGGAAGAGAGCGGGGGGAGGGAGAGGGGGAGAGAGGGAGTGGGGGAAGGGAAAGAGACAGTGGGGAGTAAGAGGGAGAGAGAGAGGAGAGAGAGAGGCGGAGATACAGGGGAGAGAGCGGGCAGTGAGAGGTGAGGAGAGACGGGGGTGTCAGGAGAGAGATAGTGGGAGAGAGAGAGGGGAGAGAGAGAGGAGGTAGAGATGAGTGAGGGGAGAGGGGGAGAAAGTGACGAGTAGAGGGGAGGGGGTGAGAGTGGGGAGAGAGAGGGGAGACAGGATAGAGAGGGAAGTGTGTGAGTGGGGGTTAAGTGAGAGCAGGAGGGGGAATGGGGTGAGAGAGGGACGGGAGAGAGAGGGGGAGATGTTGCGAGAGAGAAAGAGAGAGTAAGAGTGGGAGTGTTAAGGGGGGTAGAGTGAGGGGGAGAGAGAGTGTGGTTGGTAGAGAGGGGGAGGGAAAGAGAGGGGAGAGAGATGGGGTGGAGAGTGAGAAGGGAGAGAGAGAGGGGGAAAGATAAAATGAGGAGAGAGAGATGGGGAGAGCGAGTCGAGAAAGAGACGGAGAGAGAGAGAGAGGCGAGGGACATGGAGGGGAAGAGGGAGTAGGGTGTGAGAGGAGGAGGAGAAAGATAGGGAGGAGAGAGAGAGAGGGAGATAGAGAGAGGACGGGAGAGGAGAGAGAGAAAGTAAGAATGGGGAGTGAGTGGGAGAGACAGGGTCGAGAGGGGGGACAGAGAGAGCGATGGAGTGAAAGGTGGGAGAGAGAGGAGGGAGAGAGATGGGATAGAGATGGGATAGTGAGAGAGATATAGAGAGGGAGAGAGAGAGAGAGAGATAGAGAGGGAAAGAGAGTGTTATATATATGTTGGAATAGAGCGAGATAGAGAGAGATAGAGCGAGATAGAGCGAGATAGAGCGAGATAGAGAGAGATAGAGAGAGATAGAGAGCGATAGAGAGAGATAGAGAGAGATAGATTGAGAGATAGAGAGATAGATAGATAGATAGATAGATAGATAGATAGATAGATAGATAGATAGATAGATAGATAGATAGATAGATAGATAGACAGACAGACAGACAGACAGACAGACAGACAGACAGAGAGAGAGAGAGTATTTGTCGAGTGCCATAGTACCACGTGAAGCGTAGCATGCACATTTTTCTGGTGAAGGAAAAGGACCCAAATTATCCAACCTCGCCCCATATCAAGTCTGCCATTGTTCTAATGTTCTATGGACTCTGGTAACATTCCTGGTGAATCTCATTTGCACCATTTCAAACTCAGTGGCATCCTTCCTGTGGCTTGTGTCCGCTTGCCCATAAAGGCAAGTTTCATCTTCACCTGACTGACAACTTGTAGAGAACCATGCACAGAGTAATACAGCACGGAAATAGACCCTTTGGCCCAACTTGCCCAATCTGACCAAGATGCCCCACCTAAATTACACCCACCTGCCCGTGTTTGGCCCATATCACCCTGACACCTGCCTGTCCATATACTTGTCCAAATGTACTTCAACTGTTGTTATGGAAGACAGAAATGCTGGAGAAACTCATCGGGTGAGGCAGCATCTATGGAGCAAAGTAAAAAGGCAACGTTTCGGGTTGAGACCCTTCTTCCCTGTGGGGGTAGGAAGGGGGGGGGGGCGGTAAGAAGAAAAGGAGAGGCGGTGACTGTGGGCTGTGGGAGAGATGGAAATGGGAGGGGAAAGAGGGAGAAAGCCTGAAATTGGAGGTCAATGTTCATACCGCTGGCATGTAAATTACCCCATGGTACGGCAGCTCATTCCACCTACCCACCACCCCCTGTCTAGTGGGGAATCGGAGCACACGGAGAAAACACACGCAGTCAAGGAAAGAACATGCAAACTCCACATTGTAGCATCCGAAGAGTGGTTCGAACCGGGGTCAATGTGTAGACATGGTAAAATATAACCTCATTAGAGATAACTATCTTTATTGGAATTATTGGATTTAATTAGCGATGTTACAATACCTACTTTGAGCAGCGCTGCAGTTCTGCCACTGGACATGTGCGCGACTTTTGCACCTTTGGGGGGGGGGGGGGGGGGGGGCTGGATTAAAATGCCGTTTTCTCCTGCCTGTCGGAGCCCTGCCAGTCAGTCTGTTCAGCTGCTGCAGAAAAATCGTTCTGACTTCCGTTCTCTGAAGTTTTTTTTTTAAATCGTGGGACAATTTAATCTCAGGAGTAAAATAAAAAGCTACTTCTAACGCCGACAACGGGACGGATCTCACGTAGGGGTCAAAACATAAGGCAAGTCGTTTATTTTACATATAAACTTGCTTCATAGGATGACTTTAATCCAAATTTCATTGGCGAAAATGGGATTTTGGCCCTATACGAGCCGGCAGTATTTTTCCTGCCGATATGGGATTCAAATTCACTGCAACCGCAACGTTCCAATCGAACGCTTTCCACAAATAGCCATTCGCAAGGATTAAAATGCCCATTAATTTACGGGAATTAAACATTAAATCCCTTCCATTTGGGCTATAAATTCATGACAATGAAATTTAAAATTTGTGTTAGATTGTGAATTCTTGTGGGAATGTTATTTGGACACTTAGGCTATTTAAAAATGTTAACTTTTTCTTAAGAAATGGATAGATGATTAGATCTAGTAATTGAATTTTGTAATTAGCTACAAATATGTAACTAATTAATTATATGCTTTGATTTCAGGTCATCCAAGTAAGATTGTTTCATATTTGTTTCAGAATGCTTCAATCTATAATAACTGAAAATGTCATATTTTTTTAAGACTGAAGATATGAAAGTGAATTAGGTGTCAAATTAAACTTATTTTTATGTTTTACCTGATGGGATAAATTGCAGACTTGAATGTGTAACATGCTAAACGATGTATTCTGAAAATGTGCACAGATAATCTGTCTGATGCAAACATATCGAGCGACGTCCTATCAAACTACAACAATAACCAGGAGATACAAGAACTTCAGATGCTGGTTCAATAAAAAAAGACTAAAACAATGCTGGAGTAACTCAGCGGGTCAGACAGCATCTCTGGGGAACATAGATATGTGGCGTTTTGGTTTGGGACCCTTCTGCAAACTGATTGTATTGGGAAATGTGAGAATGTTTGAGAGAGGGGCAGGACAAAGTGGGATGAGTCATGGGTGGATGCAGGTGAAGGGGGTGTGGTGATTATCAGTTGGTTAATGATCAACGGCATAGAGTCGCACTGTGTGGAAACAGGCTCTTCGGCCCAACTTGCCCACTCCAACCAAAATGCTCCATCTGCACTATTGGCAACTGTCCACGCTTGGCCTATATCCCTCAAAACCTATCCTATGTGAAATCTATCCTATCTTAAAACCTATCCTGGTGCAAGATGGCACGGCCGGGCCCAGTCGCCGTCGTGGTAGCTCTGCGGAGATTGTGCGTTTTTACATTTAATTTTGTTCATTTTACATTTATTTCTTACTACTAACACATTAGCACTAACAATGCATGACCGGAAAACACTCTTAAATCTAAACTTTAGCGTAACCCAAGGCAGGGGTGGAAATCGCTACAAAAACATGGGGGGGGGGCACAATATTTTGCGCCATACGTGAAAAAACACACACATCAACACAAAAGCGCGAGGCTTCGGAGGCTTCAGCCGTGGGCCCTGTGGACGGTAACATGGCGAGCTAACCTGGTTGGTGACCGACTCCGAACTCCAGCAACAGCATCTTCGTCCGCCCCGAATCGTAGGGCTTAAATCGTTCCGTTCACGGGGCCTTTCATATCCCGGCGCCGTTTAAAATCTGCCGGTGGGGGCTTCAACATCGGGATCCTCGAATGCCTCGATTCAGCAGATTGATTTTAAGCCGGGCCGGGTGATGAAAGGCTCCGCGGACGGGCTGATTAAAGCTCCGCTCTCTGATCTGTGCTCCACCAGGATGCCTCCCTCCTCCATTCACTCTATCCTCAGTCCCATCCCCTAATTCCGCCTCCGACTGACACCCTCCTCCAATCATCGCGCTGAATCATCATGGCCCCACCCCAAACTGCCTGCTGACCGACATCTCTCTCGTCCAATCAGCGCCCTCGACCATCAGTCCCGCCCACACAGTCTCGCTGAGAGCGGAGATTTTTATTAGATTTTTCACCGCGTTTCAAAATACGGCAGAGTTCACAAGCGCGCCGTGGCAACAACAATGGGTGATAAAGTCGGGGAAAACATCGGGGCAAGCTATGGGGGGGATTCGGAATAGGCTAAGAGCTCAAGCCTTCCGTCCACCTCTGCCCAGATTATTGGGCAACAGATTATTGGGACACCGCTACCAGCCTTGGAGGGCATCTACCATAGACAGTGCCTCAGGAAGGCCGTCAGCATCCATAAAGATTCCTCTCACCCTTGTAATGGGCTGTTCAAACTATTCCCTTCCGGCAGACGTTACAAGGCCTTCTACGCCCGCACCTCCAGACTCAGGAGCTACAGCGGCTCTGAACCGGCCCTGCTGAGTGTCCCCCACCCCCATGGACTGTCACCCCGGCCTCGCACTTCAGTCTGTGTTGATTTTACTGGTCTAATGTTCGTTTTTACAAACCTTGTCCTCAGGGTATTTAAATCTAAATTTTGTTTGTCGATTAAGTTATGACATCGGATGGAAGTTGCAAACCAAATCTCGTTGCACTTATGTGTAATGACAATAAAAGATAGTATTATTATTATTATTATTATTATTATTCTGGCTCCAGTCCCTGGAGAACAAGTTGGATGACATCAGGGCGAGGATCAGTTTCCAGCGGGACATAAGAGACTGCAACATCTTCTGTCTGACCGAGACATGGCTGACCCCGCTGGTGCCGGATCAGGTAATTTGTCCAACCGACTCCTTCACTGATTTCTGTGCGGACAGATCCGGGAAGAATCCGGGAAATCAAAGGGTGGAGGAGTTTTCTTCATGACCAACAATACCCTAGGAGTATTAAGACGCATTCTCATTCCTGCTCCCCAGACCTGGAGCCGTCCATTCTGCCTTCGCCGTGAATTCAGCTCAGTGATCATCAAAGCCGTCTACATAGCACCGCATGCGGACACCAACATGGCACTTTCGGTCCTATATTATGAGTTATGTCGGCATCAGAACAAGAATGCTGACGCGGCTATGGTGGTGGCTGGAGATTTTAATAAGGCAAATCTCAAAAAGGTTATGCTAACTTCTGCCAACACATTACGTGTGTCACCATGAGGGGAAAATCTTTGGGCCACTGCTACACGCCGTTCAGGGTTACGTTTGCTACTCGCCAATCCTCAGGAACTACTCCAGAATCTAAAGAGTTTTGAAAGATTATCACTAATGCATCCACTATTTCTGGAGCTACTTCCTTAAGTGCTCTGGGATGCAGCCTATCTGGCACTGGGGATTTATCGGCCTTTAATCCATTCAATTTACCCAACACCACTTCCCGACTAACCTGGATTTCACTCAATTCCTCCTTTGACCCGCGGTCCCCTGCTATTTCCGGCAGATTATTTATGTCTTCCTTAGTTAAGACTGAACCAATGTAGTTATTCAATTGGCCCACCATATCCTTGTTCCCCATGATCAACTCACCTGTTTCTGACTGCAAGAGACCTACATTTGTTTTAACTAATCCCTTTCTCTTCACATATCTATAAAAACTTTTGCAGTCAGTTTTTATGTTCCCTGCCAGTTTTCTTTCATAATCTATTTTTCCTTTCCTAATCAAGCCCTTTGTCCTCCTCTGCTAGTCTCTGAATTTCTCCCAGTCCTCTGGTATGCTGCTTTTTCTGGCTACTTTGTACGCATCATCCTTTGCTTTGATACTATCCCTGATTTTCCTTGTTATCCACGGATGCACTACCTTCCCTGATTTATTCTTTTGCCAAACTGGGATGAACAATTTTTGTAGTTCATCCATGCAGTCTTTAAATGTCTTCCATTGCGTATCCACCATCAACCCTTTTAGAATTGATTGCCAGTCAATCTTGGCCAATTCACGTCTCATACCCTCAAAGTTACCTTTCTTTAAGTTGAGAACCATTGTTTCTGAATTAACAATGTCAATACCTAATGAAGAACTCGACCATAGTATGGTCACTCTTGCCCAAGGGGGCACGCACAACAAGACTGCTAACTAACCCTTCCTCCTTACCCAATACCCAGTCTAAACTAGCCTGCTCTCTCGTTGGTTCCTCTAGATGTTGATTTAGATAACTATCCCGCATACATTCCAAAGAATCCTCTTCCTCAGCGCCCCTGCAAATTTGATTCACCCAATCTATATGTAGATTGAAGTCACCCATTATAACTGTTTTGCCTTTGTCGCACGCATTTCTAATTTCTTGTTTGATACCATCCCCAACTTCACTACTACTGTTAGGTCGCCTGTGCACAACACCCACCAGCGTTTTCTGCCCCTTAGAGTTTCGCAGCTCTACCCATACCGATTCCACATGCTCCAAGCTAATCCTTCCTTTCCATTGCGTTAATCTCCTCTCTAACCAGCAAAACTACTCCACCTCCTTTTCCTTTCTCTCTATCCCTCCTGAATATTGAATATCCCTGGATGTTCAGCTCCCAGCCTTGGTCACCCTGGAGCCATGTCTCCGTGATGCCAACTATATCATAATCATTAATAGCTATCTGCACGTTCAACTCATCCACCTTATTACGAATACTCCTTGCATTGAGACACAAAGACTTCAGGTTTGTTTTTATAACGCTCTTACCCCTTATGTTGAGGTGGCCTTTTTTGATTTTTGCCCTGGTTTTGTATGCCTGCCACTTTTACTTTTCACCTTGCTACCTATTGCTTCTACCCTCACTTTACACCCACCTGCCTCTCTGCTCTTGTACCCATCCCCCTGCCACATTAGTTTAAATCCTTCCCGACAGCACTAGCAAACACACCCCCAAGGACATTGGTTCCTTTCCAGCCCGGGTGCAGACCGTCCTGTTTGTACTGGTCCCAACTGCTCCAGAAATGGTACCAGTGCCCTAAAAATTTGAATCCCTCCCCCTTGCACCATTTTTCAAGCCACGTATTCATCTGCAATATCCTCCTATTTCTACTCTGACTGGCCCGTGGTACTGGTAATAATCCAGAGATTATTATCTTTGAGGTCCTACTTTTAAGTTTATCTCCTAGCTCTCTAAATTTACCTTGTAGGACCTCATCCCTTTTTTACCTATATCGTTGGTGCCAATATGCACCACGCCAACTGGCTGTTCACCCTCCCCCTCCAGAATGTTCTGCAGCCGTTCAGTGACATCCCTGACCCTTGCACCAGGGAGGCAACATACCATCCTGGAGTCTCATTTGCGGCCGCAGAAACGCCTATCTATTCCCCCGGCAATTGAATCCCCTATTCCTATTGCCCTTCCCCTCTTTTTCTCCCCCTCATGTGCCACAGAGCCACCCATGGTGCCATGAACTTGGCTGCTGCTGCATTCCCCTGATGAGCCATCTCCCTCAACAGTATCCAAAATGGTAAACCTGTTTAGGAGGGAGATGACCGCAGGGGACTCCTGCACTACCTGCCTACTGCTTTGCTGGCTATTGGCAACCCGTTCCCTTTCTGTCCTCTTACCTTTTACCTGTGGTGTGACCAACTCGCTGTACGTGCTCTCCACGACTTTCTCGGCATCGTGGATGCTCCAGTATGAATCCAGCCGCAGTTCCAATCGTTCAATGCGGTCTTCCAGGAGCTGCAGCTGGACACACTTCCTGCAAATGTAGTCACCAGGGACACCGACCATATCCCTGATGTCCCACATATTGCAGGATGAGGAAACCGTGGGGCCAATCTCTACTGACATATCCTAATCCAAAACTACTCTGTATTAAATATATATATATATATATATTTTAATTTTTTATTTATTTTTATTGTTTTTTTTTTTTTTTTTATTAAACACAAAACTTTATCCTTTGAACTTTACTAATAAATACTGAATATTTAACTCCCAGAATCCATAAACCTGAAGGCAGAAATGTAAAAATGTAAACCCCGGGTTGCACCCAATCAGCTGCTTCCTCTGGTCCCCTTCAACCAATCAGCGGCTTCACCAGATTCCCTATCTGGAAGATGGAACGTTGCAGATGTTGGTCACAGCGCAGGTAGCTCCACCCTCTCTGACCCACGGCTCCCCGGCCCTCTGTGAAAAGCAAGCCCCGCGCTAGATTGATACTCACAGCGCAGGTAACTCCACCCTCTCTCACCAACGGCTCCCCGGGCCTCTGTGAAAAGCAAGCCCCGCGCTAGATTTATACTCACAGCGCAGATCGATGCAAGCCATGTAGTACCTATCATAAATTAGCTGTTTGGCTGTGACAAACGTGTCCATTTTGAAATGGGCATACTGAACGGAAGTATTTAGTTTGGTCAAATCTATAATGATGCGGCAACCGCCATCTTTTTTGTTTTTTGTATATATATTTGATACGAATTCTTGAGATTCTCTGATTGTCTTCTCAATTACCCCTTTTGCATTTAGTCTTAATAGTTCAGCATGGCCTGCTGTTCTTTCTTTTTGTGAAAGTATGAACTTCCGTCTGGGCGTATGCTGAACTGGGATGGGGAGTTCGTATACAAATTCAATTTTGTAACCCTGAATACTTCTGAGTGTGTAAGCATCAGAGGTAAAAGTGCTCCACACATGATGAAACAAGTGCAACCGTCCAACAACCTTTGATGAATCTAGGCATGCAATGTTTTTGAGGCAACCAGACCCACCTACCTCCATGGTTACCGTCGGTGCTGTGTTGGTTGTCTCTGCCCTTGTTTCTTCTGGTATTGTGTTGCTGCGTTGTGGGGTTGGCGCATTTTCCAAGAAGGCCGGGCTGGGCCATGGTCTAAAAAAGACCGCAGTGCAGGTGGGCCGGCCTTCGGGCTTTCACCACCAGATGGTCTTTCGTTGTACCGATGTCTGGTGGATGTGTAGGGGTGCTGCCGCTGCTGATAATGGGTTTTAGAGGTGTTTGGCACCTTGATCAGGCCTATAGCCTTGGCCTCCTCATCCAGGTCTTTCACCTGCTTAGGGAGGTTGTCCCCAAACAGCAAAGTTGGCGGCTGTGTGCTACTAGACCTACATAATCCCGCAAATTTGGGATTAAGTGCAGGCTTGATGATGCTCTTCCTGTAACTGCTAATCTCAAACTGAGTATTACACAGGAGCGCTAAAGCATCTTGTAGCTCTTCAGGCATCTCAACCCCATCAGCTGTTCTGGCTACTGCTGTGTTACCAGCAGCCAGCAGTTTAAGGATTCTCTGGAGTTTCACCTCCTGGCTCCTTATAGATGGGCTCATGTTGCCCCAGATGGGGTTGTTGACAGCTGGCACATTTAGAGAAATGCAGTTCTCTTGTAATTAATACTGGCTGCCAGCTTTGGATGTATAGGCAGTCCTTTTTGGGTTGGTACAGCATGTTTATTAACCATGCCCAACAGTTCTTCTTGCACCCCCAACACAGGCGACTCTTCAGCCATTGCCCCCTCTTCAGGGTCAGCCCAGCTCTGACCCCTAATTCTCCCCTGCGAAGAGGGTGAGACATTTGGCAGTCCTTGATAGGAAACTGCCGTGGGTCTGCGAGGAGACCCACCGTGACTCTGCCCCTGCATAAGCAGGTCACGCTGGAGCAATTGCTCCACCATCCGCTGCATGCGGGAAAGACGCTCGTCGTCGCTATCCACGAACGGGGTGTCCTCAGTTCCGGACCCAGCCGAGTCTCCACCGCTGAAACACAAAGAACACCGAGTCGCCACGCTCACCAGAATGGTAAGACTTACCTTCAGTTGGTTTTTAAACTTAAGTTGGAGGAGCGGCGCTCCTCCCGACTGTCGCTTCCGCAATGTGTTCCACGATACGTCGCTCATGCGTGCTGGCGGGGTTCTCACGAAATCACTCACGTGACTCCGAAGTAAAATTGGAATACATCTGGAAATTATTAACTGTATTTAGAACTTTGAAAAATTATTCGAAAGACTAAATTTCACGAGAGCATCAATTCAGGTGTATAGAGTAATGAGATGAGGGACGAAAGGAGGAGGACCACTTTCCCTGAGCAATTCAGATGAATACAGGGTAGCACGGTGATACAGGAATTAGCTGAAAGATTTTAGACCTGGTGAAACGTTTCTCCCACCACAGGATCAGTACAGATCTGGAACTCAGCCAAAAAGACCTCTGAAGAAACGTATACACTAAAATGTGTGCTTGAAGACTGGTTACCAGAAGGTGGGATCTGACCGATGAATACTTGCACAACCAGCAAAGACATTGCGGGGCGAATAATTGGCTTCCTCTGTCCTCAATTTATTGAAACTGCAAATGACCAACGGTAGCTGGGGATAGAGGGACCACTGGTCGACAGAGTGATGAAGACAGGAACCCCAAGCACTTTAACACTGGGTGGAGCTGGGCAGTCATTGTTCCACCGTTCCTCAGAGTCAGAAATAACCCACCCCAGAAACACACAGATCACAGATTCTGACCCCTGGTTCTGAACTCTTCACTCAGGGGAAAAACCAGGAGTCAAGACTGTTAAATTTTACTTCTGAGTCACGCGCGTGATTCCGTGAGAAAGACGCGCCAGGCCGCATGCGCACCAGTACGTCAGCCGCATTGATGCACGGAGACGGCGTGGAACAGAGCTCCTCCAACGGTAAGTATTCAGACTCCAGGTAAGTCACAACTTTCACTGGAGTTCGAGTCTGTGCTGGCCGGTACACTATGTACCAATCGCTAGCATGGAAAAAACAGGGAAGGGAAAGCGGCGAGTTGCAACTAGCTGCAGCAGCTCAGGCATGGAAGCCCTGCCTCATACCCCTGTACAGTCGCTAGCTACATAGTTAGCGACTGCAGACTTAGTGCTACACAGCACGGAGCCATCGCCTTTAGGGTGCAAGGCACCTGAAAAGTCTGCTCGGCCAACGTAGTCGGGGAATGATTCCTCGCCGGGGCCGGATAATGTGTTCACGCCTATCCCAAGTAGAGGAGCTGATGCATACAGTCCTCCAGAGAACTTCACTCCTAGAGAAGGAGTGTCAGTGCTCAGAGAAAGAGGTGCCAGCAGCAACAGTGCTGCCGGATAACCATTTTACTTTTGAAGGGAGTGCAATGGGTCAGATCAGTACTGATCCCGAATCTGATGGGGAAGTTCAGTCAGGAGAAACAGTGGAGTTACCAGATGTTCCACCACTGGCACTACCATTTGCTGTCCCATCAGGAGCAGCGGAGCCGCTAGGTGAAGAGCTGACTACCACAATAAATTACATGGTTGCTCATCAGCCTCCTATGGATGAGACAGCCAAACAAACATGAGCCTCCAAGCAACTGTGAGCTGTTAAAAGTTCCAACTGTAAATCAGGTTATATGCGGGCAAATGGGGCCTGGCATGTGTAGTCAAGAGATTAAAATGCAGAAAAGTATTTAACTGCTGGCATTACAGCGTTCGCAAGAACAATGGATGGTGGTTATGTGACCAGAACACACCAAGAGGCTCTAGGGTTGCTATGTAACACACAATTTGAGATCAATTGTCTCAGGAAAAGGGCTATTAGGCCCACCATTAATCCCAGATATGCTGCGCTTTATAAGCTAGCTAATATCCAACCACCTGATCTGCTATTTGGCGCAGATCTTACCAAGCAGGTCAAATAAATAAATGAAGACACAAAAACAATGAGCCTGATGAGACCAATGATGCCCGGCAGACCGCTGAAGAGAAAGTATCCTTCCAGAACCACCTCAGCGTCCGGGGCTGCACCAGGGACAGAGGATGCTGAATCATTCTGGATCTGACAAAATTAAATCCATTTGTACTCTATAGACACTTCAAAATGGATACGTTGGTTACCGCCAAGCAACTGATTTCCAGAGGTTGTTATATGGTAACCATAGATCTGAAAGACGCTTATTACTCGGTGCCTGTTCATTGCGAGCATAGTAAGTATTTTAAATTCATTTGGATGAATCAATTATGGCAATTTAAGGCATCTGCCGAATGGGTTAACCTCAGCTCCTAGAGTATTCACTAAATTGTTAAAAACCAATTTTGGGGCTCCTTAGAGGTCAGGGCCATGTAATTATGGCCGACCTGGATGATATTTTAATTATCGGACAAACAAAAGAGTTAGCTGAAACATCTGTGGCAATTGCCAAATTCACACTTGAAAAACTGGGGTTTGTTTTTCATTTGGAAAAATATAAATTGACACCAATTACAATTGATTATTTGGAGTTCACAATTGACTAATTTAAAATCGTAATTACCTTGCCCAGGGAGAAAAGTGTAGAGCTAATTGAGGATTGTATAAAGCTTTTAATCAAACATCAACCTTCAATTAGACAAGCGGCAAGGCTGCTTGGGAAAATGGTAGCAGTCTTTCCAGCAGTCCAATTTGGGCCTTTGCATTATTAGCAATTACAAAGAGCAAAGGAACAGGCACTCAGGGAACAATTAGGTTATTATGATAGGCCCATGCAATTATCGGCAGAAGCAATTACTGATATTTTATGGTGGATCCAACATGTCTCCAGCAGTTTCAGCACAGTGGTGCTAGAACAACCTTCCATGGTCTTACAGACTGATATCAGTGCACTTGGGTGGGGGCCACAGATACAACTTCAAGTTGTGGAGGAAGATGGAGTATGGAAGAAGCTTTGCTTGTGCAGAAATGGGGAATAAACCATGTAGAGCTTTTAGGAGCGTTTTATGGGCTCAAGGCTTATTGTTCTAACAAAAGCAGTTTGCATATTCAGCTCCAAATTGATAACACTACAGCAGTTGCGTATGTTTATCACATGGGTGGTATCAAGTCGGTATCTTGTGACAGACTGGCAAACCAAATTTGGATCTGGTGTATTGACAAACACATTTGGCTCTCAGCTATACATCTGCCAGCGAAATTCAATACTGTGGCTGATACCAAGTCACGAAAGTTCCATGACAACATAGAGTGGATGTTGAATCATGATGTGTTCAAAGAGATCATTGTCAAATACGGAACGTCAGATGTCGACTTGTTTGCATCCAGACTTAACCACCAGCTTCCCAAATATGTGTCATGGGAACCAGATCCTGGGGCAGTAGCGATTGGCGCGTTCTTGCTGAATTGGGGTGGTATGTATATATATGCATTTCCACCGTTCTCTCCCATAAATCGTTGTCTGCTTAAAATCAAGCAGGATGATGCTTCAGGGGTACTGGTGATATCAGACTGGCCTACCCAGCCATGGCACCCTTTGATCCTACAGCTGATGACACAACCCCTGAAGGCTGCTCCCAAACAAAGGGATTTATTGGTGCATCCGGTAACTGGCGAATACCATCCATTGTATGACCGTATTGATTCGTTAATTTGCAGATTCTAAGAAGGCCATATCTGGGGCATGGATTGTCGGGTGGAACTGTGGACATGCTTACTACATCTTGGAGATCGAGTACTCAAAAGCAGTATATTTGTTATGTAAAAAAATGGGAAGTTTACTGTGTACAAAATAATATTGACTATTGTACAGCACGTATTTCACATGTTCTGGAGTTTCTGTCAACCTTCTGCTATGATGAAGGAATAAGTTATAGTGCAATCAATACAGCAAGTAGTGCTTTATCATCATATTTAGTGATGAAGTCAGACAAACATTCGATTGGATCTCACCCTCTCGTTGTTCGATTAATGAAAGGGATATTCAATTCCAGACCTCCCAAACCTAGATATATGGCTATTTGGGATGTGAGTATCAGAATACCACGTGAGTGGTTTCCTATCTCATCTTTGTCTTTGACCAAATCACCATGTAGGGGGCCATGCTTATGGCGTTGATTTCAGCACAAAGGGTACAGACGTTACAAAAATGACAGTTTGATAGAATGGAAACTGCTGCAGACAATGTTACGTTTTACATTTATGACCTCCTCAAACAAAGCAGGCCAGGTATCACAGGGTTTAAAATAGTATTTTCAGCATATCCCACGGATCCATCCTTATGCGTAAAAACACATCTGATGCAATACATTGCAGCTACAGAGGGCTTACGTAACATGGAGACAGGATTGTTTATCAGTTATAAAAACGTGTCAGTTAACACTATTTCGAGATGGCTGAAACAAGTCTTGATTGATGCAGGATAATAACACTGATGTGTTTATATCTCAGTCCTCTAGGGCAGTAGCTACGTCGGCGACCAAAGCGAGGGACGTGCCCGTCGACCATATTTTGGCGGCCGCCGGATGGGCAAATGAGCTGACGTTTCAGAAATTCTATCATCGGCCGATTGTCGATCCAGGGCTGTTTGCCAATGCCATTTTAAGTTCCGGTTAAGTGCCATGGGATTAAGAGGTACGGTTGTTTGTTTATATTTTTAAATAAACCTTATTACTGCATTAAATGTAATGTTACTACTAATGCATTAGTTTCTCATTTCTCATCAATGCAGTGGGATGCTGAAATTTGTAATCTGCGGCATGAAATCACAAAGCTTTGAAATCTTCACGGAATCACTCACGTGAGTCCGAAGTAAAATAGTACGATTAAACAAGAACTTGCCAGTTTGAAGTTTGATCTTGATTTTATGAGGAGTTACGT
The DNA here is from genome assembly GCA_963514005.1 of Raja brachyura. The sequence continues at coordinate 5,078,427 of OY740823.1, read as the reverse complement.
TGGTGATTACTTGCCCGCCATGCCCAACCCTCTCTCATAAAGGATCATATGGTTGTTCTCGAGTCACTCATCTTACTATGTCACTTCGGTGTTATTTGTGATTTCATAGATTTGAAGATTGGTGCGCATGGGTCTTCACGTAATCACCAACGTAACTCCTCATAAAATCAAGGTCAAACCTCAAACTGGTAAGTTTTTGTTTAAGGGTACACAAAAGGCTGGAGAAACTCAGCTGGTGCAGCAGCATCTAAGGAGCGAAGGAGAGGTGACGTTTCGGGTCGAGACCCTTCTTCAGACTGGATAGGGATCAGGGAAACGAGAGATATAGACGGTGATGTGGAGAGATAAAGAACAATGAATGAAAGATATGCAAAAAAGTATCGATGATAAAGGAAACAGGCCATTGTAAGCTGTTTGAAGTGTGAAATTGAGAAGCTAGTGCGACTTGGGTGGGGGAGATAGAGAGAGAGAGGGAATGCCAGGGCCCGAGGGCTGAGGGAGACGTTGCAAGGGGATGAGGCAGCCAGGTTTAACAGAATTGAGCAAATTCAGAGGATGCAGACTCCCCAAGCAGAATATGAGGTGCTGTTCCTCCAACTTGCGGTGTTACTCACTCTGGCCGTGGAGGTCAGTGCCCGCGGAAGGGGTGGAGCGGGAGCGAAGGGTCTCCAACGTGACCCCTCCACTCGTCACATCTTCCCATCTCCCCCCCATCTGCCTTCCGCAACGACCGCTCCCTCCGCAACTCCCTTGTCAATTCTTCCCTTCCCTCCCGCTCCATCCCTTCCCTGGGCACTTTCCCTTGCAACCGCAAGAGATGCTACACTTGTCCCTTCACCTCCCCCTCCACTCCTTTCAGGGACACAAGCAGTCCTTCCAGGTCCCACAGAGGATCACCTGCACCTCCTCCAACCTCATCTACTCCAGATGCCAGCTGATCTATATCGGTGAGACCAAGCGGAGGCTTGGCGATCGTTTCGCTGAACACCTCCGCTCGGTTCCGCAATAGCGAACGCGACCTCCCGGTGGCTCAGTACTTAAACTCCCCCTCCCATTCCGTATCGGACCTCTCGGTCCTGGGCCTCCTCCACGGCCAGAGTGAGCAACACCGCAAGTTGGATGAACAGCACCTCATATTCCGCTTGGGGAGTCTGCATCCTCTGGGCTTAAACATTGAATTTTCTCAATTCTGTTAACCCTGGCTGTCTCATCCCCTTCCCACCTCTCCCTCAGCCCTCGGGCCCTGGCATTCCCTCTCTCACTATCTCTCCCCCACCCAAGTCCCACTAGCTTCTCATTTTCACACTACAAACAGCTTACAATGGCCTGTTTCCTTTATCATCGATACTTTTTTGCATATCTTTCATTCATTGTTCTTTATCTCTCCACATCACCGTCTATACCTCTCGTTTCCCTGATCCCTGACCAGTCTGAAGAAGGGTCTCAACCCGAAACGTCGCCCATCTCCTTCGCTCCTTAGATGCTGCTGCACTCGCTGAGTTTCTCCAGCCTTTTGTGTACCCTCGATTCTCCAGCATCTGCAGTTCCTTCTTTAACAAGTTCTCGTTTAATTTTACTATTCTCACACGTACAATGGAACAATTAAATTCTTACATGCAGCACAACATAACATCCGACACACATCCAATCTATGGACATTTCATTCAGGTCACCCCTCAGTCCTCCACACATTAAGAACAGAGGCTGGGCATTCGTCTCACTACACACAGCAACACCAATCTGATGAAACTTGATGCAATAATGTTCCTTATTTATGCCAATAAATGCTCTCTAATACTCATGGTGCTTCTACAGCAAAGCACCATGATAATTGTAGAATAGTACAAAAAACATTCACACAATACAGCTTCGCTGCTTAATTGTCTGCTGGCGAGGATGGCCTCACATTTCCCACAGTCACCCCATCTGGCACAATGCTGTCACCCACCCACCCTGTCCCCACCCTGCTAAGCCCTCTTGACACCCTTGACAACCTCCTGAACCCTCCCCACGCCACCCTGAACCCTCTTCACCCTCCACAACCCATCCCCCTCCTGAACCCTCTCTTCACCGCATCCTCACCCTCTTGAACCCTCTCTTCACCCTCCACACCCCACCCCCCCTCCTGAACCCTCTCTTCACCCCAGGCCCCAAGTGGGGAGAATTGGCAGCCACACCTCTTCCTCCCTGATTCTCCAGACACCGACACCAGCCTCCAGACACCGACGCCAGCCTCCAGACTCCGACCCCAAAGACCAACGCCAGCCGCTTAACCCCAACACCAGCAGCTATACCCCAATGTCAGACGTTATACCTCAACGCCAGCATCGAAACCTCAACACCAGCCGCTATACCCTACCGCCAGCCGCTTAGCCCCCAACGCCAGCTTCTAATCCCCAACGTCAGCCCCAAAGCCGGAATGTCAGCCGCGAAACCCCAACGCCAGGCGTGAAAGACCACCAGCCGCTATACCCCAACCAGCCGCTAAACCGCAAAGCCAGCTGATATACCCCACACCAGACGCTGTACCCAACGCCAGCTGCAAAACCCCGGCAGCCGCTAAGCCCCAACGCCAGATGCTAAGCCCCGCCAGCAGCGAAACACCAACGCCAGAAGTTATTCCCCAACGCCAGTCTCCAAACGCCAACGCCAGCTGCTAAGCCGCGACGACAGCCGCTATACCCCAACGCCAGCCGCTAAACCCCAACACCAGCCTCTAAACCCCAACACCAGCCGCTATACCCCAACACCGGCATCGATACACCAACACCAGCCTCTAAACCCTAACGCCAGCCTCCAAACCCCAACGCCAGCCTCCAAACCCCAACGCCAGCCTCTAAACCAAAACACCTGCCGCTGGACCCCAACTCCAGCCTCTAAACCCCAACACCAGACGCTGGACCCTAACACCAGCCGCTGGACCCCAACGCCAGCCTCTAAACCCCAACGCCAGCTTCTAAACCCCAACGCCAGCCTCTAAACCCCAACACCAGCCGCTATACCCCAACGCCGGCATCGATACCCCAACACCAGCCACGAAATCCCAACGCCAGCCGCAAATTCCCAATGCCAGAATCTAAACCCCAACGCCAGCCGAGTAACCCCAACACAAGACGTGATACCCCAACGGCAGCCACTAAGCCCCAACGCCACCCATCAAAAGTTCCCAACGAGAATGACTACTGCCCGGTTGCCGTAACTCCAATACCAATGAAGTGCTTTGAAATGCTGGTCCTCCCACATCAAATCCAGCATCCCTGCCTCACTGGACTTTCATCAATTTGCATATAGGGCAAATAGATCCAGAGGATGCCATCTCTGTGGCATTTTACACTGTCCTGACTCACCTGGAAAGACAGGGCATGTAAGTGAGGATGCTCTTCATAGACTATAGCTCTGCCTTCAACACGGTCATCCCCACCAAGCTCAGCACCAAACTCCACCAGCTAGACCTCAGCTTGCCCATATGCGACTGGATCTTGAATTTTCTGACGGAGCGACCGCAGGCAGTGAGACTGGGCCCGCACTTGTCCTCCACTATCACCCTGAGCACCGGCACACGAAAGGGCTGTGTACTGAGCCCTATGCTCTTCTCCCACTTCACACACGACTGTGTTCCTGCATTTGACACCAACACCATCATCACATTTGCAGACGCCACAACGGTGATCAGGCTGATCACCAACGGTGATGAAACAAACTACACAGCGGAGGTGCAGAACCTGGCGGACTGGTGCTCATGCAACAACTTGTCTCTAAACACCTCCAAGACTAAGTAGCTGATTTTCGACTTCAGGAGGACACATAATGGGGAAAATGACCCAATCTCCATCTGCGGGGACAATGTGGAGTGCGTGTTTCTGGGCACTCACATCTCAGGGAACCTCACATGGTCACCAACACCGCTGCGCTGGTCAAGTTGGCACAGCAACGACTGTTCTTCCTGATAAAATTGAAAAAGACGACCTTCTACCGCTGCACGACAGAGAGCATCTCTGTGTGGTATCTCCGCTGCACGGAGGTGGAGAGGAGAGCTCTTCAGCGCGCCGTCCACAGAGCGCAGAAGATTATTGGGACACAGCTACCAGCATTGGATGGCATCTACCATACACGGTGCCTCAAGAAGGCCGTCAGCATCCATGAAGACACCTCATACCCTGGTAATGGACTGTTCGAACTCCTAGCTTCCGGCAGACGTTACAAGGCCTTCTACGCCCGCACCTCCAGACTCAGGAACAGCTTCATCCCCAGAGCTATAGTGGCTCTGAACCGGCCCTGCTGAGTGACCCGACCCTCATGAACCGTCTCCCTCGGATGGTCACGTTGCACTTTAGACTGTTTTACTGTTCTTTTTATAAACCATGTTCTCAGCGTATCTAAATTTACATTTTATTAGTTGTTTAAGTTATGACATCGGATGGAAGTTGCATACGAAATCTCGTTGCACATATGTACAATGACAATAAAATATGTTATTATTATTATTATTATTATTATTAATCCCGAACGCCAGCTGTCAAGCCCCAACGCCAGCCGTCAAACCCCAACGCGAGACGCTATATCCCAATTGCAGAGGTTATACCCCAACGCCGGCCCCTATGACGCAACGCCAGCCTTGAAACCTCAACGCCAGCCGCTAAGCCTCAACGCCAGCAGCGAAACCCCGCCAGCCGCTTATCCCCAGTGTCAGCCGATAAACCCCAACGTCAGCCGCTATACCCCAACGTCAGACATTATATTCTGGCAGCCCCTAAGCCACAACGCCAGCATCAAAACCCCAACACCAGCCTGGAAACCCCGCCAGCCGCGAAACCCCAAAGGCAGCCGCTGAGCCCCACCTCCAGCCGTTTAGCCCCAACGCCAGCAGCGGAACCCCAATGCCTGCCTCTAAACCACAACGCCAGCTGTTAAACCCCAACGCTAGCAGCGAAACACTGACGCCAGCCGTGAAACCCCGACGCCAGCCGTGAAATCGCAACGCCAGCCTCTAAACCCCAACGCCAGCCGCTAAAGCCCCAACGCCGGCCGCTAAGACTCAACGCTGCCAGCTGTGGCCCAACGCTGGCCCCTATAGTCCAACGCTGACGTGAAAGACCAATGGCAGCCATTAAACCCCAACGTCAGCCGCTGGATACCAACGCCAGCCACGCATCCCCAACGCCAGCCCCTGTACCCCACCACCAGCCGCGAAACCCAAACTCCAGCCCCTGCCGCAATGCCATTCGCGAAACCCCAACGCCAGGCGTGAAAGACCAACGGCAGCCACTATACCCCAAAGCCAGCTGCTGGACCCCAACGCCAGTCCCGGAACCTCAACGCCAAACGTTAAATCTCAAAGCGAGCCGCTAAGCCCCAACGGTAGACGTTAAACCACGCCAACCGCGAAACCCCAACGTCAGCCACGCAACACCAACGGCAGCCGCTACACCCCAATACCAGCTGCTAAACGGCAACGGCGTTGGGGTTTAGAGGCTGGTGTTGAGGTTTAGAGGCTGGCGTTGGGGTTTAGAGGCTGGCGTTGGGGTTTAGAGGCTGGCGATCGGGTTTTGCTGCTGGCGATCGGGTTTTGCTGCTGTCGTTGGGGTTTAGAGTCTGGCGTTGGGGATTAGAGGCTGGCGTTGGGGTTTTGCTGCTGGCGATCGGGTTTTGCTGCTGTCGTTGGGGTTTAGAGTCTGGCGTTGGGGATTAGAGGCTGGCGTTGGGGTTTTGCTGTTGGCGTTGTGGTTTAGAGGCTGGCGTTGGGGTTTAGAGGCTGGCGTTGGGGTTTAGAGGCTGGCGTTGGGGTTTAGAGGCTGGCTTTGGGGTTTAGAGGGTGGCGTTGGGGTTTAGAGGCTGGCGTTGGGGTTTCGAGGCTGGCGTTGGGGTTTAGCTGCTGGCGTTGGGGTTTAGGGGCTGGCTTTGGGGTATAGAGGCTGGTGTTGGGGTCTAGAGGCTGGCGTTGGGGTCTAGAGGCTGGTGTTGGGGTCTAGAGGCTGGCGTTGGGGTCCAGAGGGTGGCGTTGGGGTCTAGAGTATGGCGTTGGGGTTTAGAGGCTGGCGTTGGGGTCTAGAGGCTGGCGTTGGGGTTTAGCTGCTGGCGTTGGGGTTTAGAGGCTGGCGTTGGGGTTTAGAGGCTGGCGTTGGGGTTTAGAGGCTGGCGGGGTGTAGCTGCTGGCGTTGGGGTATAGAGGCTACCGTTGGGGTCTAGAGGCTGGCGTTGGGGTTTAGAGGCTGGCGTTGGGGTTTAGAGGCTGGCGTTGGGGTCTAGAGGCTGGCGTTGGGGTTTAGCTGCTGGCGTTGGGGTTTAGAGGCTGGCGTTGGGGTCTAGAGGCTGGCGTTGCGGGTTTAGCTGCTTTCGTTGTAGTTTTGAGGCTGGCGGGGTTTAGAGGCTGGCGTTGGGGTTTAGAGGCTGGCGTTGGGGTCTAGAGGCTGGCGTTGGGGGTTAGCTGATGGCGTTGGGGGTTAGAGGCTGGCGTTTGGGTTTAGAGGCTGGCGTTGGGGTTTAGAGGCTGGCGGGGTTTAGCTGCTGGCGTTGGGGTTTAGAGGCTGGCGTTGGGGTTTAGAGGCTGGCGTCGGGGTTTAGAGGCTAGCGTTGGTGTTTAGAGGCTGGCGTTGGGGTATAGAGGCTAGCGTTGGGGTCTAGAGGCTGGCGTTGGGGATTAGAGACTGGCGTTGGTGTTTAGCTGCTGGCGGGGTTTAGAGGCTGGCGTTGTGGTCTGGAGGCTGGCGTTGGGGCTTAGAGGCTGGCGTTGGGGTTTAGAGGCTGGCGTTGGGGTCTAGAGGCTGGCGTTGGGGTTTAGCTGCTGGCGTTGGGGTTTAGAGGCTGGCGTTGGGGTCTAGAGGCTGGCGTTGGGGTTTAGAGGCTGGCGTTGGGGTTTAGAGGCTGGCGTTGGGGTCTAGAGGCTGGCGTTGGGGTTTAGATGCTGCCGTTGGGGTTTAGAGGCTGGCGGTGGGGTCTAGAGGCTGGCGTTGGGGTTTAGCTGCTTTCTTTGTGGTTTTGAGGCTGGCGGGGTTAGAGGCTGGCGTTGGGGTTTAGAGGCTGGCGTTGGGGTCTAGAGGCTGGCGTTGGGTGTTAGCTGATGGCGTTGGGGTTTAGAGGCTGGCGTTGGGGTTTAGAGGCTGGCGTTGGGGTTTAGAGGCTGGCGGGGTTTAGCTACTGGCGTTGGGGTATAGAGGCTGGCGTTGGGGTTTAGAGGCTGGCGTTGGGGTTTGGAGGCTGGCGTTGGGGTTTAGAGGCTGGCGTTGGGGTTTAGAGGCTGGCGTTGCTGTTTAGAGGCTGGCGTTGGGGTTTAGAGGCTGGCGTTGGGGTTTAGATGCTGGCATTGGGGTCTAGAGGCTGGCGTTGGGGTCTTTTGGCTGGCGTTGGGGTTTCGAGACTGGCGTTGGGGTTTCGAGGCTGGCGTTGGGGATTAGAGGCTGGCGTTGCTGTTTAGCTGCTGGCGGGGTTTAGAGGCTGGCGTTGGGGTCTGGTGGCTGGCGTTGGGGTTTAGAGGCTGGCGTTGGGGTCTAGAGGCTGGCGTTGGGGTTTAGCTGCTTTCTTTGTGGTTTTGAGGCTGGCGGGGTTTAGAGGCTGGCGTTGGGGTTTAGAGGCTGGCGTTGGTGTCTGGAGGCTGGCGTTGGGTGTTAGCTGATGGCGTTGGGTTTAGAGGCTGGCGTTGGGGTTTAGAGGCTGGCGTTGGGGTTTAGAGGCTGGCGGGGTTTAGCTGCTGGCGTTGGGGTATAGAGGCTGGCGTTGGGGTTTAGAGGCTGGCGTTGGGGTTTGGAGGCTGGCGTTGGGGTTTAGAGGCTGGCGTTGGGGTTTAGAGGCTGGCGTTGGTGTTTAGAGGCTGGCGTAGGGGTTTAGAGGCTGGCGTTGGGGTTTAGATGCTGGCGTTGGGGTCTAGAGGCTGGCGTTGGGGTCTTATGGCTGGCGTTGGGGTTTCCAGACTGGCGTTGGGGTTTCGAGGCTGGCGTTGGGGATTAGAGGCTGGCGTTGCTGTTTAGCTGCTGGCGGGGTTTAGAGGCTGGCGTTGGGGTCTGGAGGCTGGCGTTGGGGTTTAGAGGCTGGCGTTGGGGTTTAGAGGCTGGCGTTGGGGTCCAGAGGCTGGCGTTGTGGTTTAGCTGCTGGCGTTGGGGTTTAGAGGCTGGCGTTGGGGTTTAGAGGCTGGCGTTGGGGTTTAGAGGCTGGCGTTGGGGTCCAGAGGCTGGCGTTGGGGTCTAGAGGCTGGCGTTGGTGGTTAGCTGATGGCGTTGGGGTTTAGAGGCTGGCGTTGGGGTTTAGAGGCTGGCGTTGGGGTTTAGAGGCTGGCGGGGTTTAGCTGCTGGCGTTGGGGAATAGAGGCTGGCGTTGGGGTTTAGAGGCTGGCGTTGGGGTTTAGAGGCTGGCGTTGGGGTTTAGAGGCTGGCGTTGGGGTTTAGAGGCTGGCGGTGTGTAGCTGCTGGCGTTGGGGTATAGAGGCTAGCGTTGGGGTCTAGAGGCTGGCGTTGGGGTCTAGAGGCTGGCGTTGGGGTCTTTTGGCTGGCGTTGGGGTTTCGAGACTGGCGTTGGGGTTTCGAGGCTGGCGTTGGGGATTAGAGGCTGGCGTTGGTGTTTAGCTGCTGGCGGGGTTTAGAGGCTGGCGTTGTGGTCTGGAGGCCGGCGTTGGGGTTTAGAGGCTGGCGTTGGGGTTTTGCTCTTGGCGTTGTGGTTTAGAGGCTGGCGTTGTGGTCTAGAGGCTGGCGTTCGGGTTTAGCTGCTGGCGTTGGGGTTTAGAGGCTGGCGTTGGGGTTTAGAGGCTGGCGTCGGGGTTTAGAGGCTAGCGTTGGTGTTTAGAGGCTGGCGTTGGGGTATAGAGGCTAGCGTTGGGGTCTAGAGGCTGGCGTTGGGGATTAGAGGCTGGCGTTGGTGTTTAGCTGCTGGCGGGGTTTAGAGGCTGGCGTTGAGGTCTGGAGGTTGGCGTTGGGGTTTAGAGGCTGGCGTTGGGGTTTAGAGGCTGGCGTTGGGGTCTAGAGGCTGGCGTTGGGGTTTAGCTGCTGGCGTTGGGGTTTCGAGGCTGGCGTTGGGGTTTAGAGGCTGGCGTTGGGGTTTAGAGGCTGGCGTTGGGGTCTAGAGGCTGGCGTTGGGGTTTAGCTGCTGGCGTTGGGGTTTAGAGGCTGGCGTTGGGGTCTAGAGGCTGGCGTTGCGGGTTTAGCTGCTTTCGTTGTGGTTTTGAGGCTGGCGGGGTTTAGAGGCTGGCGTTGGGGTTTAGAGGCTGGCGTTGGGGTCTAGAGGCTGGCGTTGGGGGTTAGCTGATGGCGTTGGGGGTTAGAGGCTGGCGTTTGGGTTTAGAGGCTGGCGTTGGGGTTTAGAGGCTGGCGGGGTTTAGCTGCTGGCGTTGGGGTTTAGAGGCTGGCGTTGGGGTTTAGAGGCTGGCGTCGGGGTTTAGAGGCTAGCGTTGGTGTTTAGAGGCTGGCGTTGGGGTATAGAGGCTAGCGTTGGGGTCTAGAGGCTGGCGTTGGGGATTAGAGGCTGGCGTTGGTGTTTAGCTGCTGGCGTGGTTTAGAGGCTGGCGTTGTGGTCTGGAGGCTGGCGTTGGGGTTTAGAGGCTGGCGTTGGGGTTTAGAGGCTGGCGTTGGGGTCTAGAGGCTGGCGTTGGGGTTTAGCTGCTGGCGTTGGGGTTTAGAGGCTGGCGTTGGGGTCTAGAGGCTGGCGTTGGGGTTTAGAGGCTGGCGTTGGGGTTCAGAGGCTGGCGTTGGGGTCTAGAGGCTGGCGTTGGGGTTTAGATGCTGCCGTTGGGGTTTAGAGGCTGGCGGTGGGGTCTAGAGGCTGGCGTTGGGGTTTAGCTGCTTTCTTTGTGGTTTTGAGGCTGGCGGGGTTTAGAGGCTGGCGTTGGGGTTTAGAGGCTGGCGTTGGTGTCTAGAGGCTGGCGTTGGGTGTTAGCTGATGGCGTTGGGTTTAGAGGCTGGCGTTGGGGTTTAGAGGCTGGCGTTGGGGTTTAGAGGCTGGCGGGGTTTAGCTGCTGGCGTTGGGGTATAGAGGCTGGCGTTGGGGTTTAGAGGCTGGCGTTGGGGTTTGGAGGCTGGCGTTGGGGTTTAGAGGCTGGCGTTGGGGTTTAGAGGCTGGCGTTGGTGTTTAGAGGCTGGCGTGGGGGTTTAGAGGCTGGCGTTGGGGTTTGATGCTGGCGTTGGGGTCTAGAGGCTGGCGTTGGGGTCTTTTGGCTGGCGTTGGGGTTTCCAGACTGGCGTTGGGGTTTCGAGGCTGGCGTTGGGGATTAGAGGCTGGCGTTGCTGTTTAGCTGCTGGCGGGGTTTAGAGGCTGGCGTTGGGGTCTGGAGGCTGGCGTTGGGGTTTAGAGGCTGGCGTTGGGGTTTAGAGGCTGGCGTTGGGGTCCAGAGGCTGGCGTTGGGGTTTAGCTGCTGGCGTTGGGGTTTAGAGGCTGGCGTTGGGGTTTAGAGGCTGGCGTTGGGGTTTAGAGGCTGGCGGGGTGTAGCTGCTGGCGTTGGGGTATAGAGGCTAGCGTTGGGGTCTAGAGGCTGGCGTTGGGGTTTAGAGGCTGGCGTTGGGGTTTAGAGGCTGGCGTTGGGGTCTAGAGGCTGGCGTTGGAGTTTAGCTGCTGGCGTTGGGGTTTAGAGGCTGGCGTTGGTGTCTAGAGGCTGGCGTTGGGGTTTAGCTGCTTTCTTTGTGGTTTTGAGGCTGGCGGGGTTTAGAGGCTGGCGTTGGGGTTTAGAGGATGGCGTTGGGGTCTAGAGGCTGGCGTTGGTGGTTAGCTGATGGCGTTGGGGTTTAGAGGCTGGCGTTGGGGTTTAGAGGCTGGCGTTGGGGTTTAGAGGCTGGCGGGGTTTAGCTGCTGGCGTTGGGGAATAGAGGCTGGCGTTGGGGTTTAGAGGCTGGCGTTGGGGTTTAGAGGCTGGCGTTGGGGTTTAGAGGCTGGCGTTGGGGTTTAGAGGCTGGCGGTGTGTAGCTGCTGGCGTTGGGGTATAGAGGCTAGCGTTGGGGTCTAGAGGCTGGCGTTGGGGTCTAGAGGCTGGCGTTGGGGTCTTTTGGCTGGCGTTGGGGTTTCGAGACTGGCGTTGGGGTTTCGAGGCTGGCGTTGGGGATTAGAGGCTGGCGTTGGTGTTTAGCTGCTGGCGGGGTTTAGAGGCTGGCGTTGTGGTCTGGAGGCCGGCGTTGGGGTTTAGAGGCTGGCGTTGGGGTTTTGCTCTTGGCGTTGTGGTTTAGAGGCTGGCGTTGTGGTCTAGAGGCTGGCGTTCGGGTTTAGCTGCTGGCGTTGGGGTTTAGAGGCTGGCGTTGGGGTTTAGAGGCTGGCGTCGGGGTTTAGAGGCTAGCGTTGGTGTTTAGAGGCTGGCGTTGGGGTATAGAAGCTAGCGTTGGGGTCTAGAGGCTGGCGTTGGGGATTAGAGGCTGGCGTTGGTGTTTAGCTGCTGGCGGGGTTTAGAGGCTGGCGTTGAGGTCTGGAGGTTGGCGTTGGGGTTTAGAGGCTGGCGTTGGGGTTTAGAGGCTGGCGTTGGGGTCTAGAGGCTGGCGTTGGGGTTTAGCTGCTGGCGTTGGGGTTTCGAGGCTGGCGTTGGGGTTTAGAGGCTGGCGTTGGGGTTTAGAGGCTGGCGTTGGGGTCTAGAGGCTGGCGTTGGGGTTTAGCTGCTGGCGTTGGGGTTTAGAGGCTGGCGTTGGGGTCTAGAGGCTGGCGTTGCGGGTTTAGCTGCTTTCGTTGTGGTTTTGAGGCTGGCGGGGTTTAGAGGCTGGCGTTGGGGTTTAGAGGCTGGCGTTGGGGTCTAGAGGCTGGCGTTGGGGGTTAGCTGATGGCGTTGGGGGTTAGAGGCTGGCGTTTGGGTTTAGAGGCTGGCGTTGGGGTTTAGAGGCTGGCGGGGTTTAGCTGCTGGCGTTGGGGTTTAGAGGCTGGCGTTGGGGTTTAGAGGCTGGCGTCGGGGTTTAGAGGCTAGCGTTGGTGTTTAGAGGCTGGCGTTGGGGTATAGAGGCTAGCGTTGGGGTCTAGAGGCTGGCGTTGGGGATTAGAGGCTGGCGTTGGTGTTTAGCTGCTGGCGTGGTTTAGAGGCTGGCGTTGTGGTCTGGAGGCTGGCGTTGGGGTTTAGAGGCTGGCGTTGGGGTTTAGAGGCTGGCGTTGGGGTCTAGAGGCTGGCGTTGGGGTTTAGCTGCTGGCGTTGGGGTTTAGAGGCTGGCGTTGGGGTCTAGAGGCTGGCGTTGGGGTTTAGAGGCTGGCGTTGGGGTTCAGAGGCTGGCGTTGGGGTCTAGAGGCTGGCGTTGGGGTTTAGATGCTGCCGTTGGGGTTTAGAGGCTGGCGGTGGGGTCTAGAGGCTGGCGTTGGGGTTTAGCTGCTTTCTTTGTGGTTTTGAGGCTGACGGGGTTTAGAGGCTGGCGTTGGGGTTTAGAGGCTGGCGTTGGTGTCTAGAGGCTGGCGTTGGGTGTTAGCTGATGGCGTTGGGTTTAGAGGCTGGCGTTGGGGTTTAGAGGCTGGCGTTGGGGTTTAGAGGCTGGCGGGGTTTAGCTGCTGGCGTTGGGGTATAGAGGCTGGCGTTGGGGTTTAGAGGCTGGCGTTGGGGTTTGGAGGCTGGCGTTGGGGTTTAGAGGCTGGCGTTGGGGTTTAGAGGCTGGCGTTGGTGTTTAGAGGCTGGCGTGGGGGTTTAGAGGCTGGCGTTGGGGTTTTGATGCTGGCGTTGGGGTCTAGAGGCTGGCGTTGGGGTCTTTTGGCTGGCGTTGGGGTTTCCAGACTGGCGTTGGGGTTTCGAGGCTGGCGTTGGGGATTAGAGGCTGGCGTTGCTGTTTAGCTGCTGGCGGGGTTTAGAGGCTGGCGTTGGGGTCTGGAGGCTGGCGTTGGGGTTTAGAGGCTGGCGTTGGGGTTTAGAGGCTGGCGTTGGGGTCCAGAGGCTGGCGTTGGGGTTTAGCTGCTGGCGTTGGGGTTTAGAGGCTGGCGTTGGGGTTTAGAGGCTGGCGTTGGGGTTTAGAGGCTGGCGGGGTGTAGCTGCTGGCGTTGGGGTATAGAGGCTAGCGTTGGGGTCTAGAGGCTGGCGTTGGGGTTTAGAGGCTGGCGTTGGGGTTTAGAGGCTGGCGTCGGGGTTTAGAGGCTAGCGTTGGTGTTTAGAGGCTGGCGTTGGGGTATAGAGGCTAGCGTTGGGGTCTAGAGGCTGGCGTTGGGGATTAGAGGCTGGCGTTGGTGTTTAGCTGCTGGCGTGGTTTAGAGGCTGGCGTTGTGGTCTGGAGGCTGGCGTTGGGGTTTAGAGGCTGGCGTTGGGGTTTAGAGGCTGGCGTTGGGGTCTAGAGGCTGGCGTTGGGGTTTAGCTGCTGGCGTTGGGGTTTAGAGGCTGGCGTTGGGGTCTAGAGGCTGGCGTTGGGGTTTAGAGGCTGGCGTTGGGGTTTAGAGGCTGGCGTTGGGGTCTAGAGGCTGGCGTTGGGGTTTAGATGCTGCCGTTGGGGTTTAGAGGCTGGCGGTGGGGTCTAGAGGCTGGCGTTGGGGTTTAGCTGCTTTCTTTGTGGTTTTGAGGCTGACGGGGTTTAGAGGCTGGCGTTGGGGTTTAGAGGCTGGCGTTGGTGTCTAGAGGCTGGCGTTGGGTGTTAGCTGATGGCGTTGGGTTTAGAGGCTGGCGTTGGGGTTTAGAGGCTGGCGTTGGGGTTTAGAGGCTGGCGGGGTTTAGCTGCTGGCGTTGGGGTATAGAGGCTGGCGTTGGGGTTTAGAGGCTGGCGTTGGGGTTTAGAGGCTGGCGTTGGGGTTTAGAGGCTGGCGTTGGGGTTTAGAGGCTGGCGGTGTGTAGCTGCTGGCGTTGGGGTATAGAGGCTAGCGTTGGGGTCTAGAGGCTGGCGTTGGGGTCTAGAGGCTGGCGTTGGGGTCTTTTGGCTGGCGTTGGGGTTTCGAGACTGGCGTTGGGGTTTCGAGGCTGGCGTTGGGGATTAGAGGCTGGCGTTGGTGTTTAGCTGCTGGCGGGGTTTAGAGGCTGGCGTTGTGGTCTGGAGGCCGGCGTTGGGGTTTAGAGGCTGGCGTTGGGGTTTTGCTCTTGGCGTTGTGGTTTAGAGGCTGGCGTTGTGGTCTAGAGGCTGGCGTTCGGGTTTAGCTGCTGGCGTTGGGGTTTAGAGGCTGGCGTTGGGGTTTAGAGGCTGGCGTCGGGGTTTAGAGGCTAGCGTTGGTGTTTAGAGGCTGGCGTTGGGGTATAGAAGCTAGCGTTGGGGTCTAGAGGCTGGCGTTGGGGATTAGAGGCTGGCGTTGGTGTTTAGCTGCTGGCGGGGTTTAGAGGCTGGCGTTGAGGTCTGGAGGTTGGCGTTGGGGTTTAGAGGCTGGCGTTGGGGTTTAGAGGCTGGCGTTGGGGTCTAGAGGCTGGCGTTGGGGTTTAGCTGCTGGCGTTGGGGTTTCGAGGCTGGCGTTGGGGTTTAGAGGCTGGCGTTGGGGTTTAGAGGCTGGCGTTGGGGTCTAGAGGCTGGCGTTGGGGTTTAGCTGCTGGCGTTGGGGTTTAGAGGCTGGCGTTGGGGTCTAGAGGCTGGCGTTGCGGGTTTAGCTGCTTTCGTTGTGGTTTTGAGGCTGGCGGGGTTTAGAGGCTGGCGTTGGGGTTTAGAGGCTGGCGTTGGGGTCTAGAGGCTGGCGTTGGGGGTTAGCTGATGGCGTTGGGGGTTAGAGGCTGGCGTTTGGGTTTAGAGGCTGGCGTTGGGGTTTAGAGGCTGGCGGGGTTTAGCTGCTGGCGTTGGGGTTTAGAGGCTGGCGTTGGGGTTTAGAGGCTGGCGTCGGGGTTTAGAGGCTAGCGTTGGTGTTTAGAGGCTGGCGTTGGGGTATAGAGGCTAGCGTTGGGGTCTAGAGGCTGGCGTTGGGGATTAGAGGCTGGCGTTGGTGTTTAGCTGCTGGCGTGGTTTAGAGGCTGGCGTTGTGGTCTGGAGGCTGGCGTTGGGGTTTAGAGGCTGGCGTTGGGGTTTAGAGGCTGGCGTTGGGGTCTAGAGGCTGGCGTTGGGGTTTAGCTGCTGGCGTTGGGGTTTAGAGGCTGGCGTTGGGGTCTAGAGGCTGGCGTTGGGGTTTAGAGGCTGGCGTTGGGGTTCAGAGGCTGGCGTTGGGGTCTAGAGGCTGGCGTTGGGGTTTAGATGCTGCCGTTGGGGTTTAGAGGCTGGCGGTGGGGTCTAGAGGCTGGCGTTGGGGTTTAGCTGCTTTCTTTGTGGTTTTGAGGCTGACGGGGTTTAGAGGCTGGCGTTGGGGTTTAGAGGCTGGCGTTGGTGTCTAGAGGCTGGCGTTGGGTGTTAGCTGATGGCGTTGGGTTTAGAGGCTGGCGTTGGGGTTTAGAGGCTGGCGTTGGGGTTTAGAGGCTGGCGGGGTTTAGCTGCTGGCGTTGGGGTATAGAGGCTGGCGTTGGGGTTTAGAGGCTGGCGTTGGGGTTTGGAGGCTGGCGTTGGGGTTTAGAGGCTGGCGTTGGGGTTTAGAGGCTGGCGTTGGTGTTTAGAGGCTGGCGTGGGGGTTTAGAGGCTGGCGTTGGGGTTTTGATGCTGGCGTTGGGGTCTAGAGGCTGGCGTTGGGGTCTTTTGGCTGGCGTTGGGGTTTCCAGACTGGCGTTGGGGTTTCGAGGCTGGCGTTGGGGATTAGAGGCTGGCGTTGCTGTTTAGCTGCTGGCGGGGTTTAGAGGCTGGCGTTGGGGTCTGGAGGCTGGCGTTGGGGTTTAGAGGCTGGCGTTGGGGTTTAGAGGCTGGCGTTGGGGTCCAGAGGCTGGCGTTGGGGTTTAGCTGCTGGCGTTGGGGTTTAGAGGCTGGCGTTGGGGTTTAGAGGCTGGCGTTGGGGTTTAGAGGCTGGCGGGGTGTAGCTGCTGGCGTTGGGGTATAGAGGCTAGCGTTGGGGTCTAGAGGCTGGCGTTGGGGTTTAGAGGCTGGCGTTGGGGTTTAGAGGCTGGCGTCGGGGTTTAGAGGCTAGCGTTGGTGTTTAGAGGCTGGCGTTGGGGTATAGAGGCTAGCGTTGGGGTCTAGAGGCTGGCGTTGGGGATTAGAGGCTGGCGTTGGTGTTTAGCTGCTGGCGTGGTTTAGAGGCTGGCGTTGTGGTCTGGAGGCTGGCGTTGGGGTTTAGAGGCTGGCGTTGGGGTTTAGAGGCTGGCGTTGGGGTCTAGAGGCTGGCGTTGGGGTTTAGCTGCTGGCGTTGGGGTTTAGAGGCTGGCGTTGGGGTCTAGAGGCTGGCGTTGGGGTTTAGAGGCTGGCGTTGGGGTTTAGAGGCTGGCGTTGGGGTCTAGAGGCTGGCGTTGGGGTTTAGATGCTGCCGTTGGGGTTTAGAGGCTGGCGGTGGGGTCTAGAGGCTGGCGTTGGGGTTTAGCTGCTTTCTTTGTGGTTTTGAGGCTGACGGGGTTTAGAGGCTGGCGTTGGGGTTTAGAGGCTGGCGTTGGTGTCTAGAGGCTGGCGTTGGGTGTTAGCTGATGGCGTTGGGTTTAGAGGCTGGCGTTGGGGTTTAGAGGCTGGCGTTGGGGTTTAGAGGCTGGCGGGGTTTAGCTGCTGGCGTTGGGGTATAGAGGCTGGCGTTGGGGTTTAGAGGCTGGCGTTGGGGTTTGGAGGCTGGCGTTGGGGTTTAGAGGCTGGCGTTGGGGTTTAGAGGCTGGCGTTGGTGTTTAGAGGCTGGCGTGGGGGTTTAGAGGCTGGCGTTGGGGTTTTGATGCTGGCGTTGGGGTCTAGAGGCTGGCGTTGGGGTCTTTTGGCTGGCGTTGGGGTTTCCAGACTGGCGTTGGGGTTTCGAGGCTGGCGTTGGGGATTAGAGGCTGGCGTTGCTGTTTAGCTGCTGGCGGGGTTTAGAGGCTGGCGTTGGGGTCTGGAGGCTGGCGTTGGGGTTTAGAGGCTGGCGTTGGGGTTTAGAGGCTGGCGTTGGGGTCCAGAGGCTGGCGTTGGGGTTTAGCTGCTGGCGTTGGGGTTTAGAGGCTGGCGTTGGGGTTTAGAGGCTGGCGTTGGGGTTTAGAGGCTGGCGGGGTGTAGCTGCTGGCGTTGGGGTATAGAGGCTAGCGTTGGGGTCTAGAGGCTGGCGTTGGGGTTTAGAGGCTGGCGTTGGGGTTTAGAGGCTGGCGTTGGGGTCTAGAGGCTGGCGTTGGGGTTTAGCTGCTGGCGTTGGGGTTTAGAGGCTGGCGTTGGTGTCTAGAGGCTGGCGTTGGGGTTTAGCTGCTTTCTTTGTGGTTTTGAGGCTGGCGGGGTTTAGAGGCTGGCGTTGGGGTTTAGAGGATGGCGTTGGGGTCTAGAGGCTGGCGTTGGTGGTTAGCTGATGGCGTTGGGGTTTAGAGGCTGGCGTTGGGGTTTAGAGGCTGGCGTTGGGGTTTAGAGGCTGGCGGGGTTTAGCTGCTGGCGTTGGGGAATAGAGGCTGGCGTTGGGGTTTATAGGCTGGCGTTGGGGTTTAGAGGCTGGCGTTGGGGTTTAGAGGCTGGCGTTGGGGTTTAGAGGCTGGCGGTGTGTAGCTGCTGGCGTTGGGGTATAGAGGCTAGCGTTGGGGTCTAGAGGCTGGCGTTGGGGCCTAGAGGCTGGCGTTGGGGTCTTTTGGCTGGCGTTGGGGTTTCGAGACTGGCGTTGGGGTTTCGAGGCTGGCGTTGGGGATTAGAGGCTGGCGTTGGTGTTTAGCTACTGGCGGGGTTTAGAGGCTGGCGTTGTGGTCTGGAGGCCGGCGTTGGGGTTTAGAGGCTGGCGTTGGGGTTTTGCTCTTGGCGTTGTGGTTTAGAGGCTGGCGTTGTGGTCTAGAGGCTGGCGTTCGGGTTTAGCTGCTGGCGTTGGGGTTTAGAGGCTGGCGTTGGGGTTTAGAGGCTGGCGTCGGGGTTTAGAGGCTAGCGTTGGTGTTTAGAGGCTGGCGTTGGGGTATAGAGGCTAGCGTTGGGGTCTAGAGGCTGGCCTTGGGGATTAGAGGCTGGCGTTGGTGTTTAGCTGCTGGCGGGGTTTAGAGGCTGGCGTTGAGGTCTGGAGGCTGGCGTTGGGGTTTAGAGGCTGGCGTTGGGGTTTAGAGGCTGGCGTTGGGGTCCAGAGGCTGGCGTTGGGGTTTAGCTGCTGGCGTTGGGGTTTCGAGGCTGGCGTTGGGGTTTAGAGGCTGGCGTTGGGGTTTAGAGGCTGGCGGGGTGTAGCTGCTGGCGTTGGGGTATAGAGGCTAGCGTTGGGGTCTAGAGGCTGGCGTTGGGGTTTAGAGGCTGGCGTTGGGGTTTAGAGGCTGGCGTTGGGGTCTAGAGGCTGGCGTTGGGGTTTAGCTGCTGGCGTTGGGGTTTAGAGGCTGGCGTTGGTGTCTAGAGGCTGGCGTTGGGGTTTAGCTGCTTTCTTTGTGGTTTTGAGGCTGGCGGGGTTTAGAGGCTGGCGTTGGGGTTTAGAGGACGGCGTTGGGGTCTAGAGGCTGGCGTTGGGGGTTAGCTGATGGCGTTGGGGTTTAGAGGCTGGCGTTGGGGTTTAGAGGCTGGCGTTGGGGTTTAGAGGCTGGCGGGGTTTAGCTGCTGGCGTTGGGGAATAGAGGCTGGCGTTGGGGTTTATAGGCTGGCGTTGGGGTTTAGAGGCTGGCGTTGGGGTTTAGAGGCTGGCGTTGGGGTTTAGAGGCTGGCGGTGTGTAGCTGCTGGCGTTGGGGTATAGAGGCTAGCGTTGGGGTCTAGAGGCTGGCGTTGGGGCCTAGAGGCTGGCGTTGGAGTTTAGCTGCTGGCGTTGGGGTTTAGAGGCTGGCGTTGGGGTTTAGAGGCTGGCGTTGGTGTTTAGAGGCTGGCGTGGGGGTTTAGAGGCTGGCGTTGGGGTTTGATGCTGGCGTTGGGGTCTAGAGGCTGGCGTTGGGGTCTTTTGGCTGGCGTTGGGGTTTCCAGACTGGCGTTGGGGTTTCGAGGCTGGCGTTGGGGATTAGAGGCTGGCGTTGCTGTTTAGCTGCTGGCGGGGTTTAGAGGCTGGCGTTGGGGTCTGGAGGCTGGCGTTGGGGTTTAGAGGCTGGCGTTGGGGTTTAGAGGCTGGCGTTGGGGTCCAGAGGCTGGCGTTGGGGTTTAGCTGCTGGCGTTGGGGTTTAGAGGCTGGCGTTGGGGTTTAGAGGCTGGCGTTGGGGTTTAGAGGCTGGCGGGGTGTAGCTGCTGGCGTTGGGGTATAGAGGCTAGCGTTGGGGTCTAGAGGCTGGCGTTGGGGTTTAGAGGCTGGCGTTGGGGTTTAGAGGCTGGCGTTGGGGTCTAGAGGCTGGCGTTGGAGTTTAGCTGCTGGCGTTGGGGTTTAGAGGCTGGCGTTGGTGTCTAGAGGCTGGCGTTGGGGTTTAGCTGCTTTCTTTGTGGTTTTGAGGCTGGCGGGGTTTAGAGGCTGGCGTTGGGGTTTAGAGGATGGCGTTGGGGTCTAGAGGCTGGCGTTGGTGGTTAGCTGATGGCGTTGGGGTTTAGAGGCTGGCGTTGGGGTTTAGAGGCTGGCGTTGGGGTTTAGAGGCTGGCGGGGTTTAGCTGCTGGCGTTGGGGAATAGAGGCTGGCGTTGGGGTTTAGAGGCTGGCGTTGGGGTTTAGAGGCTGGCGTTGGGGTTTAGAGGCTGGCGTTGGGGTTTAGAGGCTGGCGGTGTGTAGCTGCTGGCGTTGGGGTATAGAGGCTAGCGTTGGGGTCTAGAGGCTGGCGTTGGGGTCTAGAGGCTGGCGTTGGGGTCTTTTGGCTGGCGTTGGGGTTTCGAGACTGGCGTTGGGGTTTCGAGGCTGGCGTTGGGGATTAGAGGCTGGCGTTGGTGTTTAGCTGCTGGCGGGGTTTAGAGGCTGGCGTTGTGGTCTGGAGGCCGGCGTTGGGGTTTAGAGGCTGGCGTTGGGGTTTTGCTCTTGGCGTTGTGGTTTAGAGGCTGGCGTTGTGGTCTAGAGGCTGGCGTTCGGGTTTAGCTGCTGGCGTTGGGGTTTAGAGGCTGGCGTTGGGGTTTAGAGGCTGGCGTCGGGGTTTAGAGGCTAGCGTTGGTGTTTAGAGGCTGGCGTTGGGGTATAGAAGCTAGCGTTGGGGTCTAGAGGCTGGCGTTGGGGATTAGAGGCTGGCGTTGGTGTTTAGCTGCTGGCGGGGTTTAGAGGCTGGCGTTGAGGTCTGGAGGTTGGCGTTGGGGTTTAGAGGCTGGCGTTGGGGTTTAGAGGCTGGCGTTGGGGTCTAGAGGCTGGCGTTGGGGTTTAGCTGCTGGCGTTGGGGTTTCGAGGCTGGCGTTGGGGTTTAGAGGCTGGCGTTGGGGTTTAGAGGCTGGCGTTGGGGTCTAGAGGCTGGCGTTGGGGTTTAGCTGCTGGCGTTGGGGTTTAGAGGCTGGCGTTGGGGTCTAGAGGCTGGCGTTGCGGGTTTAGCTGCTTTCGTTGTGGTTTTGAGGCTGGCGGGGTTTAGAGGCTGGCGTTGGGGTTTAGAGGCTGGCGTTGGGGTCTAGAGGCTGGCGTTGGGGGTTAGCTGATGGCGTTGGGGGTTAGAGGCTGGCGTTTGGGTTTAGAGGCTGGCGTTGGGGTTTAGAGGCTGGCGGGGTTTAGCTGCTGGCGTTGGGGTTTAGAGGCTGGCGTTGGGGTTTAGAGGCTGGCGTCGGGGTTTAGAGGCTAGCGTTGGTGTTTAGAGGCTGGCGTTGGGGTATAGAGGCTAGCGTTGGGGTCTAGAGGCTGGCGTTGGGGATTAGAGGCTGGCGTTGGTGTTTAGCTGCTGGCGTGGTTTAGAGGCTGGCGTTGTGGTCTGGAGGCTGGCGTTGGGGTTTAGAGGCTGGCGTTGGGGTTTAGAGGCTGGCGTTGGGGTCTAGAGGCTGGCGTTGGGGTTTAGCTGCTGGCGTTGGGGTTTAGAGGCTGGCGTTGGGGTCTAGAGGCTGGCGTTGGGGTTTAGAGGCTGGCGTTGGGGTTCAGAGGCTGGCGTTGGGGTCTAGAGGCTGGCGTTGGGGTTTAGATGCTGCCGTTGGGGTTTAGAGGCTGGCGGTGGGGTCTAGAGGCTGGCGTTGGGGTTTAGCTGCTTTCTTTGTGGTTTTGAGGCTGACGGGGTTTAGAGGCTGGCGTTGGGGTTTAGAGGCTGGCGTTGGTGTCTAGAGGCTGGCGTTGGGTGTTAGCTGATGGCGTTGGGTTTAGAGGCTGGCGTTGGGGTTTAGAGGCTGGCGTTGGGGTTTAGAGGCTGGCGGGGTTTAGCTGCTGGCGTTGGGGTATAGAGGCTGGCGTTGGGGTTTAGAGGCTGGCGTTGGGGTTTGGAGGCTGGCGTTGGGGTTTAGAGGCTGGCGTTGGGGTTTAGAGGCTGGCGTTGGTGTTTAGAGGCTGGCGTGGGGGTTTAGAGGCTGGCGTTGGGGTTTTGATGCTGGCGTTGGGGTCTAGAGGCTGGCGTTGGGGTCTTTTGGCTGGCGTTGGGGTTTCCAGACTGGCGTTGGGGTTTCGAGGCTGGCGTTGGGGATTAGAGGCTGGCGTTGCTGTTTAGCTGCTGGCGGGGTTTAGAGGCTGGCGTTGGGGTCTGGAGGCTGGCGTTGGGGTTTAGAGGCTGGCGTTGGGGTTTAGAGGCTGGCGTTGGGGTCCAGAGGCTGGCGTTGGGGTTTAGCTGCTGGCGTTGGGGTTTAGAGGCTGGCGTTGGGGTTTAGAGGCTGGCGTTGGGGTTTAGAGGCTGGCGGGGTGTAGCTGCTGGCGTTGGGGTATAGAGGCTAGCGTTGGGGTCTAGAGGCTGGCGTTGGGGTTTAGAGGCTGGCGTTGGGGTTTAGAGGCTGGCGTCGGGGTTTAGAGGCTAGCGTTGGTGTTTAGAGGCTGGCGTTGGGGTATAGAGGCTAGCGTTGGGGTCTAGAGGCTGGCGTTGGGGATTAGAGGCTGGCGTTGGTGTTTAGCTGCTGGCGTGGTTTAGAGGCTGGCGTTGTGGTCTGGAGGCTGGCGTTGGGGTTTAGAGGCTGGCGTTGGGGTTTAGAGGCTGGCGTTGGGGTCTAGAGGCTGGCGTTGGGGTTTAGCTGCTGGCGTTGGGGTTTAGAGGCTGGCGTTGGGGTCTAGAGGCTGGCGTTGGGGTTTAGAGGCTGGCGTTGGGGTTTAGAGGCTGGCGTTGGGGTCTAGAGGCTGGCGTTGGGGTTTAGATGCTGCCGTTGGGGTTTAGAGGCTGGCGGTGGGGTCTAGAGGCTGGCGTTGGGGTTTAGCTGCTTTCTTTGTGGTTTTGAGGCTGACGGGGTTTAGAGGCTGGCGTTGGGGTTTAGAGGCTGGCGTTGGTGTCTAGAGGCTGGCGTTGGGTGTTAGCTGATGGCGTTGGGTTTAGAGGCTGGCGTTGGGGTTTAGAGGCTGGCGTTGGGGTTTAGAGGCTGGCGGGGTTTAGCTGCTGGCGTTGGGGTATAGAGGCTGGCGTTGGGGTTTAGAGGCTGGCGTTGGGGTTTGGAGGCTGGCGTTGGGGTTTAGAGGCTGGCGTTGGGGTTTAGAGGCTGGCGTTGGTGTTTAGAGGCTGGCGTGGGGGTTTAGAGGCTGGCGTTGGGGTTTTGATGCTGGCGTTGGGGTCTAGAGGCTGGCGTTGGGGTCTTTTGGCTGGCGTTGGGGTTTCCAGACTGGCGTTGGGGTTTCGAGGCTGGCGTTGGGGATTAGAGGCTGGCGTTGCTGTTTAGCTGCTGGCGGGGTTTAGAGGCTGGCGTTGGGGTCTGGAGGCTGGCGTTGGGGTTTAGAGGCTGGCGTTGGGGTTTAGAGGCTGGCGTTGGGGTCCAGAGGCTGGCGTTGGGGTTTAGCTGCTGGCGTTGGGGTTTAGAGGCTGGCGTTGGGGTTTAGAGGCTGGCGTTGGGGTTTAGAGGCTGGCGGGGTGTAGCTGCTGGCGTTGGGGTATAGAGGCTAGCGTTGGGGTCTAGAGGCTGGCGTTGGGGTTTAGAGGCTGGCGTTGGGGTTTAGAGGCTGGCGTTGGGGTCTAGAGGCTGGCGTTGGGGTTTAGCTGCTGGCGTTGGGGTTTAGAGGCTGGCGTTGGTGTCTAGAGGCTGGCGTTGGGGTTTAGCTGCTTTCTTTGTGGTTTTGAGGCTGGCGGGGTTTAGAGGCTGGCGTTGGGGTTTAGAGGATGGCGTTGGGGTCTAGAGGCTGGCGTTGGTGGTTAGCTGATGGCGTTGGGGTTTAGAGGCTGGCGTTGGGGTTTAGAGGCTGGCGTTGGGGTTTAGAGGCTGGCGGGGTTTAGCTGCTGGCGTTGGGGAATAGAGGCTGGCGTTGGGGTTTATAGGCTGGCGTTGGGGTTTAGAGGCTGGCGTTGGGGTTTAGAGGCTGGCGTTGGGGTTTAGAGGCTGGCGGTGTGTAGCTGCTGGCGTTGGGGTATAGAGGCTAGCGTTGGGGTCTAGAGGCTGGCGTTGGGGCCTAGAGGCTGGCGTTGGGGTCTTTTGGCTGGCGTTGGGGTTTCGAGACTGGCGTTGGGGTTTCGAGGCTGGCGTTGGGGATTAGAGGCTGGCGTTGGTGTTTAGCTACTGGCGGGGTTTAGAGGCTGGCGTTGTGGTCTGGAGGCCGGCGTTGGGGTTTAGAGGCTGGCGTTGGGGTTTTGCTCTTGGCGTTGTGGTTTAGAGGCTGGCGTTGTGGTCTAGAGGCTGGCGTTCGGGTTTAGCTGCTGGCGTTGGGGTTTAGAGGCTGGCGTTGGGGTTTAGAGGCTGGCGTCGGGGTTTAGAGGCTAGCGTTGGTGTTTAGAGGCTGGCGTTGGGGTATAGAGGCTAGCGTTGGGGTCTAGAGGCTGGCCTTGGGGATTAGAGGCTGGCGTTGGTGTTTAGCTGCTGGCGGGGTTTAGAGGCTGGCGTTGAGGTCTGGAGGCTGGCGTTGGGGTTTAGAGGCTGGCGTTGGGGTTTAGAGGCTGGCGTTGGGGTCCAGAGGCTGGCGTTGGGGTTTAGCTGCTGGCGTTGGGGTTTCGAGGCTGGCGTTGGGGTTTAGAGGCTGGCGTTGGGGTTTAGAGGCTGGCGGGGTGTAGCTGCTGGCGTTGGGGTATAGAGGCTAGCGTTGGGGTCTAGAGGCTGGCGTTGGGGTTTAGAGGCTGGCGTTGGGGTTTAGAGGCTGGCGTTGGGGTCTAGAGGCTGGCGTTGGGGTTTAGCTGCTGGCGTTGGGGTTTAGAGGCTGGCGTTGGTGTCTAGAGGCTGGCGTTGGGGTTTAGCTGCTTTCTTTGTGGTTTTGAGGCTGGCGGGGTTTAGAGGCTGGCGTTGGGGTTTAGAGGACGGCGTTGGGGTCTAGAGGCTGGCGTTGGGGGTTAGCTGATGGCGTTGGGGTTTAGAGGCTGGCGTTGGGGTTTAGAGGCTGGCGTTGGGGTTTAGAGGCTGGCGGGGTTTAGCTGCTGGCGTTGGGGAATAGAGGCTGGCGTTGGGGTTTATAGGCTGGCGTTGGGGTTTAGAGGCTGGCGTTGGGGTTTAGAGGCTGGCGTTGGGGTTTAGAGGCTGGCGGTGTGTAGCTGCTGGCGTTGGGGTATAGAGGCTAGCGTTGGGGTCTAGAGGCTGGCGTTGGGGCCTAGAGGCTGGCGTTGGGGTCTTTTGGCTGGCGTTGGGGTTTCGAGACTGGCGTTGGGGTTTCGAGGCTGGCGTTGGGGATTAGAGGCTGGCGTTGGTGTTTAGCTACTGGCGGGGTTTAGAGGCTGGCGTTGTGGTCTGGAGGCCGGCGTTGGGGTTTAGAGGCTGGCGTTGGGGTTTTGCTCTTGGCGTTGTGGTTTAGAGGCTGGCGTTGTGGTCTAGAGGCTGGCGTTCGGGTTTAGCTGCTGGCGTTGGGGTTTAGAGGCTGGCGTTGGGGTTTAGAGGCTGGCGTCGGGGTTTGGAGGCTAGCGTTGGTGTTTAGAGGCTGGCGTTGGGGTATAGAGGCTAGCGTTGGGGTCTAGAGGCTGGCCTTGGGGATTAGAGGCTGGCGTTGGTGTTTAGCTGCTGGCGGGGTTTAGAGGCTGGCGTTGAGGTCTGGAGGCTGGCGTTGGGGTTTAGAGGCTGGCGTTGGGGTTTAGAGGCTGGCGTTGGGGTCCAGAGGCTGGCGTTGGGGTTTAGCTGCTGGCGTTGGGGTTTCGAGGCTGGCGTTGGGGTTTAGAGGCTGGCGTTGGGGTTTAGAGGCTGGCGGGGTGTAGCTGCTGGCGTTGGGGTATAGAGGCTAGCGTTGGGGTCTAGAGGCTGGCGTTGGGGTTTAGAGGCTGGCGTTGGGGTTTAGAGGCTGGCGTTGGGGTCTAGAGGCTGGCGTTGGGGTTTAGCTGCTGGCGTTGGGGTTTAGAGGCTGGCGTTGGTGTCTAGAGGCTGGCGTTGGGGTTTAGCTGCTTTCTTTGTGGTTTTGAGGCTGGCGGGGTTTAGAGGCTGGCGTTGGGGTTTAGAGGACGGCGTTGGGGTCTAGAGGCTGGCGTTGGGGGTTAGCTGATGGCGTTGGGGTTTAGAGGCTGGCGTTGGGGTTTAGAGGCTGGCGTTGGGGTTTAGAGGCTGGCGGGGTTTAGCTGCTGGCGTTGGGGAATAGAGGCTGGCGTTGGGGTTTAGAGGCTGGCGTTGGGGTTTAGAGGCTTGCGTTGGGGTTTAGAGGCTGGCGTTGGGGTTTAGAGGCTGGCGGTGTGTAGCTGCTGGCGTTGGGGTATAGAGGCTAGCGTTGGGGTCTAGAGGCTGGCGTTGGGGTCTAGAGGCTGGCGTTGGGGTCTTTTGGCTGGCGTTGGGGTTTCGAGACTGGCGTTGGGGTTTCGAGGCTGGCGTTGGGGATTAGAGGCTGGCGTTGGTGTTTGGCTGCTGGCGGGGTTTAGAGGCTGGCGTTGTGGTCTGGAGGCCGGCGTTGGGGTTTAGAGTCTGGCGTTGGGGTTTTGCTCTTGGCGTTGTGGTTTAGAGGCTGGCGTTGTGGTCTAGAGGCTGGCGTTCGGGTTTAGCTGCTGGCGTTGGGGTTTAGAGGCTGGCGTTGGGGTTTAGAGGCTGGCGTTGGTGTTTAGCTGCTTTCTTTGTGGTTTTGAGGGTGGCGTTGGGGTTTAGAGGTTGGCGTTGGGGTTTAGAGGCTGGCGTTGGGGTCTAGAGGCTGGCGTTGGGGTTTAGCTGCTGGCGTTGGGGTTTAGAGGCTGGCGTGGGGGTTTAGAGGCTGGCGTTGGAGTTTTGAGGCTGGCGTTGGTGTTTAGAGGCTGGCGTTGGGGTTTAGAGGCTGGCGTTTGGGTTTAGAGGCTGGCGTTGGGGTTTAGAGGCTGGCGTTGGTGTTTTGCTGTTGGCGTTGTGGTTTAGAGGCGGGCGTTGGGGTCTAGAGGCTGGCGTTGGGGTTTAGCTGCTGGCGTTGAGGTTTTGAGGCTAGTGTTGGGGTTTAGAGGCTGGCGTTGGGGTTTAGCTGCTGGCGTTGGGTTTAGAGGCTGGCGTTGGGGTTTAGAGGCTGGCGTTTGGGGTTTAGCTGCTGGCTTTGCGGTTTTGAGGCTGGCGTTGGGGTTTAGAGGCTGGCGTTGGGGTCTAGAGACTGGCGTTGGGGTCTAGAGGCTGGCGTTGGGGTTTAGCTGCTGGCGTTGGTGTTTAGAGGCTGGCGTTGGGGTTTAGAGGGTGGCGGGGTTTAGCTGCTGGCGTTGGGGTATAGAGGCTGGCGTTGGGGTTTAGAGGCTGGCGTTGGGGTTTAGAGGCTGGCGTTGGGGTTTAGAGGCTGGCGTTGAGCTTTAGAGGCTGGCGTTGGGGTTTAGAGGCTGGCGTTGGGGTTTAGAGGCTGGCGTTGGGGTTTAGAGGGTGGCGTTAGGGTTTAGACGCTGGCGTTGTGGTTTTGCTGCTGGCGATCGGGTTTTGCTGCTGGCGTTGTGGTTTAGAGTCTGGCGTTGGGGTTTAGAGGCTGGCGTTGGGGTTTTGCTGTTGGCGTTGTGGTTTAGAGGCTGGCGTTGGGGTTTAGAGGCTGGCGTTGGGGTTTAGAGGCTGGCGTTGGGGTATAGAGGCTGACTTTGGGGTTTAGAGGCTGGCGTTGGGGTTTCGAGGCTGGCGTTGGGGTTTAGCTGCTGTCGTTGGGGTTTAGGGGCTGGCTTTTGGGTATAGAGGCTGGTGTTGGGGTCTAGAGGCTGGCGTTGGTGTGTAGAGGCTGGCGTTGGGTTTGAGAGGCTGGCGTTGGGGTTTAGATGCTGGCGTTGGGGTCTAGAGGCTGGCGTTGGTGCCTAGAGGCTGGCGTTGGGGTCTAGAGGCTGGCGTTGGGGTCTAGAGGCTGGTGTTGGGGTCTAGAGGCTGGCGTTGGGGTCTAGGGGCTGGCGTTGGGGTCTAGAGGCTGGCGTTGGTGTTTCGAGACTGGCTTTGGGGTTTCGAGGCTGGCGTTGGGGATTAGAGGCTGGCGTTGGTGTTTAGCTGCTGGCGGGGTTTAGAGGCTGGCGTTGGGGTCTTTAGGCTGGCGTTGGGGTTTTGCTGTTGGAGTTGTGGTTTTGAGGCTGGCATTGGTGTCTAGAGGCTGGCGTTGGGGTTTTGCTGCTCGCGTTGGGGTTTAGAGGCTGGCGTTGGGGTTTAGAGGCTGACGTTGGGGTTTAGCTGCTGGCTTTGAGGTTTTGAGGCTTGTGTTGGGGTTTAAAGGCTGGCGTTGTGGTTTAGAGGCTGGCGTTGGGGTCTAGAGGCTGGCGTTGGGGTTTAGAGGCTGGCGTTGGGGTTTAGAGGCTGGCGTTGGGGTCTAGAGGCTGGCGTTGGGGTTTAGCTGCTGGCGTTGGGGTTTAGAGGCTGGCGTTGGGGTTTAGAGGCTGGCGTTGGGGTTTAGAGGCTGGCGGGGTTTAGCTGCTGGCGTTGGGGTATAGAGGCTAGCGTTGGGGTCTGGATGCTGGCGTTGGGGTTTAGAGGCTGGCGTTGGGGTTTAGAGGCTGGCGTTGGGGTCTAGAGGCTGGCGTTGGGGTTTAGCTGCTGGCGTTGGGGTTTAGAGGCTGGCGTTGGGGTTTAGAGGCTGGCGGGGTTTAGCTGCTGGTGTTGGGGTATAGAGGCTGGCGTTGGGATTTAGAGGCTGGCGTTGGGGTTTAGAGGCTGGCGTTTGGGTTTAGAGGCTGGCGTTGGGGTTTAGAGGCTGGCGTTTGGGTTTAGAGGCTGGCGTTGGGGTTTAGAGGCTGGCGTTGGCGTTTTGCTGTTGGCGTTGTGGTTTAGAGGCTGTCGTTGGGGTCTAGAGGCTGGCGTTGGGGTTTAGCTGCTGGCGTTGAGGTTTTGAGGCTGGTGTTGGGGTTTAGAGGCTGGCGTTGGGGTTTAGCTGTTGGCGTTGGGTTTAGAGGCTGGCGTTGTGGTTTAGAGGCTGGCGTTGGGGTTTAGCTGCTGGCTTTCAGGTTTTGAGGCTGGTGTTGGGGTGTAGAGGCTGGCGTTGGGGTTTAGAGGTTGGCGTTGGGGTCTAGAGGGTGGCGTTGGGGTTTAGAGGCTGGCGTTGGTGTTTAGAGGTTGGCGTTGGGGTCTAGAGGCTGGCGTTGGGGTTTAGCTGCTGGCGTTGGGGTTTAGAGGCTGGCGTTGGGGTTTACAGGCTGGCGTTGGGGTTTCGCTGCTGGCTTTGCGGTTTTTGAGGCTGGCGTTGAGGTTTAGAGGCTGGCGTTGTGGTTTAGAGGCTGGCGTTGGTGTTTAGAGGTTGGCGTTGGGGTCTAGAGGCTGGCGTTGGGATTTAGCTGCTGGCGTTGGGGTTTAGAGGCTGGCGTTGGGGTTTACAGGCTGGCGTTGGGGTTTAGCTGCTGGCTTTGCGGTTTTGAGGCTGGCGTTGGGGTTTAGCTGCTGGCGTTGGGGTTTAGAGTCTGGCTTTAAGGTTTAGAGGCTGGCGGGGTTTAGCTGCTGGCGTTGGGGTATAGAGGCTGGCGTTGGGGTTTAGAGGCTGGCGTTGGGGTTTAGAAGCTGGCGTTGGGGTTTAGAGGCTGGCGTTGAGGTTTAGAGGCTGGCGTTGGGGTTTGGAGGCTGGCGTTGGGGTTTAGAGGCTGGCGTTGGGGTTTAGAGGCTGGCGTTAGGGTTTAGACGCTGGCTTTGGGGTTTTGCTGCTGGCGATCGGGTTTTGGTGCCGGCGTTGGGGTTTAGAGTCTGGCGTTGGGCTTTAGAGGCTGGCGTTCGGGTTTTGCTGTTGGCGTTGTTGTGTAGAGGCTGGCGTTGGGGTTTAGAGGCTGGCGTTGGGGTTTAGAGGCTGCCGTTGGGGTATAGAGGCTGACTTTGGGGTTTAGAGGGTGGCGTTGGGGTTTAGAGGCTGGCGTTGGGGTTTCGAGGCTGGCGTTGGGGTTTAGCTGCTGGCGTTGGGGTTTAGCTGCTGGCGTTGGGGTTTAGGGGCTGGCTTTGGGGTATAGAGGCTGGTGTTGGGGTCTAGAGGCTGGCGTTGGGGTGTAGAGGCTGGCGTTGGGTTTGAGAGGCTGGCGTTGGGGTTTAGATGCTGGCGTTGGGGTCTAGAGGCTCGCGTTGGTGCCTAGAGGCTGGCGTTGGGGTCTGGAGGCTGGCGTTGGGGTCTAGAGGCTGGTGTTGGGGTCTAGAGGCTGGCGTTGGGGTCTAGAGGCTGGCTTTGGGGTCTAGAGGCTGGCGTTGATGTTTCGAGACTGGCGTTGGGGTGTCGAGGCTGGCGTTGGGGATTAGAGGCTGGCGTTGGTGTTTAGCTGCTGGCGGGGTTTAGAGGCTGGCGTTGGGGTCTTTAGGCTGGCGTTGGGGTTTAGAGGCCGGTGTTGGGGTTTTGCTGTTGGCGTTGTGGTTTTGAGGCTGGCGTTGGTGTCCAGAGGCTGGCGTTGTGGTTTTGCTGCTGGCGTTGCGGTTTAGAGGCTGGCGTTGGGGTTTAGAGGCTGGCGTTGGGGTTTAGCTGCTGGCTTTGAGGTTTTGAGGCTTGTGTTGGGGTTTAAAGGCTGGCGTTGTGGTTTAGAGGCTGGCGTTGGTGTCTAGAGGCTGGCGTTGGGGTTTAGAGTCTGGCGTTGGGGTTTAGAGGCTGGCGTTGGGGTCTAGAGGCTGGCGTTGGGGTTTAGCTGCTGGCGTTGCGGTTTAGAGGCTGGCGTTGGGGTTTAGAGACTGGCGTTGGGGTTTAGAGGCTGGCGGGGTTTAGCTGCTGGCGTTGGGGTATAGAGGCTAGCGTTGGGGTCTAGAGGCTGGCGTTGGGGTTTAGAGGCTGGTGTTGGGGTTTAGAGGCTGGCGTTGGTGTCTAGAGGCTGGCGTTGGGGTTTAGCTGCTGGCGTTGGGGTTTAGAGGCTGGCGTTGGGGTCTAGAGGCTGGCGTTGGGGTTTAGCTGCTTCCTTTGTGGTTTTGAGGCTGGCGGGGTTTAGAGGCTGTCGTTGGGGTTTGGAGGCTGGCGTTGGGGTTTAGAGGCTGGCGTTGGGGGTTAGCTGATGGCGTTGGGGTTTAGAGGCTGGCGTTGGGGTTTAGAGGCTGGCTATGGGGTTTAGAGGCTGGCGGGGTTTAGCTGCTGGCGTTGGGGTATAGAGGCTGGCGTTGGGGTTTAGAGGCTGGCGTTGGGGTTTAGAGGCTAGCGTTGGGGTTTAGAGGCTGGCGTTGGGGTTTAGAGGCTGGCGTTGGTGTTTAGAGGCTGGCGTTGGGGTTTAGAGGCTGGCGTTGGGGTTTAGATGCTGGCGTTGGGGTCTAGAGGCTGGCGTTGGGGTCTTTTGGCTGGCGTTGGGGTTTAGAGACTGGCGTTGGGGTTTCGAGGCTGGCGTTGGGGATTAGAGGCTGGCGTTGGTGTTTAGCTGCTGGCGGGGTTTAGAGGCTGGCGTTGTGGTCTGGAGGCTGGCGTTGGGGTTTAGAGGCTGGCGTTCGGGTTTAGAGGCTGGCGTTGGGGTTTAGAGGCTTGCGTTGGGGTTAGAGGCTTGCGTTGGGGTTTAGCTGCTGGCGTTGGGGTTTAGTGGCTGTCGTTCGGGTTTAGAGGCTGGCGTTGGTGTTTAGCTGGTGGCGTTGGGGTCTAGAGGCTGGCGTTGGGGTCTAGAGGCTGGTGTTGGGGTCTGGAGGCTGGCGTTGGGGTCTAGAGGCTGGCGTTGGGGTTTAGAGGCTGGCGTTGGGGTTTCGAGGCTGACGTTGGGGTTTTGAGGCTGGCGTTGGGGATTAGAGGCTGGCGTTGGGGTTTAGCTGCTGGCGGGGTTTAAAGGCTGGAGTTGGGGTTTAGAGGCTGGCGTTTGGGTTTAGGGGGTGGCGTTGGGGTTTAAAGGGTGGTGTTGGGGTCTAGAGGCTGGCGTTGGGGTGTAGAGGCTGGCGTTGGGTTTGAGAGGCTGGCGTTGGGGTTGAGATGCTGGCGTTGGGGTCTAGAGGCTCGCGTTGGTGCCTAGAGGCTGGCGTTGGACCCTGGAGGCTGGCGTTGGGGTCTAGAGGCTGGTGTTGGGGTCTAGAGGCCGGCGTTGGGGTCTAGAGGCTGGCGTTGGGGTCTAGAGGCTGGCGTTGGTGTTTCGAGATTGGCGTTGGGGTTTCGAGGCTGGCGTTGGGGATTAGAGGCTGGCGTTGGTGTTTAGCTGCTGGCGGGGTTTAGAGGCTGGCGTTGGGGTCTTTAGGCTGGCGTTGGGGTTTAGAGGCCGGCGTTGGGGTTTTGCTGTTGGCGTTGTGGTTTTGAGGCTGGCGTTGGGGTCTAGAGGCTGGCGTTGGGGTTTTGCTGCTGGCGTTGGGGTTTGAGGCTGGCGTTGGGGTTTAGAGGCTGGCGTTGGGGTTTAGCTGCTGGCGTTGGGGTTTAGAGGCTGGCGTTGGGGTCTAGAGGCTGGCGTTGGGGTTTAGCTGCTTTCTTTGTGGTTTTGAGGCTGGCGGGGTTTAGAGGCTGTCGTTGGGGTTTAGAGGCTGGCGTTGGGGTTTAGAGGCTGGCGTTGGGGGTTAGCTGATGGCGTTGGGGTTTAGAGGCTGGCGTTGGGGTTTAGAGGCTGGCTATGGGGTTTAGAGGCTGGCGGGGTTTAGCTGCTGGCGTTTGGGTTTAGAGGCTGGCGTTGGGGTATAGAGGCTGGCGTTGGGGTTTAGAGGCTAGCGTTGGGGTTTAGAGGCTGGCGTTGGGGTTTAGAGGCTGGCGTTGGTGGTTAGAGGCTGGCGTTGGGGTTTAGAGACTGGCGTTGGGGTTTCGAGGCTGGCGTTGGGGATTACAGGCTGGCGTTGGTGTTTAGCTGCTGGCGGGGTTTAGAGGCTGGCGTTGTGGTCTGGAGGCTGGCGTTGGGGTTTAGAGGCTGGCGTTGGGGTTTAGAGGCTGGCGTTGGGGATAAGAGGCTGGCGTTGGTGTTTAGCTGCTGGCGGGGTTTAAAGGCTAGAGTTGGGGTTTAGAGGCTGGCGTTTGGGTTTAGAGGGTGGCGTTGGGGTTTAGAGGGTGGTGTTGTGGTTTAGAGGCAGGCGTGGGGTTTACAGGCTGGCGTTGGGGTCTGGAGGCTTTCGTTGGGGTCTAGAGGCTGGCGTTGGGGTCAAGAGGCTGGCGTTGGGGTCAAGAGGCTGGCGTTGGGGTCTAGAGGCTGGCGTTGGGGTGTAGAGGCTGGCGTTGGGGTCTGGAAGCTGGCGGGGTTTAGAGGCTGGCGTTGGTGTTTATAGGCTGGCGTTGGGGTTTAGAGGCTGGCGTTGGTGTTTAGAGGCTGGCGTTGGGGTTTATAGGCTGGTGTTGGGGTTTAGAGTTTGGGGTTTAGAGGCTGGTGTTGGGGATTAGAGGTTGGGGTTTAGTGGCTGGCGTTGGGGTTCAGAGGCTGGCGTTGGGGTTTAGAGGCTGGCGTTGGGGATTAGTGGCTTGCGTTGGGGATGAGAGGCTGGCGTTGGGGTTTGGAGGCTGGCGTTGGGGTTTAGAGGCTGGCGTTGGGGTTTAGAGGCTGGCGTTGGTGTTTAGAGGCTGGCGTGGGGGTTTAGAGGCTGGCGTTGGGGTTTTGATGCTGGCGTTGGGGTCTAGAGGCTGGCGTTGGGGTCTTTTGGCTGGCGTTGGGGTTTCCAGACTGGCGTTGGGGTTTCGAGGCTGGCGTTGGGGATTAGAGGCTGGCGTTGCTGTTTAGCTGCTGGCGGGGTTTAGAGGCTGGCGTTGGGGTCTGGAGGCTGGCGTTGGGGTTTAGAGGCTGGCGTTGGGGTTTAGAGGCTGGCGTTGGGGTCCAGAGGCTGGCGTTGGGGTTTAGCTGCTGGCGTTGGGGTTTAGAGGCTGGCGTTGGGGTTTAGAGGCTGGCGTTGGGGTTTAGAGGCTGGCGGGGTGTAGCTGCTGGCGTTGGGGTATAGAGGCTAGCGTTGGGGTCTAGAGGCTGGCGTTGGGGTTTAGAGGCTGGCGTTGGGGTTTAGAGGCTGGCGTTGGGGTCTAGAGGCTGGCGTTGGGGTTTAGCTGCTGGCGTTGGGGTTTAGAGGCTGGCGTTGGTGTCTAGAGGCTGGCGTTGGGGTTTAGCTGCTTTCTTTGTGGTTTTGAGGCTGGCGGGGTTTAGAGGCTGGCGTTGGTGGTTAGCTGATGGCGTTGGGGTTTAGAGGCTGGCGTTGGGGTTTAGAGGCTGGCGTTGGGGTTTAGAGGCTGGCGGGGTTTAGCTGCTGGCGTTGGGGAATAGAGGCTGGCGTTGGGGTTTAGAGGCTGGCGTTGGGGTTTAGAGGCTGGCGTTGGGGTTTAGAGGCTGGCGGTGTGTAGCTGCTGGCGTTGGGGTATAGAGGCTAGCGTTGGGGTCTAGAGGCTGGCGTTGGGGCCTAGAGGCTGGCGTTGGGGTCTTTTGGCTGGCGTTGGGGTTTCGAGACTGGCGTTGGGGTTTCGAGGCTGGCGTTGGGGATTAGAGGCTGGCGTTGGTGTTTAGCTACTGGCGGGGTTTAGAGGCTGGCGTTGTGGTCTGGAGGCCGGCGTTGGGGTTTAGAGGCTGGCGTTGGGGTTTTGCTCTTGGCGTTGTGGTTTAGAGGCTGGCGTTGTGGTCTAGAGGCTGGCGTTCGGGTTTAGCTGCTGGCGTTGGGGTTTAGAGGCTGGCGTTGGGGTTTAGAGGCTGGCGTCGGGGTTTAGAGGCTAGCGTTGGTGTTTAGAGGCTGGCGTTGGGGTATAGAGGCTAGCGTTGGGGTCTAGAGGCTGGCCTTGGGGATTAGAGGCTGGCGTTGGTGTTTAGCTGCTGGCGGGGTTTAGAGGCTGGCGTTGAGGTCTGGAGGCTGGCGTTGGGGTTTAGAGGCTGGCGTTGGGGTTTAGAGGCTGGCGTTGGGGTCCAGAGGCTGGCGTTGGGGTTTAGCTGCTGGCGTTGGGGTTTCGAGGCTGGCGTTGGGGTTTAGAGGCTGGCGTTGGGGTTTAGAGGCTGGCGGGGTGTAGCTGCTGGCGTTGGGGTATAGAGGCTAGCGTTGGGGTCTAGAGGCTGGCGTTGGGGTTTAGAGGCTGGCGTTGGGGTTTAGAGGCTGGCGTTGGGGTCTAGAGGCTGGCGTTGGGGTTTAGCTGCTGGCGTTGGGGTTTAGAGGCTGGCGTTGGTGTCTAGAGGCTGGCGTTGGGGTTTAGCTGCTTTCTTTGTGGTTTTGAGGCTGGCGGGGTTTAGAGGCTGGCGTTGGGGTTTAGAGGACGGCGTTGGGGTCTAGAGGCTGGCGTTGGGGGTTAGCTGATGGCGTTGGGGTTTAGAGGCTGGCGTTGGGGTTTAGAGGCTGGCGTTGGGGTTTAGAGGCTGGCGGGGTTTAGCTGCTGGCGTTGGGGAATAGAGGCTGGCGTTGGGGTTTATAGGCTGGCGTTGGGGTTTAGAGGCTGGCGTTGGGGTTTAGAGGCTGGCGTTGGGGTTTAGAGGCTGGCGGTGTGTAGCTGCTGGCGTTGGGGTATAGAGGCTAGCGTTGGGGTCTAGAGGCTGGCGTTGGGGCCTAGAGGCTGGCGTTGGGGTCTTTTGGCTGGCGTTGGGGTTTCGAGACTGGCGTTGGGGTTTCGAGGCTGGCGTTGGGGATTAGAGGCTGGCGTTGGTGTTTAGCTACTGGCGGGGTTTAGAGGCTGGCGTTGTGGTCTGGAGGCCGGCGTTGGGGTTTAGAGGCTGGCGTTGGGGTTTTGCTCTTGGCGTTGTGGTTTAGAGGCTGGCGTTGTGGTCTAGAGGCTGGCGTTCGGGTTTAGCTGCTGGCGTTGGGGTTTAGAGGCTGGCGTTGGGGTTTAGAGGCTGGCGTCGGGGTTTAGAGGCTAGCGTTGGTGTTTAGAGGCTGGCGTTGGGGTATAGAGGCTAGCGTTGGGGTCTAGAGGCTGGCCTTGGGGATTAGAGGCTGGCGTTGGTGTTTAGCTGCTGGCGGGGTTTAGAGGCTGGCGTTGAGGTCTGGAGGCTGGCGTTGGGGTTTAGAGGCTGGCGTTGGGGTTTAGAGGCTGGCGTTGGGGTCCAGAGGCTGGCGTTGGGGTTTAGCTGCTGGCGTTGGGGTTTCGAGGCTGGCGTTGGGGTTTAGAGGCTGGCGTTGGGGTTTAGAGGCTGGCGGGGTGTAGCTGCTGGCGTTGGGGTATAGAGGCTAGCGTTGGGGTCTAGAGGCTGGCGTTGGGGTTTAGAGGCTGGCGTTGGGGTTTAGAGGCTGGCGTTGGGGTCTAGAGGCTGGCGTTGGGGTTTAGCTGCTGGCGTTGGGGTTTAGAGGCTGGCGTTGGTGTCTAGAGGCTGGCGTTGGGGTTTAGCTGCTTTCTTTGTGGTTTTGAGGCTGGCGGGGTTTAGAGGCTGGCGTTGGGGTTTAGAGGACGGCGTTGGGGTCTAGAGGCTGGCGTTGGGGGTTAGCTGATGGCGTTGGGGTTTAGAGGCTGGCGTTGGGGTTTAGAGGCTTGCGTTGGGGTTTAGAGGCTGGCGTTGGGGTTTAGAGGCTGGCGGTGTGTAGCTGCTGGCGTTGGGGTATAGAGGCTAGCGTTGGGGTCTAGAGGCTGGCGTTGGGGTCTAGAGGCTGGCGTTGGGGTCTTTTGGCTGGCGTTGGGGTTTCGAGACTGGCGTTGGGGTTTCGAGGCTGGCGTTGGGGATTAGAGGCTGGCGTTGGTGTTTGGCTGCTGGCGGGGTTTAGAGGCTGGCGTTGTGGTCTGGAGGCCGGCGTTGGGGTTTAGAGTCTGGCGTTGGGGTTTTGCTCTTGGCGTTGTGGTTTAGAGGCTGGCGTTGTGGTCTAGAGGCTGGCGTTCGGGTTTAGCTGCTGGCGTTGGGGTTTAGAGGCTGGCGTTGGGGTTTAGAGGCTGGCGTTGGTGTTTAGCTGCTTTCTTTGTGGTTTTGAGGGTGGCGTTGGGGTTTAGAGGTTGGCGTTGGGGTTTAGAGGCTGGCGTTGGGGTCTAGAGGCTGGCGTTGGGGTTTAGCTGCTGGCGTTGGGGTTTAGAGGCTGGCGTGGGGGTTTAGAGGCTGGCGTTGGAGTTTTGAGGCTGGCGTTGGTGTTTAGAGGCTGGCGTTGGGGTTTAGTGGCTGGCGTTTGGGTTTAGAGGCTGGCGTTGGGGTTTAGAGGCTGGCGTTGGTGTTTTGCTGTTGGCGTTGTGGTTTAGAGGCGGGCGTTGGGGTCTAGAGGCTGGCGTTGGGGTTTAGCTGCTGGCGTTGAGGTTTTGAGGCTAGTGTTGGGGTTTAGAGGCTGGCGTTGGGGTTTAGCTGCTGGCGTTGGGTTTAGAGGCTGGCGTTGGGGTTTAGAGGCTGGCGTTTGGGGTTTAGCTGCTGGCTTTGCGGTTTTGAGGCTGGCGTTGGGGTTTAGAGGGTGGCGTTGGGGTCTAGAGACTGGCGTTGGGGTCTAGAGGCTGGCGTTGGGGTTTAGCTGCTGGCGTTGGTGTTTAGAGGCTGGCGTTGGGGTTTAGAGGGTGGCGGGGTTTAGCTGCTGGCGTTGGGGTATAGAGGCTGGCGTTGGGGTTTAGAGGCTGGCGTTGGGGTTTAGAGGCTGGCGTTGGGGTTTAGAGGCTGGCGTTGAGCTTTAGAGGCTGGCGTTGGGGTTTAGAGGCTGGCGTTGGGGTTTAGAGGCTGGCGTTGGGGTTTAGAGGGTGGCGTTAGGGTTTAGACGCTGGCGTTGTGGTTTTGCTGCTGGCGATCGGGTTTTGCTGCTGGCGTTGTGGTTTAGAGTCTGGCGTTGGGGTTTAGAGGCTGGCGTTGGGGTTTTGCTGTTGGCGTTGTGGTTTAGAGGCTGGCGTTGGGGTTTAGAGGCTGGCGTTGGGGTTTAGAGGCTGGCGTTGGGGTATAGAGGCTGACTTTGGGGTTTAGAGGCTGGCGTTGGGGTTTCGAGGCTGGCGTTGGGGTTTAGCTGCTGTCGTTGGGGTTTAGGGGCTGGCTTTTGGGTATAGAGGCTGGTGTTGGGGTCTAGAGGCTGGCGTTGGTGTGTAGAGGCTGGCGTTGGGTTTGAGAGGCTGGCGTTGGGGTTTAGATGCTGGCGTTGGGGTCTAGAGGCTGGCGTTGGTGCCTAGAGGCTGGCGTTGGGGTCTAGAGGCTGGCGTTGGGGTCTAGAGGCTGGTGTTGGGGTCTAGAGGCTGGCGTTGGGGTCTAGGGGCTGGCGTTGGGGTCTAGAGGCTGGCGTTGGTGTTTCGAGACTGGCTTTGGGGTTTCGAGGCTGGCGTTGGGGATTAGAGGCTGGCGTTGGTGTTTAGCTGCTGGCGGGGTTTAGAGGCTGGCGTTGGGGTCTTTAGGCTGGCGTTGGGGTTTTGCTGTTGGAGTTGTGGTTTTGAGGCTGGCATTGGTGTCTAGAGGCTGGCGTTGGGGTTTTGCTGCTCGCGTTGGGGTTTAGAGGCTGGCGTTGGGGTTTAGAGGCTGACGTTGGGGTTTAGCTGCTGGCTTTGAGGTTTTGAGGCTTGTGTTGGGGTTTAAAGGCTGGCGTTGTGGTTTAGAGGCTGGCGTTGGGGTCTAGAGGCTGGCGTTGGGGTTTAGAGGCTGGCGTTGGGGTTTAGAGGCTGGCGTTGGGGTCTAGAGGCTGGCGTTGGGGTTTAGCTGCTGGCGTTGGGGTTTAGAGGCTGGCGTTGGGGTTTAGAGGCTGGCGTTGGGGTTTAGAGGCTGGCGGGGTTTAGCTGCTGGCGTTGGGGTATAGAGGCTAGCGTTGGGGTCTGGATGCTGGCGTTGGGGTTTAGAGGCTGGCGTTGGGGTTTAGAGGCTGGCGTTGGGGTCTAGAGGCTGGCGTTGGGGTTTAGCTGCTGGCGTTGGGGTTTAGAGGCTGGCGTTGGGGTTTAGAGGCTGGCGGGGTTTAGCTGCTGGTGTTGGGGTATAGAGGCTGGCGTTGGGATTTAGAGGCTGGCGTTGGGGTTTAGAGGCTGGCGTTTGGGTTTAGAGGCTGGCGTTGGGGTTTAGAGGCTGGCGTTTGGGTTTAGAGGCTGGCGTTGGGGTTTAGAGGCTGGCGTTGGCGTTTTGCTGTTGGCGTTGTGGTTTAGAGGCTGTCGTTGGGGTCTAGAGGCTGGCGTTGGGGTTTAGCTGCTGGCGTTGAGGTTTTGAGGCTGGTGTTGGGGTTTAGAGGCTGGCGTTGGGGTTTAGCTGTTGGCGTTGGGTTTAGAGGCTGGCGTTGTGGTTTAGAGGCTGGCGTTGGGGTTTAGCTGCTGGCTTTCAGGTTTTGAGGCTGGTGTTGGGGTGTAGAGGCTGGCGTTGGGGTTTAGAGGTTGGCGTTGGGGTCTAGAGGGTGGCGTTGGGGTTTAGAGGCTGGCGTTGGTGTTTAGAGGTTGGCGTTGGGGTCTAGAGGCTGGCGTTGGGGTTTAGCTGCTGGCGTTGGGGTTTAGAGGCTGGCGTTGGGGTTTACAGGCTGGCGTTGGGGTTTCGCTGCTGGCTTTGCGGTTTTTGAGGCTGGCGTTGAGGTTTAGAGGCTGGCGTTGTGGTTTAGAGGCTGGCGTTGGTGTTTAGAGGTTGGCGTTGGGGTCTAGAGGCTGGCGTTGGGATTTAGCTGCTGGCGTTGGGGTTTAGAGGCTGGCGTTGGGGTTTACAGGCTGGCGTTGGGGTTTAGCTGCTGGCTTTGCGGTTTTGAGGCTGGCGTTGGGGTTTAGCTGCTGGCGTTGGGGTTTAGAGTCTGGCTTTAAGGTTTAGAGGCTGGCGGGGTTTAGCTGCTGGCGTTGGGGTATAGAGGCTGGCGTTGGGGTTTAGAGGCTGGCGTTGGGGTTTAGAAGCTGGCGTTGGGGTTTAGAGGCTGGCGTTGAGGTTTAGAGGCTGGCGTTGGGGTTTGGAGGCTGGCGTTGGGGTTTAGAGGCTGGCGTTGGGGTTTAGAGGCTGGCGTTAGGGTTTAGACGCTGGCTTTGGGGTTTTGCTGCTGGCGATCGGGTTTTGGTGCCGGCGTTGGGGTTTAGAGTCTGGCGTTGGGCTTTAGAGGCTGGCGTTCGGGTTTTGCTGTTGGCGTTGTTGTGTAGAGGCTGGCGTTGGGGTTTAGAGGCTGGCGTTGGGGTTTAGAGGCTGCCGTTGGGGTATAGAGGCTGACTTTGGGGTTTAGAGGGTGGCGTTGGGGTTTAGAGGCTGGCGTTGGGGTTTCGAGGCTGGCGTTGGGGTTTAGCTGCTGGCGTTGGGGTTTAGCTGCTGGCGTTGGGGTTTAGGGGCTGGCTTTGGGGTATAGAGGCTGGTGTTGGGGTCTAGAGGCTGGCGTTGGGGTGTAGAGGCTGGCGTTGGGTTTGAGAGGCTGGCGTTGGGGTTTAGATGCTGGCGTTGGGGTCTAGAGGCTCGCGTTGGTGCCTAGAGGCTGGCGTTGGGGTCTGGAGGCTGGCGTTGGGGTCTAGAGGCTGGTGTTGGGGTCTAGAGGCTGGCGTTGGGGTCTAGAGGCTGGCTTTGGGGTCTAGAGGCTGGCGTTGATGTTTCGAGACTGGCGTTGGGGTGTCGAGGCTGGCGTTGGGGATTAGAGGCTGGCGTTGGTGTTTAGCTGCTGGCGGGGTTTAGAGGCTGGCGTTGGGGTCTTTAGGCTGGCGTTGGGGTTTAGAGGCCGGTGTTGGGGTTTTGCTGTTGGCGTTGTGGTTTTGAGGCTGGCGTTGGTGTCCAGAGGCTGGCGTTGTGGTTTTGCTGCTGGCGTTGCGGTTTAGAGGCTGGCGTTGGGGTTTAGAGGCTGGCGTTGGGGTTTAGCTGCTGGCTTTGAGGTTTTGAGGCTTGTGTTGGGGTTTAAAGGCTGGCGTTGTGGTTTAGAGGCTGGCGTTGGTGTCTAGAGGCTGGCGTTGGGGTTTAGAGTCTGGCGTTGGGGTTTAGAGGCTGGCGTTGGGGTCTAGAGGCTGGCGTTGGGGTTTAGCTGCTGGCGTTGCGGTTTAGAGGCTGGCGTTGGGGTTTAGAGACTGGCGTTGGGGTTTAGAGGCTGGCGGGGTTTAGCTGCTGGCGTTGGGGTATAGAGGCTAGCGTTGGGGTCTAGAGGCTGGCGTTGGGGTTTAGAGGCTGGTGTTGGGGTTTAGAGGCTGGCGTTGGTGTCTAGAGGCTGGCGTTGGGGTTTAGCTGCTGGCGTTGGGGTTTAGAGGCTGGCGTTGGGGTCTAGAGGCTGGCGTTGGGGTTTAGCTGCTTCCTTTGTGGTTTTGAGGCTGGCGGGGTTTAGAGGCTGTCGTTGGGGTTTGGAGGCTGGCGTTGGGGTTTAGAGGCTGGCGTTGGGGGTTAGCTGATGGCGTTGGGGTTTAGAGGCTGGCGTTGGGGTTTAGAGGCTGGCTATGGGGTTTAGAGGCTGGCGGGGTTTAGCTGCTGGCGTTGGGGTATAGAGGCTGGCGTTGGGGTTTAGAGGCTGGCGTTGGGGTTTAGAGGCTAGCGTTGGGGTTTAGAGGCTGGCGTTGGTGTTTAGAGGCTGGCGTTGGGGTTTAGAGGCTGGCGTTGGGGTTTAGATGCTGGCGTTGGGGTCTAGAGGCTGGCGTTGGGGTCTTTTGGCTGGCGTTGGGGTTTAGAGACTGGCGTTGGGGTTTCGAGGCTGGCGTTGGGGATTAGAGGCTGGCGTTGGTGTTTAGCTGCTGGCGGGGTTTAGAGGCTGGCGTTGTGGTCTGGAGGCTGGCGTTGGGGTTTAGAGGCTGGCGTTCGGGTTTAGAGGCTGGCGTTGGGGTTTAGAGGCTTGCGTTGGGGTTAGAGGCTTGCGTTGGGGTTTAGCTGCTGGCGTTGGGGTTTAGTGGCTGTCGTTCGGGTTTAGAGGCTGGCGTTGGTGTTTAGCTGGTGGCGTTGGGGTCTAGAGGCTGGCGTTGGGGTCTAGAGGCTGGTGTTGGGGTCTGGAGGCTGGCGTTGGGGTCTAGAGGCTGGCGTTGGGGTTTAGAGGCTGGCGTTGGGGTTTCGAGGCTGACGTTGGGGTTTTGAGGCTGGCGTTGGGGATTAGAGGCTGGCGTTGGGGTTTAGCTGCTGGCGGGGTTTAAAGGCTGGAGTTGGGGTTTAGAGGCTGGCGTTTGGGTTTAGGGGGTGGCGTTGGGGTTTAAAGGGTGGTGTTGGGGTCTAGAGGCTGGCGTTGGGGTGTAGAGGCTGGCGTTGGGTTTGAGAGGCTGGCGTTGGGGTTGAGATGCTGGCGTTGGGGTCTAGAGGCTCGCGTTGGTGCCTAGAGGCTGGCGTTGGACCCTGGAGGCTGGCGTTGGGGTCTAGAGGCTGGTGTTGGGGTCTAGAGGCCGGCGTTGGGGTCTAGAGGCTGGCGTTGGGGTCTAGAGGCTGGCGTTGGTGTTTCGAGATTGGCGTTGGGGTTTCGAGGCTGGCGTTGGGGATTAGAGGCTGGCGTTGGTGTTTAGCTGCTGGCGGGGTTTAGAGGCTGGCGTTGGGGTCTTTAGGCTGGCGTTGGGGTTTAGAGGCCGGCGTTGGGGTTTTGCTGTTGGCGTTGTGGTTTTGAGGCTGGCGTTGGGGTCTAGAGGCTGGCGTTGGGGTTTTGCTGCTGGCGTTGGGGTTTGAGGCTGGCGTTGGGGTTTAGAGGCTGGCGTTGGGGTTTAGCTGCTGGCGTTGGGGTTTAGAGGCTGGCGTTGGGGTCTAGAGG
The DNA here is from genome assembly GCA_963514005.1 of Raja brachyura. Next base: position 5,037,181 of record OY740823.1, on the reverse strand, counting down.
CTGGCGTTGGGGTTTAGCTGCTTTCTTTGTGGTTTTGAGGCTGGCGGGGTTTAGAGGCTGTCGTTGGGGTTTAGAGGCTGGCGTTGGGGTTTAGAGGCTGGCGTTGGGGGTTAGCTGATGGCGTTGGGGTTTAGAGGCTGGCGTTGGGGTTTAGAGGCTGGCTATGGGGTTTAGAGGCTGGCGGGGTTTAGCTGCTGGCGTTTGGGTATAGAGGCTGGCGTTGGGGTATAGAGGCTGGCGTTGGGGTTTAGAGGCTAGCGTTGGGGTTTAGAGGCTGGCGTTGGGGTTTAGAGGCTGGCGTTGGTGGTTAGAGGCTGGCGTTGGGGTTTAGAGACTGGCGTTGGGGTTTCGAGGCTGGCGTTGGGGATTACAGGCTGGCGTTGGTGTTTAGCTGCTGGCGGGGTTTAGAGGCTGGCGTTGTGGTCTGGAGGCTGGCGTTGGGGTTTAGAGGCTGGCGTTGGGGTTTAGAGGCTGGCGTTGGGGATAAGAGGCTGGCGTTGGTGTTTAGCTGCTGGCGGGGTTTAAAGGCTGGAGTTGGGGTTTAGAGGCTGGCGTTTGGGTTTAGAGGGTGGCGTTGGGGTTTAGAGGGTGGTGTTGTGGTTTAGAGGCAGGCGTGGGGTTTACAGGCTGGCGTTGGGGTCTGGAGGCTTTCGTTGGGGTCTAGAGGCTGGCGTTGGGGTCAAGAGGCTGGCGTTGGGGTCAAGAGGCTGGCGTTGGGGTCTAGAGGCTGGCGTTGGGGTGTAGAGGCTGGCGTTGGGGTCTGGAAGCTGGCGGGGTTTAGAGGCTGGCGTTGGTGTTTATAGGCTGGCGTTGGGGTTTAGAGGCTGGCGTTGGTGTTTAGAGGCTGGCGTTGGGGTTTATAGGCTGGTGTTGGGGTTTAGAGTTTGGGGTTTAGAGGCTGGTGTTGGGGATTAGAGGTTGGGGTTTAGTGGCTGGCGTTGGGGTTCAGAGGCTGGCGTTGGGGTTTAGAGGCTGGCGTTGGGGATTAGTGGCTTGCGTTGGGGATGAGAGGCTGGCGTTGGTGTTTAGAGGCTAGCGTTGGGGTTTAGAGGCTGGCGTTGTGGTTTAGAGGCTGGCGTTGGGGTTTAGAGGCTGGCGTTGGGGTTTAGAGGGTGGCGTTGGGGTTTAGAGGCTGGCGTTGGGGTTTAGAGGCTGGCGTTGGGGTTTAGAGGCTTGCGTTGGGGGTTTAGCTGCTGGCGTTGGGGTTTAGTGGCTGTCGTTGGGGTTTAGAGGCTGGCGTTGGGGTCTAGAGGCTGGCGTTGGGGTTTAGAGGCTGGCGTTTGGGTCTAGAGGCTGGCGTTGGGGTTTAGCTGCTGGCGTTGGGGTTTAGAGGCTGGCGTTGGGGTTCACAGGCTGGCGTTGGTGTTTCGCTGCTGGCTTTGTGGTTTTGAGGCTGGCGTTGGGGTTTAGAGGCTGGTGTTGGGGTCTAGAGGCTGGCGTTGGGGTCTAGAGGCTGGCGTTGGGGTTTAGATGCTGGCGTTGGGGTTTCGAGTCTGACGGTGGGGTTTCGAGGCTGGCGTTGTGGATTAGAGGCTGGCGTTGGGGTTCAGCTGCTGGCGGGGTTTAGAGGCTGGAGTTGGGGTTTAGAGGCTGGCGTTGGGGTTTAGAGGGTGGCGTTGGGGTTTAGAGGGTGGTGGGGTTTAGAGGCAGGCGTGGGGTTACAGGCTGGCGTTGGGGTCTAGAGGCTGTCGTTGGGGTCTAGAGGCTGGCGTTGGGGTCAAGAGGCTGGCGTTGGGGTCTAGAGGCTGGCGCTGGGGTCTAGAGGCTGGCGTTGGGGTCTGGAGGCTGGCGGGGTTTAGAGGCTGGCGTTGGTGTTTATAGGCTGGCATTGGGGTTTAGAGGCTGGCGTTGGTGTTTAGAGGCTGGCGTTGGGATTTATAGGCTGGTGTTGGGGTTTAGAGTTTGGGGTTTAGAGGCTGGTGTTGGGGATTAGAGGTTGGGGTTTAGAGGCTGGCGTTGGGGTTCAGAGGCTGGTGTTGGGGTTTAGAAGCTGGAGTTGGGGATTAGAGGCTTGCTTTGGGGATGAGAGGCTGGCGTTGGTGTTTAGAGGCTGGCGTTGGGGTTTAGAGGCTGGCGTTGGGGTTTTGAGGCTGGCGTTCGGGTTTAGAGGCTGGCGTTGGGGTTTAGAGGGTGGCGTTGGGGTTTAGAGGCTGGCGTTGGGGTTTAGAGGCTTGCGTTGGGGTTAGAGGCTTGCGTTGGGGTTTAGCTGCTGGCGTTGGGGTTTAGTGGCTGTCGTTGGGGTTTAGAGGCTGGCGTTGGGGTCTAGAGGCTGGCGTTGGGGTTTAGAGGCTGGCGTTGGGATTTAGAGGCTGGCGTTGGGGTCTAGAGCTGGCGTTGTCGTTTAGCTGCTGGAGTTTGGGTTTAGAGGCTGGCGTTGGGGTTTACAGGCTGGCGTTGGGGTTTCGCTGCTGGCTTTGTGGTTTTGAGGCTGGCGTTGTGGTTTAGAGGCTGGCGTTGGGGTTTAGAGGCTGGCGTTGGGGTCTAGAGGCTGGCGTTGGGGTTTAGCTGCTGGCGTTGGGGTTTAAAGGCTGGCGTTGGGGTTTAGAGGCTGGCGTTGGGGTCTAGAGGCTGGCGTTGGGGTCTAGAGGCTGGCGTTGGGGTATGGAGCCTGCGGGGTTTAGAGGCTGGCACTGATGTTTATAGGCTGGCGTTGGGGTTTAGAGGCTGGCGTTGGTGTTTAGAAGCTGGCGTTGGGGTTTATAGGCTGGTGTTGGGGTTTTGAGGTTGGGGTTTAGAGGCTGGCGTTGGGTTTCAGAGGCTGGCGTTGGGGTTTAGAGGCTGGCGTTGGGGTTTAAACGCTTGCGTTGGGAATGGGAGGCTGGCGTTGGTGTTTAGAGGCTGGCGTTGCGGTTCAGAGGCTGGCGTTCGGGTTTAGAGGCTGGCGTTGGGGTTTAGAGGCTGGCGTTGGGGTCTAGATGCTGGCGTTGGGGTTTAGAGGCTTGCGTTGGGGTTTAGAGGCTTGCGTTGGGGTTTAGCTGCTGGCGTTGGGGTTTAGTGGCTGTCGTTGGGGTTTAGAGGCTGGCGTTGGGGTCTAGAGGCTGGCGTTGGGGTTTAGAGGCTGGCGTTGGGATTTAGAGGCTGGCGTTGGGGTCTAGAGCTGGCGTTGTCGTTTAGCTGCTGGAGTTTGGGTTTAGAGGCTGGCGTTGGGGTTTACAGGCTGGCGTTGGGGTTTCGCTGCTGGCTTTGTGGTTTTGAGGCTGGCGTTGTGGTTTAGAGGCTGGCGTTGGGGTTTAGAGGCTGGCGTTGGGGTCTAGAGGCTGGCGTTGGGGTTTAGCTGCTGGCGTTGGGGTTTAAAGGCTGGCGTTGGGGTTTAGAGGCTGGCGTTGGGGTCTAGAGGCTGGCGTTGGGGTCTAGAGGCTGGCGTTGGGGTATGGAGCCTGCGGGGTTTAGAGGCTGGCACTGATGTTTATAGGCTGGCGTTGGGGTTTAGAGGCTGGCGTTGGTGTTTAGAAGCTGGCGTTGGGGTTTATAGGCTGGTGTTGGGGTTTTGAGGTTGGGGTTTAGAGGCTGGCGTTGGGTTTCAGAGGCTGGCGTTGGGGTTTAGAGGCTGGCGTTGGGGTTTAAACGCTTGCGTTGGGAATGGGAGGCTGGCGTTGGTGTTTAGAGGCTGGCGTTGCGGTTCAGAGGCTGGCGTTCGGGTTTAGAGGCTGGCGTTGGGGTTTAGAGGCTGGCGTTGGGGTCTAGATGCTGGCGTTGGGGTTTAGCTGCTGGCGTTGGGGTTTAGGGGCTGGCGTTGGGGTTTAGAGGCTGGCGTTGGGGTCTAGAGGCTGGCGTTGGGGTTTAGAGGCTGGCGTTGGGGTTTAGAGGCTGGCGTTGGGGTCTAGAGGCTGGCGTTGGGGTCTGGAGCCTGCGGGGTTTACAGGCTGGCACTGATGTTTTTGGCTGGCGTTGGGGTTTAGAAGCTGGCGTTGGTGTTTAGAGGCTGGCGTTGGGGTTTATAGGCTGGTGTTGGGGTTTTGAGGTTGGGGTTTAGAGGCTGGCGTTGGGTTTCAGAGGCTGGCGTTGGGGTTTAGAGGCTGGCGTTGGGGTTTAAAGGCTTGCGTTGGGAATGGGAGGCTGGCGTTGCGGTTTAGAGGCTGGCGTTCGGGTTTAGAGGCTGGCGTTCGGGTTTAGAGGCTGGTGTTGGGGTTTATAGGGTCGCGTTGGGGTTTAGAGGCTGGCGTTGGGGTTTAGAGGCTGGCGTTGGGGTCTAGATGCTGGCGTTGGGGTTTAGCTGCTGGCGTTGGGGTTTAGAGGCTGGCGTTGTGGTTTAGAGGCGGGCGTTGGTGATTAGCTGCTGGCGTTGGGGTTTGGGGGCTGGCGTTGGGGTATAGAGGCTGGTGTTGTAGTCTAGAGGCTGGCGTTGGGGTCTAGAGGCTGGCGTTGGGGTCTAGAGGCTGGCGTTGGGGTTTAGAGGCTGGCGTTGGGGTTTCGAGGCTGACGTTGGGGTTTCGAGGCTGGCGTTGTGGATTAGAGGCTGGCGTAGGGGTTTAGCTGCTGGCGGGGTTTAGAGGCTGGAGTTGGGGTTTAGAGGCTGGCGTTGGGGTTTAGAGGGTGGCGTTGGGGTTCAGAGGGTGGTGTTGGGGTTTAGAGGCAGGCGTGGGGTTACAGGCTGGCGTTGGGGTCTAGAGGCTGTCTTTGGGGTCTAGAGGCTGGCGTTGGGGTCAAGAGGCTGGCGTTGGGGTCTAGAGGCTGGCGCTGGGGTCTAGAGGCTGGCGTTGGGGTCTGGAGGCTGGCGGGGTTTAGAGGCTGGCGTTGGTGTTTATAGGCTGGCATTGGGGTTTAGAGGCTGGCGTTGGTGTTTAGAGGCTGGCGTTTGGGTTTATGGGCTGGTGTTGGGGTTTAGAGTTTGGGGTTTAGAGGCTGGTGTTGGGGATTAGAGGTTGGGGTTTAGAGGCTGGCGTTGGGGTTCAGAGGCTGGCGTTGGGGTTTAGAAGCTGGAGTTGGGGATTAGATGCTTGCTTTGGGGATGAGAGGCTGGCGTTGGGGATTACAGGCTGGCGTTGGTGTTTAGCTGCTGGCGGGGTTTAGAGGCTGGCGTTGTGGTCTGGAGGCTGGCGTTGGGGTTTAGAGGCTGGCGTTGGGGTTTAGAGGCTGGCGTTGGGGATAAGAGGCTGGCGTTGGTGTTTAGCTGCTGGCGGGGTTTAAAGGCTGGAGTTGGGGTTTAGAGGCTGGCGTTTGGGTTTAGAGGGTGGCGTTGGGGTTTAGAGGGTGGTGTTGTGGTTTAGAGGCAGGCGTGGGGTTTACAGGCTGGCGTTGGGGTCTGGAGGCTTTCGTTGGGGTCTAGAGGCTGGCGTTGGGGTCAAGAGGCTGGCGTTGGGGTCAAGAGGCTGGCGTTGGGGTCTAGAGGCTGGCGTTGGGGTGTAGAGGCTGGCGTTGGGGTCTGGAAGCTGGCGGGGTTTAGAGGCTGGCGTTGGTGTTTATAGGCTGGCGTTGGGGTTTAGAGGCTGGCGTTGGTGTTTAGAGGCTGGCGTTGGGGTTTATAGGCTGGTGTTGGGGTTTAGAGTTTGGGGTTTAGAGGCTGGTGTTGGGGATTAGAGGTTGGGGTTTAGTGGCTGGCGTTGGGGTTCAGAGGCTGGCGTTGGGGTTTAGAGGCTGGCGTTGGGGATTAGTGGCTTGCGTTGGGGATGAGAGGCTGGCGTTGGTGTTTAGAGGCTAGCGTTGGGGTTTAGAGGCTGGCGTTGTGGTTTAGAGGCTGGCGTTGGGGTTTAGAGGCTGGCGTTGGGGTTTAGAGGGTGGCGTTGGGGTTTAGAGGCTGGCGTTGGGGTTTAGAGGCTGGCGTTGGGGTTTAGAGGCTTGCGTTGGGGGTTTAGCTGCTGGCGTTGGGGTTTAGTGGCTGTCGTTGGGGTTTAGAGGCTGGCGTTGGGGTCTAGAGGCTGGCGTTGGGGTTTAGAGGCTGGCGTTTGGGTCTAGAGGCTGGCGTTGGGGTTTAGCTGCTGGCGTTGGGGTTTAGAGGCTGGCGTTGGGGTTCACAGGCTGGCGTTGGTGTTTCGCTGCTGGCTTTGTGGTTTTGAGGCTGGCGTTGGGGTTTAGAGGCTGGTGTTGGGGTCTAGAGGCTGGCGTTGGGGTCTAGAGGCTGGCGTTGGGGTTTAGATGCTGGCGTTGGGGTTTCGAGTCTGACGGTGGGGTTTCGAGGCTGGCGTTGTGGATTAGAGGCTGGCGTTGGGGTTCAGCTGCTGGCGGGGTTTAGAGGCTGGAGTTGGGGTTTAGAGGCTGGCGTTGGGGTTTAGAGGGTGGCGTTGGGGTTTAGAGGGTGGTGGGGTTTAGAGGCAGGCGTGGGGTTACAGGCTGGCGTTGGGGTCTAGAGGCTGTCGTTGGGGTCTAGAGGCTGGCGTTGGGGTCAAGAGGCTGGCGTTGGGGTCTAGAGGCTGGCGCTGGGGTCTAGAGGCTGGCGTTGGGGTCTGGAGGCTGGCGGGGTTTAGAGGCTGGCGTTGGTGTTTATAGGCTGGCATTGGGGTTTAGAGGCTGGCGTTGGTGTTTAGAGGCTGGCGTTGGGATTTATAGGCTGGTGTTGGGGTTTAGAGTTTGGGGTTTAGAGGCTGGTGTTGGGGATTAGAGGTTGGGGTTTAGAGGCTGGCGTTGGGGTTCAGAGGCTGGCGTTGGGGTTTAGAAGCTGGAGTTGGGGATTAGAGGCTTGCTTTGGGGATGAGAGGCTGGCGTTGGTGTTTAGAGGCTGGCGTTGGGGTTTAGAGGCTGGCGTTGGGGTTTTGAGGCTGGCGTTCGGGTTTAGAGGCTGGCGTTGGGGTTTAGAGGGTGGCGTTGGGGTTTAGAGGCTGGCGTTGGGGTTTAGAGGCTTGCGTTGGGGTTAGAGGCTTGCGTTGGGGTTTAGCTGCTGGCGTTGGGGTTTAGTGGCTGTCGTTGGGGTTTAGAGGCTGGCGTTGGGGTCTAGAGGCTGGCGTTGGGGTTTAGAGGCTGGCGTTGGGATTTAGAGGCTGGCGTTGGGGTCTAGAGCTGGCGTTGTCGTTTAGCTGCTGGAGTTTGGGTTTAGAGGCTGGCGTTGGGGTTTACAGGCTGGCGTTGGGGTTTCGCTGCTGGCTTTGTGGTTTTGAGGCTGGCGTTGTGGTTTAGAGGCTGGCGTTGGGGTTTAGAGGCTGGCGTTGTGGTCTAGAGGCTGGCGTTGGGGTTTAGCTGCTGGCGTTGGGGTTTAAAGGCTGGCGTTGGGGTTTAGAGGCTGGCGTTGGGGTCTAGAGGCTGGCGTTGGGGTCTAGAGGCTGGCGTTGGGGTATGGAGCCTGCGGGGTTTAGAGGCTGGCACTGATGTTTATAGGCTGGCGTTGGGGTTTAGAGGCTGGCGTTGGTGTTTAGAAGCTGGCGTTGGGGTTTATAGGCTGGTGTTGGGGTTTTGAGGTTGGGGTTTAGAGGCTGGCGTTGGGTTTCAGAGGCTGGCGTTGGGGTTTAGAGGCTGGCGTTGGGGTTTAAACGCTTGCGTTGGGAATGGGAGGCTGGCGTTGGTGTTTAGAGGCTGGCGTTGCGGTTCAGAGGCTGGCGTTCGGGTTTAGAGGCTGGCGTTGGGGTTTAGAGGCTGGCGTTGGGGTCTAGATGCTGGCGTTGGGGTTTAGAGGCTTGCGTTGGGGTTTAGAGGCTTGCGTTGGGGTTTAGCTGCTGGCGTTGGGGTTTAGTGGCTGTCGTTGGGGTTTAGAGGCTGGCGTTGGGGTCTAGAGGCTGGCGTTGGGGTTTAGAGGCTGGCGTTGGGATTTAGAGGCTGGCGTTGGGGTCTAGAGCTGGCGTTGTCGTTTAGCTGCTGGAGTTTGGGTTTAGAGGCTGGCGTTGGGGTTTACAGGCTGGCGTTGGGGTTTCGCTGCTGGCTTTGTGGTTTTGAGGCTGGCGTTGTGGTTTAGAGGCTGGCGTTGGGGTTTAGAGGCTGGCGTTGGGGTCTAGAGGCTGGCGTTGGGGTTTAGCTGCTGGCGTTGGGGTTTAAAGGCTGGCGTTGGGGTTTAGAGGCTGGCGTTGGGGTCTAGAGGCTGGCGTTGGGGTCTAGAGGCTGGCGTTGGGGTATGGAGCCTGCGGGGTTTAGAGGCTGGCACTGATGTTTATAGGCTGGCGTTGGGGTTTAGAGGCTGGCGTTGGTGTTTAGAAGCTGGCGTTGGGGTTTATAGGCTGGTGTTGGGGTTTTGAGGTTGGGGTTTAGAGGCTGGCGTTGGGTTTCAGAGGCTGGCGTTGGGGTTTAGAGGCTGGCGTTGGGGTTTAAACGCTTGCGTTGGGAATGGGAGGCTGGCGTTGGTGTTTAGAGGCTGGCGTTGCGGTTCAGAGGCTGGCGTTCGGGTTTAGAGGCTGGCGTTGGGGTTTAGAGGCTGGCGTTGGGGTCTAGATGCTGGCGTTGGGGTTTAGCTGCTGGCGTTGGGGTTTAGGGGCTGGCGTTGGGGTTTAGAGGCTGGCGTTGGGGTCTAGAGGCTGGCGTTGGGGTTTAGAGGCTGGCGTTGGGGTTTAGAGGCTGGCGTTGGGGTCTAGAGGCTGGCGTTGGGGTCTGGAGCCTGCGGGGTTTACAGGCTGGCACTGATGTTTTTGGCTGGCGTTGGGGTTTAGAAGCTGGCGTTGGTGTTTAGAGGCTGGCGTTGGGGTTTATAGGCTGGTGTTGGGGTTTTGAGGTTGGGGTTTAGAGGCTGGCGTTGGGTTTCAGAGGCTGGCGTTGGGGTTTAGAGGCTGGCGTTGGGGTTTAAAGGCTTGCGTTGGGAATGGGAGGCTGGCGTTGCGGTTTAGAGGCTGGCGTTCGGGTTTAGAGGCTGGCGTTCGGGTTTAGAGGCTGGTGTTGGGGTTTATAGGGTCGCGTTGGGGTTTAGAGGCTGGCGTTGGGGTTTAGAGGCTGGCGTTGGGGTCTAGATGCTGGCGTTGGGGTTTAGCTGCTGGCGTTGGGGTTTAGAGGCTGGCGTTGTGGTTTAGAGGCGGGCGTTGGTGATTAGCTGCTGGCGTTGGGGTTTGGGGGCTGGCGTTGGGGTATAGAGGCTGGTGTTGTAGTCTAGAGGCTGGCGTTGGGGTCTAGAGGCTGGCGTTGGGGTCTAGAGGCTGGCGTTGGGGTTTAGAGGCTGGCGTTGGGGTTTCGAGGCTGACGTTGGGGTTTCGAGGCTGGCGTTGTGGATTAGAGGCTGGCGTAGGGGTTTAGCTGCTGGCGGGGTTTAGAGGCTGGAGTTGGGGTTTAGAGGCTGGCGTTGGGGTTTAGAGGGTGGCGTTGGGGTTCAGAGGGTGGTGTTGGGGTTTAGAGGCAGGCGTGGGGTTACAGGCTGGCGTTGGGGTCTAGAGGCTGTCTTTGGGGTCTAGAGGCTGGCGTTGGGGTCAAGAGGCTGGCGTTGGGGTCTAGAGGCTGGCGCTGGGGTCTAGAGGCTGGCGTTGGGGTCTGGAGGCTGGCGGGGTTTAGAGGCTGGCGTTGGTGTTTATAGGCTGGCATTGGGGTTTAGAGGCTGGCGTTGGTGTTTAGAGGCTGGCGTTTGGGTTTATGGGCTGGTGTTGGGGTTTAGAGTTTGGGGTTTAGAGGCTGGTGTTGGGGATTAGAGGTTGGGGTTTAGAGGCTGGCGTTGGGGTTCAGAGGCTGGCGTTGGGGTTTAGAAGCTGGAGTTGGGGATTAGAGGCTTGCTTTGGGGATGAGAGGCTGGCGTTGGTGTTTAGAGGCTGGCGTTGGGGTTTAGAGGCTGGCGTTGGGGTTTTGAGGCTGGCGTTCGGGTTTAGTGGCTGGCGTTGGGGTTTAGAGGGTGGCGTTGGGGTTTAGAGGCTGGCGTTGGGGTTTAGAGGCTTGCGTTGGGGTTTAGAGGCTTGCGTTGGGGTTTAGCTGCTGGCGTTGGGGTTTAGTGGCTGTCGTTGGGGTTTAGAGGCTGGCGTTGGGGTCTAGAGGCTGGCGTTGGGGTTTAGAGGCTGGCGTTGGGATTTAGAGGCTGGCGTTGGGGTCTAGAGCTGGCGTTGGGGTTTAGCTGCTGGAGTTTGGGTTTAGAGGCTGGCGTTGGGGTTTACAGGCTGGCGTTGGGGTTTCGCTGCTGGCTTTGTGGTTTTGACGCTGGCGTTGTGGTTTGGAGGCTGGCGTTGGGGTTTAGAGGCTGGCGTTGGTGTCTAGAGGCTGGCGTTGGGGTTTAGCAGCTGGCGTTGGGGTTTAGAGGCTGGCGTTGGTGTTCAGAAGCTGGCGTTGGGGTTTAGAGGCTGGCGTTGGGGTCTAGAGGCTGGCGTTGGGGTCTGGAGGCTGGCGGGGTTTAGAGGCTGGCGTTGGGGTTTAGAGGCTGGCGTTGGGGTTTAGAGGCTGGCGTTGGGGGTTAGCTGATGGCGTTGGGGTTTAGAGGCTGGCGTTGGGGTTTAGAGGCTGGCTATGGGGTTTAGAGGCTGGCGGGGTTTAGCTGCTGGCGTTGGGGTATAGAGGCTGGCGTTGGGGTATAGAGGCTGGCGTTGGGGTTTAGAGGCTAGCGTTGGGGTTTAGAGGCTGGCGTTGGGGTTTAGAGGCTGGCGTTGGGGTTTAGAGGCTGGCGTTGGGGATTAGTGGCTTGCGTTGGGGATGAGAGGCTGGCGTTGGTGTTTAGAGGCTAGCGTTGGGGTTTAGAGGCTGGCGTTGTGGTTTAGAGGCTGGCGTTGGGGTTTAGAGGCTGGCGTTGGGGTTTAGAGGGTGGCGTTGGGGTTTAGAGGCTGGCGTTGGGGTTTAGAGGCTGGCGTTGGGGTTTAGAGGCTTGCGTTGGGGTTTAGCTGCTGGCGTTGGGGTTTAGTGGCTGTCGTTGGGGTTTAGAGGCTGGCGTTGGGGTCTAGAGGCTGGCGTTGGGGTTTAGAGGCTGGCGTTTGGGTCTAGAGGCTGGCGTTGGGGTTTAGCTGCTGGCGTTGGGGTTTAGAGGCTGGCGTTGGGGTTCACAGGCTGGCGTTGGGGTTTCGCTGCTGGCTTTGTGGTTTTGAGGCTGGCGTTGGGGTTTAGAGGCTGGTGTTGGGGTCTAGAGGCTGGCGTTGGGGTCTAGAGGCTGGCGTTGGGGTTTAGAGGCTGGCGTTGGGGTTTCGAGTCTGACGGTGGGGTTTCGAGGCTGGCGTTGTGGATTAGAGGCTGGCGTTGGGTTTAGCTGCTGGCGGGGTTTAGAGGCTGGAGTTGGGGTTTAGAGGCTGGCGTTGGGGTTTAGAGGCTGGCGTTGGGGTTTTGAGGCTGGCGTTCGGGTTTAGTGGCAGGCGTGGGGTTACAGGCTGGCGTTGGGGTCTAGAGGCTGTCGTTGGGGTCTAGAGGCTGGCGTTGGGGTCAAGAGGCTGGCGTTGGGGTCTAGAGGCTGGCGCTGGGGTCTAGAGGCTGGCGTTGGGGTCTGGAGGCTGGCGGGGTTTAGAGGCTGGCGTTGGTGTTTATAGGCTGGCATTGGGGTTTAGAGGCTGGCGTTGGTGTTTAGAGGCTGGCGTTGGGATTTATAGGCTGGTGTTGGGGTTTAGAGTTTGGGGTTTAGAGGCTGGTGTTGGGGATTAGAGGTTGGGGTTTAGAGGCTGGCGTTGGGGTTTAGCTGCTGGCGTTGGGGTTTAGAGGCTGGCGTTGGTGTTCAGAAGCTGGCGTTGGGGTTTAGAGGCTGGCGTTGGGGTCTAGAGGCTGGCGTTGGGGTCTGGAGGCTGGCGGGGTTTAGAGGCTGGCGTTGGGGTTTAGAGGCTGGCGTTGGGGTTTAGAGGCTGGCGTTGGGGGTTAGCTGATGGCGTTGGGGTTTAGAGGCTGGCGTTGGGGTTTAGAGGCTGGCTATGGGGTTTAGAGGCTGGCGGGGTTTAGCTGCTGGCGTTGGGGTATAGAGGCTGGCGTTGGGGTATAGAGGCTGGCGTTGGGGTTTAGAGGCTAGCGTTGGGGTTTAGAGGCTGGCGTTGGGGTTTAGAGGCTGGCGTTGGGGTTTAGAGGCTGGCGTTGGGGATTAGTGGCTTGCGTTGGGGATGAGAGGCTGGCGTTGGTGTTTAGAGGCTAGCGTTGGGGTTTAGAGGCTGGCGTTGTGGTTTAGAGGCTGGCGTTGGGGTTTAGAGGCTGGCGTTGGGGTTTAGAGGGTGGCGTTGGGGTTTAGAGGCTGGCGTTGGGGTTTAGAGGCTGGCGTTGGGGTTTAGAGGCTTGCGTTGGGGTTTAGCTGCTGGCGTTGGGGTTAAGTGGCTGTCGTTGGGGTTTAGAGGCTGGCGTTGGGGTCTAGAGGCTGGCGTTGGGGTTTAGAGGCTGGCGTTTGGGTCTAGAGGCTGGCGTTGGGGTTTAGCTGCTGGCGTTGGGGTTTAGAGGCTGGCGTTGGGGTTCACAGGCTGGCGTTGGGGTTTCGCTGCTGGCTTTGTGGTTTTGAGGCTGGCGTTGGGGTTTAGAGGCTGGTGTTGGGGTCTAGAGGCTGGCGTTGGGGTCTAGAGGCTGGCGTTGGGGTTTAGAGGCTGGCGTTGGGGTTTCGAGTCTGACGGTGGGGTTTCGAGGCTGGCGTTGTGGATTAGAGGCTGGCGTTGGGGTTTAGCTGCTGGCGGGGTTTAGAGGCTGGAGTTGGGGTTTAGAGGCTGGCGTTGGGGTTTAGAGGGTGGCGTTGGGGTTTGGAGGGTGGTGGGGTTTAGAGGCAGGCGTGGGGTTACAGGCTGGCGTTGGGGTCTAGAGGCTGTCGTTGGGGTCTAGAGGCTGGCGTTGGGGTCAAGAGGCTGGCGTTGGGGTCTAGAGGCTGGCGCTGGGGTCTAGAGGCTGGCGTTGGGGTCTGGAGGCTGGCGGGGTTTAGAGGCTGGCGTTGGTGTTTATAGGCTGGCATTGGGGTTTAGAGGCTGGCGTTGGTGTTTAGAGGCTGGCGTTGGGATTTATAGGCTGGTGTTGGGGTTTAGAGTTTGGGGTTTAGAGGCTGGTGTTGGAGATTAGAGGTTGGGGTTTAGAGGCTGGCGTTGGGGTTCAGAGGCTGGCGTTGGGGTTTAGAAGCTGGAGTTGGGGATTAGAGGCTTGCTTTGGGGATGAGAGGCTGGCGTTGGTGTTTAGAGGCTGGCGTTGGGGTTTAGAGGCTGGCGTTGGGGTTTTGAGGCTGGCGTTCGGGTTTAGAGGCTGGCGTTGGGGTTTAGAGGGTGGCGTTGGGGTTTAGAGGCTGGCGTTGGGGTTTAGAGGCTTGCGTTGGGGTTTAGAGGCTTGCGTTGGGGTTTAGCTGCTGGCGTTGGGGTTCAGTGGCTGTCGTTGGGGTTTAGAGGCTGGCGTTGGGGTCTAGAGGCTGGCGTTGGGGTTTAGAGGCTGGCGTTGGGATTTAGAGGCTGGCGTTGGGGTCTAGAGCTGGCGTTGTCGTTTAGCTGCTGGAGTTTGGGTTTAGAGGCTGGCGTTGGGGTTTACAGGCTGGCGTTGGGGTTTCGCTGCTGGCTTTGTGGTTTTGAGGCTGGCGTTGTGGTTTAGAGGCTGGCGTTGGGGTTTAGAGGCTGGCGTTGGGGTCTAGAGGCTGGCGTTGGGGTTTAGCTGCTGGCGTTGGGGTTTAAAGGCTGGCGTTGGGGTTTAGAGGCTGGCATTGGGGTCTAGAGGCTGGCGTTGGGGTCTAGAGGCTGGCGTTGGGGTATGGAGCCTGCGGGGTTTAGAGGCTGGCACTGATGTTTATAGGCTGGCGTTGGGGTTTAGAGGCTGGCGTTGGTGTTTAGAAGCTGGCGTTGGGGTTTATAGGCTGGTGTTGGGGTTTTGAGGTTGGGGTTTAGAGGCTGGCGTTGGGTTTCAGAGGCTGGCGTTGGGGTTTAGAGGCTGGCGTTGGGGTTTAAACGCTTGCGTTGGGAATGGGAGGCTGGCGTTGGTGTTTGGAGGCTGGCGTTGCGGTTCAGAGGATGGCGTTCGGGTTTAGAGGCTGGCGTTGGGTGTTTAGAGGCTGGCGTTGGGGTCTAGATGCTGGCGTTGGGGTTTAGCTGCTGGCGTTGGGGTTTAGGGGCTGGCGTTGGGGTTTAGAGGCTGGCGTTGGGGTCTAGAGGCTGGCGTTGGGGTTTAGAGGCTGGCGTTGGGGTCTAGAGGCTGGCGTTGGGGTCTAGAGGCTGGCGTTGGGGTCTGGAGCCTGCGGGGTTTACAGGCTGGCACTGATGTTTTTGGCTGGCGTTGGGGTTTAGAAGCTGGCGTTGGTGTTTAGAGGCTGGCGTTGGGGTTTATAGGCTGGTGTTGGGGTTTTGAGGTTGGGGTTTAGAGGCTGGCGTTGGGTTTCAGAGGCTGGCGTTGGGGTTTAGAGGCTGGCGTTGGGGTTTAAAGGCTTGCGTTGGGAATGGGAGGCTGGCGTTGCGGTTTAGAGGCTGGCGTTCGGGTTTAGAGGCTGGCGTTCGGGTTTAGAGGCTGGTGTTGGGGTTTATAGGGTCGCGTTGGGGTTTAGAGGCTGGCGTTGGGGTTTAGAGGCTGGCGTTGGGGTCTAGATGCTGGCGTTGGGGTTTAGCTGCTGGCGTTGGGGTTTAGAGGCTGGCGTTGTGGTTTAGAGGCGGGCGTTGGTGATTAGCTGCTGGCGTTGGGGTTTGGGGGCTGGCGTTGGGGTTTTGAGGCTGGCGTTCGGGTTTAGAGGCTGGCGTTGGGGTTTAGAGGGTGGCGTTGGGGTTTAGAGGCTGGCGTTGGGGTTTAGAGGCTTGCGTTGGGGTTTAGAGGCTTGCGTTGGGGTTTAGCTGCTGGCGTTGGGGTTCAGTGGCTGTCGTTGGGGTTTAGAGGCTGGCGTTGGGGTCTAGAGGCTGGCGTTGGGGTTTAGAGGCTGGCGTTGGGATTTAGAGGCTGGCGTTGGGGTCTAGAGCTGGCGTTGTCGTTTAGCTGCTGGAGTTTGGGTTTAGAGGCTGGCGTTGGGGTTTACAGGCTGGAGTTGGGGTTTCGCTGCTGGCTTTGTGGTTTTGAGGCTGGCGTTGTGGTTTAGAGGCTGGCGTTGGGGTTTAGAGGCTGGCGTTGGGGTCTAGAGGCTGGCGTTGGGGTTTAGCTGCTGGCGTTGGGGTTTAAAGGCTGGCGTTGGGGTTTAGAGGCTGGCATTGGGGTCTAGAGGCTGGCGTTGGGGTCTAGAGGCTGGCGTTGGGGTATGGAGCCTGCGGGGTTTAGAGGCTGGCACTGATGTTTATAGGCTGGCGTTGGGGTTTAGAGGCTGGCGTTGGTGTTTAGAAGCTGGCGTTGGGGTTTATAGGCTGGTGTTGGGGTTTTGAGGTTGGGGTTTAGAGGCTGGCGTTGGGTTTCAGAGGCTGGCGTTGGGGTTTAGAGGCTGGCGTTGGGGTTTAAACGCTTGCGTTGGGAATGGGAGGCTGGCGTTGGTGTTTGGAGGCTGGCGTTGCGGTTCAGAGGATGGCGTTCGGGTTTAGAGGCTGGCGTTGGGTGTTTAGAGGCTGGCGTTGGGGTCTAGATGCTGGCGTTGGGGTTTAGCTGCTGGCGTTGGGGTTTAGGGGCTGGCGTTGGGGTTTAGAGGCTGGCGTTGGGGTCTAGAGGCTGGCGTTGGGGTTTAGAGGCTGGCGTTGGGGTCTAGAGGCTGGCGTTGGGGTCTAGAGGCTGGCGTTGGGGTCTGGAGCCTGCGGGGTTTACAGGCTGGCACTGATGTTTTTGGCTGGCGTTGGGGTTTAGAAGCTGGCGTTGGTGTTTAGAGGCTGGCGTTGGTGTTTATAGGCTGGTGTTGGGGTTTTGAGGTTGGGGTTTAGAGGCTGGCGTTGGGTTTCAGAGGCTGGCGTTGGGGTTTAGAGGCTGGCGTTGGGGTTTAAAGGCTTGCGTTGGGAATGGGAGGCTGGCGTTGCGGTTTAGAGGCTGGCGTTCGGGTTTAGAGGCTGGCGTTCGGGTTTAGAGGCTGGTGTTGGGGTTTATAGGGTCGCGTTGGGGTTTAGAGGCTGGCGTTGGGGTTTAGAGGCTGGCGTTGGGGTCTAGATGCTGGCGTTGGGGTTTAGCTGCTGGCGTTGGGGTTTAGAGGCTGGCGTTGTGGTTTAGAGGCGGGCGTTGGTGATTAGCTGCTGGCGTTGGGGTTTGGGGGCTGGCGTTGGGGTATAGAGGCTGGTGTTGTAGTCTAGAGGCTGGCGTTGGGGTCTAGAGGCTGGCGTTGGGGTCTAGAGGCTGGCGTTGGGGTTTAGAGGCTGGCGTTGGGGTTTCGAGGCTGACGTTGGGGTTTCGAGGCTGGCGTTGTGGATTAGAGGCTGGCGTAGGGGTTTAGCTGCTGGCGGGGTTTAGAGGCTGGAGTTGGGGTTTAGAGGCTGGCGTTGGGGTTTAGAGGGTGGCGTTGGGGTCTAGAGGCTGTCTTTGGGGTCTAGAGGCTGGCGTTGGGGTCAAGAGGCTGGCGTTGGGGTCTAGAGGCTGGCGCTGGGGTCTAGAGGCTGGCGTTGGGGTCTGGAGGCTGGCGGGGTTTAGAGGCTGGCGTTGGTGTTTATAGGCTGGCATTGGGGTTTAGAGGCTGGCGTTGGTGTTTAGAGGCTGGCGTTTGGGTTTATGGGCTGGTGTTGGGGTTTAGAGTTTGGGGTTTAGAGGCTGGTGTTGGGGATTAGAGGTTGGGGTTTAGAGGCTGGCGTTGGGGTTCAGAGGCTGGCGTTGGGGTTTAGAGGCTGGAGTTGGGGATTAGAGGCTTGCTTTGGGGATGAGAGGCTGGCGTTGGTGTTTAGAGGCTGGCGTTGGGGTTTAGAGGCTGGCGTTGGGGTTTTGAGGCTGGCGTTCGGGTTTAGTGGCTGGCGTTGGGGTTTAGAGGGTGGCGTTGGGGTTTAGAGGCTGGCGTTGGGGTTTAGAGGCTTGCGTTGGGGTTTAGAGGCTTGCGTTGGGGTTTAGCTGCTGGCGTTGGGGTTTAGTGGCTGTCGTTGGGGTTTAGAGGCTGGCGTTGGGGTCTAGAGGCTGGCGTTGGGGTTTAGAGGCTGGCGTTGGGATTTAGAGGCTGGCGTTGGGGTCTAGAGCTGGCGTTGGGGTTTAGCTGCTGGAGTTTGGGTTTAGAGGCTGGCGTTGGGGTTTACAGGCTGGCGTTGGGATTTCGCTGCTGGCTTTGTGGTTTTGACGCTGGCGTTTTGGTTTGGAGGCTGGCGTTGGGGTTTAGAGGCTGGCGTTGGGGTCTAGAGGCTGGCGTTGGGGTTTAGCTGCTGGCGTTGGGGTTTAGAGGCTGGCGTTGGTGTTCAGAAGCTGGCGTTGGGGTTTAGAGGCTGGCGTTGGGGTCTAGAGGCTGGCGTTGGGGTCTGGAGGCTGGCGGGGTTTAGAGGCTGGCGTTGGTGTTTAGAGGCTGGCGTTGGGGTTTCGAGGCTGACGTTGGGGTTTCGAGGCTGGCGTTGTGGATTAGAGGCTGGCGTTGGGGATTAGCTGCTGGCGGGGTTTAGAGGCTGGAGTTGGGGTTTAGAGGCTGGCGTTGGGGTTTAGAGGGTGGCGTTGGGGTTTAGAGGGTGGTGTTGGGGTTCAGAGGCAGGCGTGGGGTTACAGGCTGGCGTTGGGGTCTAGAGGCTGTCGTTGGGGCTAGAGGCTGGCGTTGGGGTCAAGAGGCTGGCGTTGGGGTCTAGAGGCTGGCGTTGGGGTCTAGAGGCTGGCGTTGGGGTCTGCAGGCTGGCGGGGTTTAGAAGCTGGCGTTGGTGTTTGTAGGCTGGCGTTGGGGTTTAGAGGCTGGCGTTGGTGTTTAGCGGCTGGCGTTGGGCCTTAGAGGCTGGCGTTGGTGTTTCGAGGCTGACGTTGGGGCTTAGAGGCTGGCGTTCGGGCTTAGAGGCTGGCGTTGGGGTTTAGCTGCTGGCTTTGTGGTTTTGAGGCTGGCGTTGTGGTTTAGAGGCTGGCGTTGGGGTTTCGAGGCTGGCGTTGGGGTCTAGAAGCTGGCGTTGGGGTTTAGCTGCTGGCGTTGGTGTTTAGAGGCTGGCGTTGGTGTTTAGAGGCTGGCGTTGGGTTTTGAGGCTGGCATTGGGGTTTAGAGGCTGGCGTTGGGGTTTAGAGGCTGACGTTGGGGTTTAGAGGCTGGCGTTGGGGTTTAGAGGCTGGCGTTGGGGTTTAGAGGCTGGCATTGGGGTTTAGAGTCTGGCGTTGGGGTTTAGAGGCTGGCGTTGGGGTTTAGAGTCTGGCGTTGCGGTTTAGAGGCTGTCGTTGGGGTTTAGAGGCTGGCGTTGGGGTTTAGAGGCTGGCGTTGGGGTTTAGACGCTGGCGTTGGGGTTTTGCTGCTGGCGTTCGGGTTTTGCTGCGGGCGTTGGGGTTTAGAGGCTGGCGTTGGGGTTTAGAGGCTGGCGTTGGGGTTTAGGGGCTGGCGTTGGTGTTTAGAGGCTGGCGTTGGGGTTTAGAGGCTGGCGTTGGGGTTTAGAGGCTGGCATTGGGGTTTAGAGGCTGGCGTTGGGGTTTAGAGGCTGGCGTTTGGGTTTAGAGTCTGGCGTTGCGGTTTAGAGGCTGTCGTTGGGGTTTAGAGGCTGGCGTTGGTGTTTAGAGGCTGGCGTTGGGGTTCAGACGCTGGCGTTGGGGTTTTGCTGCTGGCGTTCGGGTTTTGCTGCTGGCGTTGGGGTTTAGAGGCTGGCGTTGGGGTTTAGAGGCTGGCGTTGGGGTTTAGAGGCTGGCGTTGGGGTTTGGCGTTGTGATTTAGAGGCTTGCGCTGGGGTTTAGAGGCTGGCGTTGGGGTTAAGTGTCTGGCGTTGGGGTTTCGAGGCTGGCGTTGGTGTTTAGAGGCTGGCGTTGGGGTTTAGTTGCTGGCGTTGGGGTTCGGAGGCTGGCGTTGGGGTTTAGCTGCTGGCGTTGGGGTTTAGGGGCTGGCGTTGAGGTATAGAGGCTGGTGTTTGGTCTAGAGGCTGGCGTTGGCGTCTAGAGGCTGGCGTTGGGTTTGAGAGGCTGGCGGTGGGGTTTAGCTACTGGCGTTGGGGTCTAGAAGCTGGCGTTGGGGTCTAGAGGCTGGTGTTGGGGTCTAGAGGCTGGCGTTGGCGTGTAGAGGCTGGCGTTGGGGTCTAGAGGCTGGCGTTGGGGTTTAGAGTCTGGCGTTGCGGTTTAGAGGCTGGCGTTGGGGCTTAGAGGGTGGCGTTGGGGTTTAGAGGGTGGTGTTGGGGTTTAGAGGCAGGCGTGGGATTTACAGGCTGGCGTTGGGGTCTAGAGGCGGTCGTTGGGGTCTGGAGGCTGGCGTTGTGGTCAAGAGGCTGGCGTTGGGATCTAGAGGCTGGCGTTGGGGTCAAGAGGCTGGCGTTGGGGTCTAGAGGCTGGCGTTGGGGTTTAGACGCTGGCGTTGGGGTTTAGCTGCTGGCGTTGGGGTTTAGAGGCTGGCGTTGTGGTTTAGAGGCGGGCGTTGGTGATTAGCTGCTGGCGTTGGGGTTTGGGGGCTGGCGTTGGGGTATAGAGGCTGGTGTTGTAGTCTAGAGGCTGGCGTTGGGGTCTAGAGGCTGGCGTTGGGGTCTAGAGGCTGGCGTTGGGGTTTAGAGGCTGGCGTTGGGGTTTCGAGGCTGACGTTGGGGTTTCGAGGCTGGCGTTGTGGATTAGAGGCTGGCGTAGGGGTTTAGCTGCTGGCGGGGTTTAGAGGCTGGAGTTGGGGTTTAGAGGCTGGCGTTGGGGTTTAGAGGGTGGCGTTGGGGTTTAGAGGGTGGTGTTGGGGTTTAGAGGCAGGCGTGGGGTTACAGGCTGGCGTTGGGGTCTAGAGGCTGTCTTTGGGGTCTAGAGGCTGGCGTTGGGGTCAAGAGGCTGGCGTTGGGGTCTAGAGGCTGGCGCTGGGGTCTAGAGGCTGGCGTTGGGGTCTGGAGGCTGGCGGGGTTTAGAGGCTGGCGTTGGTGTTTATAGGCTGGCATTGGGGTTTAGAGGCTGGCGTTGGTGTTTAGAGGCTGGCGTTTGGGTTTATGGGCTGGTGTTGGGGTTTAGAGTTTGGGGTTTAGAGGCTGGTGTTGGGGATTAGAGGTTGGGGTTTAGAGGCTGGCGTTGGGGTTCAGAGGCTGGCGTTTGGGTTTAGAGGCTGGAGTTGGGGATTAGAGGCTTGCTTTGGGGATGAGAGGCTGGCGTTGGTGTTTAGAGGCTGGCGTTGGGGTTTAGAGGCTGGCGTTGGGGTTTTGAGGCTGGCGTTCGGGTTTAGTGGCTGGCGTTGGGGTTTAGAGGGTGGCGTTGGGGTTTAGAGGCTGGCGTTGGGGTTTAGAGGCTTGCGTTGGGGTTTAGAGGCTTGCGTTGGGGTTTAGCTGCTGGCGTTGGGGTTTAGTGGCTGTCGTTGGGGTTTAGAGGCTGGCGTTGGGGTCTAGAGGCTGGCGTTGGGGTTTAGAGGCTGGCGTTGGGATTTAGAGGCTGGCGTTGGGGTCTAGAGCTGGCGTTGGGGTTTAGCTGCTGGAGTTTGGGTTTAGAGGCTGGCGTTGGGGTTTACAGGCTGGCGTTGGGGTTTCGCTGCTGGCTTTGTGGTTTTGACGCTGGCGTTTTGGTTTGGAGGCTGGCGTTGGGGTTTAGAGGCTGGCGTTGGGGTTTACAGGCTGGCGTTGGGGTTTCGCTGCTGGCTTTGTGGTTTTGACGCTGGCGTTTTGGTTTGGAGGCTGGCGTTGGGGTTTAGAGGCTGGCGTTGGGGTCTAGAGGCTGGCGTTGGGGTTTAGCTGCTGGCGTTGGGGTTTAGAGGCTGGCGTTGGTGTTCAGAAGCTGGCGTTGGGGTTTAGAGGCTGGCGTTGGGGTCTAGAGGCTGGCGTTGGTGTCTGGAGGCTGGCGGGGTTTAGAGGCTGGCGTTGGTGTTTAGAGGCTGGCGTTGGGGTTTCGAGGCTGACGTTGGGGTTTCGAGGCTGGCGTTGTGGATTAGAGGCTGGCGTTGGGGATTAGCTGCTGGCGGGGTTTAGAGGCTGGAGTTGGGGTTTAGAGGCTGGCGTTGGGGTTTAGAGGGTGGCGTTGGGGTTTAGAGGGTGGTGTTGGGGTTCAGAGGCAGGCGTGGGGTTACAGGCTGGCGTTGGGGTCTAGAGGCTGTCGTTGGGGCTAGAGGCTGGCGTTGGGGTCAAGAGGCTGGCGTTGGGGTCTAGAGGCTGGCGTTGGGGTCTAGAGGCTGGCGTTGGGGTCTGCAGGCTGGCGGGGTTTAGAAGCTGGCGTTGGTGTTTGTAGGCTGGCGTTGGGGTTTAGAGGCTGGCGTTGGTGTTTAGCGGCTGGCGTTGGGCCTTAGAGGCTGGCGTTGGTGTTTCGAGGCTGACGTTGGGGCTTAGAGGCTGGCGTTCGGGCTTAGAGGCTGGCGTTGGGGTTTAGCTGCTGGCTTTGTGGTTTTGAGGCTGGCGTTGTGGTTTAGAGGCTGGCGTTGGGGTTTCGAGGCTGGCGTTGGGGTCTAGAAGCTGGCGTTGGGGTTTAGCTGCTGGCGTTGGTGTTTAGAGGCTGGCGTTGGTGTTTAGAGGCTGGCGTTGGGGTTTTGAGGCTGGCATTGGGGTTTAGAGGCTGGCGTTGGGGTTTAGAGGCTGACGTTGGGGTTTAGAGGCTGGCGTTGGGGTTTAGAGGCTGGCGTTGGGGTTTAGAGGCTGGCATTGGGGTTTAGAGTCTGGCGTTGGGGTTTAGAGGCTGGCGTTGGGGTTTAGAGTCTGGCGTTGCGGTTTAGAGGCTGTCGTTGGGGTTTAGAGGCTGGCGTTGGGGTTTAGAGGCTGGCGTTGGGGTTTAGACGCTGGCGTTGGGGTTTTGCTGCTGGCGTTCGGGTTTTGCTGCGGGCGTTGGGGTTTAGAGGCTGGCGTTGGGGTTTAGAGGCTGGCGTTGGGGTTTAGGGGCTGGCGTTGGTGTTTAGAGGCTGGCGTTGGGGTTTAGAGGCTGGCGTTGGGGTTTAGAGGCTGGCATTGGGGTTTAGAGGCTGGCGTTGGGGTTTAGAGGCTGGCGTTTGGGTTTAGAGTCTGGCGTTGCGGTTTAGAGGCTGTCGTTGGGGTTTAGAGGCTGGCGTTGGTGTTTAGAGGCTGGCGTTGGGGTTCAGACGCTGGCGTTGGGGTTTTGCTGCTGGCGTTCGGGTTTTGCTGCTGGCGTTGGGGTTTAGAGGCTGGCGTTGGGGTTTAGAGGCTGGCGTTGGGGTTTAGAGGCTGGCGTTGGGGTTTGGCGTTGTGATTTAGAGGCTTGCGCTGGGGTTTAGAGGCTGGCGTTGGGGTTAAGTGTCTGGCGTTGGGGTTTCGAGGCTGGCGTTGGTGTTTAGAGGCTGGCGTTGGGGTTTAGTTGCTGGCGTTGGGGTTCGGAGGCTGGCGTTGGGGTTTAGCTGCTGGCGTTGGGGTTTAGGGGCTGGCGTTGAGGTATAGAGGCTGGTGTTTGGTCTAGAGGCTGGCGTTGGCGTCTAGAGGCTGGCGTTGGGTTTGAGAGGCTGGCGGTGGGGTTTAGCTACTGGCGTTGGGGTCTAGAAGCTGGCGTTGGGGTCTAGAGGCTGGTGTTGGGGTCTAGAGGCTGGCGTTGGCGTGTAGAGGCTGGCGTTGGGGTCTAGAGGCTGGCGTTGGGGTTTAGAGTCTGGCGTTGCGGTTTAGAGGCTGGCGTTGGGGCTTAGAGGGTGGCGTTGGGGTTTAGAGGGTGGTGTTGGGGTTTAGAGGCAGGCGTGGGATTTACAGGCTGGCGTTGGGGTCTAGAGGCGGTCGTTGGGGTCTGGAGGCTGGCGTTGTGGTCAAGAGGCTGGCGTTGGGATCTAGAGGCTGGCGTTGGGGTCAAGAGGCTGGCGTTGGGGTCTAGAGGCTGGCGTTGGGGTTTAGACGCTGGCGTTGGGGTTTAGCTGCTGGCGTTGGGGTTTAGAGGCTGGCGTTGGGGTCTAGAGGCTGGCGTTGGGGTTTAGCTGCTGGCGTTGGGGTTTAGAGGCTGGCGTTGGTGTTCAGAAGCTGGCGTTGGGGTTTAGATGCTGGCGTTGGGGTCTAGAGGCTGGCGTTGGGGTCTGGAGGCTGGCGGGGTTTAGAGGCTGGCGTTGGTGTTTAGAGGCTGGCGTTGGGGTTTCGAGGCTGACGTTGGGGTTTCGAGGCTGGCGTTGTGGATTAGAGGCTGGCGTTGGGGATTAGCTGCTGGCGGGGTTTAGAGGCTGGAGTTGGGGTTTAGAGGCTGGCGTTGGGGTTTAGAGGGTGGCGTTGGGGTTTAGAGGGTGGTGTTGGGGTTCAGAGGCAGGCGTGGGGTTACAGGCTGGCGTTGGGGTCTAGAGGCTGTCGTTGGGGCTAGAGGCTGGCGTTGGGGTCAAGAGGCTGGCGTTGGGGTCTAGAGGCTGGCGTTGGGGTCTAGAGGCTGGCGTTGGGGTCTGCAGGCTGGCGGGGTTTAGAAGCTGGCGTTGGTGTTTGTAGGCTGGCGTTGGGGTTTAGAGGCTGGCGTTGGTGTTTAGCGGCTGGCGTTGGGCCTTAGAGGCTGGCGTTGGTGTTTCGAGGCTGACGTTGGGGCTTAGAGGCTGGCGTTCGGGCTTAGAGGCTGGCGTTGGGGTTTAGCTGCTGGCTTTGTGGTTTTGAGGCTGGCGTTGTGGTTTAGAGGCTGGCGTTGGGGTTTCGAGGCTGGCGTTGGGGTCTAGAAGCTGGCGTTGGGGTTTAGCTGCTGGCGTTGGTGTTTAGAGGCTGGCGTTGGTGTTTAGAGGCTGGCGTTGGGGTTTTGAGGCTGGCGTTGTGGTTTAGAGGCGGGCGTTGGTGATTAGCTGCTGGCGTTGGGGTTTGGGGGCTGGCGTTGGGGTATAGAGGCTGGTGTTGTAGTCTAGAGGCTGGCGTTGGGGTCTAGAGGCTGGCGTTGGGGTCTAGAGGCTGGCGTTGGGGTTTAGAGGCTGGCGTTGGGGTTTCGAGGCTGACGTTGGGGTTTCGAGGCTGGCGTTGTGGATTAGAGGCTGGCGTAGGGGTTTAGCTGCTGGCGGGGTTTAGAGGCTGGAGTTGGGGTTTAGAGGCTGGCGTTGGGGTTTAGAGGGTGGCGTTGGGGTTTAGAGGGTGGTGTTGGGGTTTAGAGGCAGGCGTGGGGTTACAGGCTGGCGTTGGGGTCTAGAGGCTGTCTTTGGGGTCTAGAGGCTGGCGTTGGGGTCAAGAGGCTGGCGTTGGGGTCTAGAGGCTGGCGCTGGGGTCTAGAGGCTGGCGTTGGGGTCTGGAGGCTGGCGGGGTTTAGAGGCTGGCGTTGGTGTTTATAGGCTGGCATTGGGGTTTAGAGGCTGGCGTTGGTGTTTAGAGGCTGGCGTTTGGGTTTATGGGCTGGTGTTGGGGTTTAGAGTTTGGGGTTTAGAGGCTGGTGTTGGGGATTAGAGGTTGGGGTTTAGAGGCTGGCGTTGGGGTTCAGAGGCTGGCGTTTGGGTTTAGAGGCTGGAGTTGGGGATTAGAGGCTTGCTTTGGGGATGAGAGGCTGGCGTTGGTGTTTAGAGGCTGGCGTTGGGGTTTAGAGGCTGGCGTTGGGGTTTTGAGGCTGGCGTTCGGGTTTAGTGGCTGGCGTTGGGGTTTAGAGGGTGGCGTTGGGGTTTAGAGGCTGGCGTTGGGGTTTAGAGGCTTGCGTTGGGGTTTAGAGGCTTGCGTTGGGGTTTAGCTGCTGGCGTTGGGGTTTAGTGGCTGTCGTTGGGGTTTAGAGGCTGGCGTTGGGGTCTAGAGGCTGGCGTTGGGGTTTAGAGGCTGGCGTTGGGATTTAGAGGCTGGCGTTGGGGTCTAGAGCTGGCGTTGGGGTTTAGCTGCTGGAGTTTGGGTTTAGAGGCTGGCGTTGGGGTTTACAGGCTGGCGTTGGGGTTTCGCTGCTGGCTTTGTGGTTTTGACGCTGGCGTTTTGGTTTGGAGGCTGGCGTTGGGGTTTAGAGGCTGGCGTTGGGGTTTACAGGCTGGCGTTGGGGTTTCGCTGCTGGCTTTGTGGTTTTGACGCTGGCGTTTTGGTTTGGAGGCTGGCGTTGGGGTTTAGAGGCTGGCGTTGGGGTCTAGAGGCTGGCGTTGGGGTTTAGCTGCTGGCGTTGGGGTTTAGAGGCTGGCGTTGGTGTTCAGAAGCTGGCGTTGGGGTTTAGAGGCTGGCGTTGGGGTCTAGAGGCTGGCGTTGGTGTCTGGAGGCTGGCGGGGTTTAGAGGCTGGCGTTGGTGTTTAGAGGCTGGCGTTGGGGTTTCGAGGCTGACGTTGGGGTTTCGAGGCTGGCGTTGTGGATTAGAGGCTGGCGTTGGGGATTAGCTGCTGGCGGGGTTTAGAGGCTGGAGTTGGGGTTTAGAGGCTGGCGTTGGGGTTTAGAGGGTGGCGTTGGGGTTTAGAGGGTGGTGTTGGGGTTCAGAGGCAGGCGTGGGGTTACAGGCTGGCGTTGGGGTCTAGAGGCTGTCGTTGGGGCTAGAGGCTGGCGTTGGGGTCAAGAGGCTGGCGTTGGGGTCTAGAGGCTGGCGTTGGGGTCTAGAGGCTGGCGTTGGGGTCTGCAGGCTGGCGGGGTTTAGAAGCTGGCGTTGGTGTTTGTAGGCTGGCGTTGGGGTTTAGAGGCTGGCGTTGGTGTTTAGCGGCTGGCGTTGGGCCTTAGAGGCTGGCGTTGGTGTTTCGAGGCTGACGTTGGGGCTTAGAGGCTGGCGTTCGGGCTTAGAGGCTGGCGTTGGGGTTTAGCTGCTGGCTTTGTGGTTTTGAGGCTGGCGTTGTGGTTTAGAGGCTGGCGTTGGGGTTTCGAGGCTGGCGTTGGGGTCTAGAAGCTGGCGTTGGGGTTTAGCTGCTGGCGTTGGTGTTTAGAGGCTGGCGTTGGTGTTTAGAGGCTGGCGTTGGGGTTTTGAGGCTGGCATTGGGGTTTAGAGGCTGGCGTTGGGGTTTAGAGGCTGACGTTGGGGTTTAGAGGCTGGCGTTGGGGTTTAGAGGCTGGCGTTGGGGTTTAGAGGCTGGCATTGGGGTTTAGAGTCTGGCGTTGGGGTTTAGAGGCTGGCGTTGGGGTTTAGAGTCTGGCGTTGCGGTTTAGAGGCTGTCGTTGGGGTTTAGAGGCTGGCGTTGGGGTTTAGAGGCTGGCGTTGGGGTTTAGACGCTGGCGTTGGGGTTTTGCTGCTGGCGTTCGGGTTTTGCTGCGGGCGTTGGGGTTTAGAGGCTGGCGTTGGGGTTTAGAGGCTGGCGTTGGGGTTTAGGGGCTGGCGTTGGTGTTTAGAGGCTGGCGTTGGGGTTTAGAGGCTGGCGTTGGGGTTTAGAGGCTGGCATTGGGGTTTAGAGGCTGGCGTTGGGGTTTAGAGGCTGGCGTTTGGGTTTAGAGTCTGGCGTTGCGGTTTAGAGGCTGTCGTTGGGGTTTAGAGGCTGGCGTTGGTGTTTAGAGGCTGGCGTTGGGGTTCAGACGCTGGCGTTGGGGTTTTGCTGCTGGCGTTCGGGTTTTGCTGCTGGCGTTGGGGTTTAGAGGCTGGCGTTGGGGTTTAGAGGCTGGCGTTGGGGTTTAGAGGCTGGCGTTGGGGTTTGGCGTTGTGATTTAGAGGCTTGCGCTGGGGTTTAGAGGCTGGCGTTGGGGTTAAGTGTCTGGCGTTGGGGTTTCGAGGCTGGCGTTGGTGTTTAGAGGCTGGCGTTGGGGTTTAGTTGCTGGCGTTGGGGTTCGGAGGCTGGCGTTGGGGTTTAGCTGCTGGCGTTGGGGTTTAGGGGCTGGCGTTGAGGTATAGAGGCTGGTGTTTGGTCTAGAGGCTGGCGTTGGCGTCTAGAGGCTGGCGTTGGGTTTGAGAGGCTGGCGGTGGGGTTTAGCTACTGGCGTTGGGGTCTAGAAGCTGGCGTTGGGGTCTAGAGGCTGGTGTTGGGGTCTAGAGGCTGGCGTTGGCGTGTAGAGGCTGGCGTTGGGGTCTAGAGGCTGGCGTTGGGGTTTAGAGTCTGGCGTTGCGGTTTAGAGGCTGGCGTTGGGGCTTAGAGGGTGGCGTTGGGGTTTAGAGGGTGGTGTTGGGGTTTAGAGGCAGGCGTGGGATTTACAGGCTGGCGTTGGGGTCTAGAGGCGGTCGTTGGGGTCTGGAGGCTGGCGTTGTGGTCAAGAGGCTGGCGTTGGGATCTAGAGGCTGGCGTTGGGGTCAAGAGGCTGGCGTTGGGGTCTAGAGGCTGGCGTTGGGGTTTAGACGCTGGCGTTGGGGTTTAGCTGCTGGCGTTGGGGTTTAGAGGCTGGCGTTGGGGTCTAGAGGCTGGCGTTGGGGTTTAGCTGCTGGCGTTGGGGTTTAGAGGCTGGCGTTGGTGTTCAGAAGCTGGCGTTGGGGTTTAGATGCTGGCGTTGGGGTCTAGAGGCTGGCGTTGGGGTCTGGAGGCTGGCGGGGTTTAGAGGCTGGCGTTGGTGTTTAGAGGCTGGCGTTGGGGTTTCGAGGCTGACGTTGGGGTTTCGAGGCTGGCGTTGTGGATTAGAGGCTGGCGTTGGGGATTAGCTGCTGGCGGGGTTTAGAGGCTGGAGTTGGGGTTTAGAGGCTGGCGTTGGGGTTTAGAGGGTGGCGTTGGGGTTTAGAGGGTGGTGTTGGGGTTCAGAGGCAGGCGTGGGGTTACAGGCTGGCGTTGGGGTCTAGAGGCTGTCGTTGGGGCTAGAGGCTGGCGTTGGGGTCAAGAGGCTGGCGTTGGGGTCTAGAGGCTGGCGTTGGGGTCTAGAGGCTGGCGTTGGGGTCTGCAGGCTGGCGGGGTTTAGAAGCTGGCGTTGGTGTTTGTAGGCTGGCGTTGGGGTTTAGAGGCTGGCGTTGGTGTTTAGCGGCTGGCGTTGGGCCTTAGAGGCTGGCGTTGGTGTTTCGAGGCTGACGTTGGGGCTTAGAGGCTGGCGTTCGGGCTTAGAGGCTGGCGTTGGGGTTTAGCTGCTGGCTTTGTGGTTTTGAGGCTGGCGTTGTGGTTTAGAGGCTGGCGTTGGGGTTTCGAGGCTGGCGTTGGGGTCTAGAAGCTGGCGTTGGGGTTTAGCTGCTGGCGTTGGTGTTTAGAGGCTGGCGTTGGTGTTTAGAGGCTGGCGTTGGGGTTTTGAGGCTGGCATTGGGGTTAAGTGTCTGGCGTTGGGGTTTCGAGGCTGGCGTTGGTGTTTAGAGGCTGGCGTTGGGGTTTAGTTGCTGGCGTTGGGGTTCGGAGGCTGGCGTTGGGGTTTAGCTGCTGGCGTTGGGGTTTAGGGGCTGGCGTTGAGGTATAGAGGCTGGTGTTTGGTCTAGAGGCTGGCGTTGGCGTCTAGAGGCTGGCGTTGGGTTTGAGAGGCTGGCGGTGGGGTTTAGCTACTGGCGTTGGGGTCTAGAAGCTGGCGTTGGGGTCTAGAGGCTGGTGTTGGGGTCTAGAGGCTGGCGTTGGCGTGTAGAGGCTGGCGTTGGGGTCTAGAGGCTGGCGTTGGGGTTTAGAGTCTGGCGTTGCGGTTTAGAGGCTGGCGTTGGGGCTTAGAGGGTGGCGTTGGGGTTTAGAGGGTGGTGTTGGGGTTTAGAGGCAGGCGTGGGATTTACAGGCTGGCGTTGGGGTCTAGAGGCGGTCGTTGGGGTCTGGAGGCTGGCGTTGTGGTCAAGAGGCTGGCGTTGGGATCTAGAGGCTGGCGTTGGGGTCAAGAGGCTGGCGTTGGGGTCTAGAGGCTGGCGTTGGGGTTTAGACGCTGGCGTTGGGGTTTAGCTGCTGGCGTTGGGGTTTAGAGGCTGGCGTTGTGGTTTAGAGGCGGGCGTTGGTGATTAGCTGCTGGCGTTGGGGTTTGGGGCTGGCGTTGGGGTATAGAGGCTGGTGTTGTAGTCTAGAGGCTGGCGTTGGGGTCTAGAGGCTGGCGTTGGGGTCTAGAGGCTGGCGTTGGGGTTTAGAGGCTGGCGTTGGGGTTTCGAGGCTGACGTTGGGGTTTCGAGGCTGGCGTTGTGGATTAGAGGCTGGCGTAGGGGTTTAGCTGCTGGCGGGGTTTAGAGGCTGGAGTTGGGGTTTAGAGGCTGGCGTTGGGGTTTAGAGGGTGGCGTTGGGGTTTAGAGGGTGGTGTTGGGGTTTAGAGGCAGGCGTGGGGTTACAGGCTGGCGTTGGGGTCTAGAGGCTGTCTTTGGGGTCTAGAGGCTGGCGTTGGGGTCAAGAGGCTGGCGTTGGGGTCTAGAGGCTGGCGCTGGGGTCTAGAGGCTGGCGTTGGGGTCTGGAGGCTGGCGGGGTTTAGAGGCTGGCGTTGGTGTTTATAGGCTGGCATTGGGGTTTAGAGGCTGGCGTTGGTGTTTAGAGGCTGGCGTTTGGGTTTATGGGCTGGTGTTGGGGTTTAGAGTTTGGGGTTTAGAGGCTGGTGTTGGGGATTAGAGGTTGGGGTTTAGAGGCTGGCGTTGGGGTTCAGAGGCTGGCGTTTGGGTTTAGAGGCTGGAGTTGGGGATTAGAGGCTTGCTTTGGGGATGAGAGGCTGGCGTTGGTGTTTAGAGGCTGGCGTTGGGGTTTAGAGGCTGGCGTTGGGGTTTTGAGGCTGGCGTTCGGGTTTAGTGGCTGGCGTTGGGGTTTAGAGGGTGGCGTTGGGGTTTAGAGGCTGGCGTTGGGGTTTAGAGGCTTGCGTTGGGGTTTAGAGGCTTGCGTTGGGGTTTAGCTGCTGGCGTTGGGGTTTAGTGGCTGTCGTTGGGGTTTAGAGGCTGGCGTTGGGGTCTAGAGGCTGGCGTTGGGGTTTAGAGGCTGGCGTTGGGATTTAGAGGCTGGCGTTGGGGTCTAGAGCTGGCGTTGGGGTTTAGCTGCTGGAGTTTGGGTTTAGAGGCTGGCGTTGGGGTTTACAGGCTGGCGTTGGGGTTTCGCTGCTGGCTTTGTGGTTTTGACGCTGGCGTTTTGGTTTGGAGGCTGGCGTTGGGGTTTAGAGGCTGGCGTTGGGGTTTACAGGCTGGCGTTGGGGTTTCGCTGCTGGCTTTGTGGTTTTGACGCTGGCGTTTTGGTTTGGAGGCTGGCGTTGGGGTTTAGAGGCTGGCGTTGGGGTCTAGAGGCTGGCGTTGGGGTTTAGCTGCTGGCGTTGGGGTTTAGAGGCTGGCGTTGGTGTTCAGAAGCTGGCGTTGGGGTTTAGAGGCTGGCGTTGGGGTCTAGAGGCTGGCGTTGGTGTCTGGAGGCTGGCGGGGTTTAGAGGCTGGCGTTGGTGTTTAGAGGCTGGCGTTGGGGTTTCGAGGCTGACGTTGGGGTTTCGAGGCTGGCGTTGTGGATTAGAGGCTGGCGTTGGGGATTAGCTGCTGGCGGGGTTTAGAGGCTGGAGTTGGGGTTTAGAGGCTGGCGTTGGGGTTTAGAGGGTGGCGTTGGGGTTTAGAGGGTGGTGTTGGGGTTCAGAGGCAGGCGTGGGGTTACAGGCTGGCGTTGGGGTCTAGAGGCTGTCGTTGGGGCTAGAGGCTGGCGTTGGGGTCAAGAGGCTGGCGTTGGGGTCTAGAGGCTGGCGTTGGGGTCTAGAGGCTGGCGTTGGGGTCTGCAGGCTGGCGGGGTTTAGAAGCTGGCGTTGGTGTTTGTAGGCTGGCGTTGGGGTTTAGAGGCTGGCGTTGGTGTTTAGCGGCTGGCGTTGGGCCTTAGAGGCTGGCGTTGGTGTTTCGAGGCTGACGTTGGGGCTTAGAGGCTGGCGTTCGGGCTTAGAGGCTGGCGTTGGGGTTTAGCTGCTGGCTTTGTGGTTTTGAGGCTGGCGTTGTGGTTTAGAGGCTGGCGTTGGGGTTTCGAGGCTGGCGTTGGGGTCTAGAAGCTGGCGTTGGGGTTTAGCTGCTGGCGTTGGTGTTTAGAGGCTGGCGTTGGTGTTTAGAGGCTGGCGTTGGGGTTTTGAGGCTGGCATTGGGGTTTAGAGGCTGGCGTTGGGGTTTAGAGGCTGACGTTGGGGTTTAGAGGCTGGCGTTGGGGTTTAGAGGCTGGCGTTGGGGTTTAGAGGCTGGCATTGGGGTTTAGAGTCTGGCGTTGGGGTTTAGAGGCTGGCGTTGGGGTTTAGAGTCTGGCGTTGCGGTTTAGAGGCTGTCGTTGGGGTTTAGAGGCTGGCGTTGGGGTTTAGAGGCTGGCGTTGGGGTTTAGACGCTGGCGTTGGGGTTTTGCTGCTGGCGTTCGGGTTTTGCTGCGGGCGTTGGGGTTTAGAGGCTGGCGTTGGGGTTTAGAGGCTGGCGTTGGGGTTTAGGGGCTGGCGTTGGTGTTTAGAGGCTGGCGTTGGGGTTTAGAGGCTGGCGTTGGGGTTTAGAGGCTGGCATTGGGGTTTAGAGGCTGGCGTTGGGGTTTAGAGGCTGGCGTTTGGGTTTAGAGTCTGGCGTTGCGGTTTAGAGGCTGTCGTTGGGGTTTAGAGGCTGGCGTTGGTGTTTAGAGGCTGGCGTTGGGGTTCAGACGCTGGCGTTGGGGTTTTGCTGCTGGCGTTCGGGTTTTGCTGCTGGCGTTGGGGTTTAGAGGCTGGCGTTGGGGTTTAGAGGCTGGCGTTGGGGTTTAGAGGCTGGCGTTGGGGTTTGGCGTTGTGATTTAGAGGCTTGCGCTGGGGTTTAGAGGCTGGCGTTGGGGTTAAGTGTCTGGCGTTGGGGTTTCGAGGCTGGCGTTGGTGTTTAGAGGCTGGCGTTGGGGTTTAGTTGCTGGCGTTGGGGTTCGGAGGCTGGCGTTGGGGTTTAGCTGCTGGCGTTGGGGTTTAGGGGCTGGCGTTGAGGTATAGAGGCTGGTGTTTGGTCTAGAGGCTGGCGTTGGCGTCTAGAGGCTGGCGTTGGGTTTGAGAGGCTGGCGGTGGGGTTTAGCTACTGGCGTTGGGGTCTAGAAGCTGGCGTTGGGGTCTAGAGGCTGGTGTTGGGGTCTAGAGGCTGGCGTTGGCGTGTAGAGGCTGGCGTTGGGGTCTAGAGGCTGGCGTTGGGGTTTAGAGTCTGGCGTTGCGGTTTAGAGGCTGGCGTTGGGGCTTAGAGGGTGGCGTTGGGGTTTAGAGGGTGGTGTTGGGGTTTAGAGGCAGGCGTGGGATTTACAGGCTGGCGTTGGGGTCTAGAGGCGGTCGTTGGGGTCTGGAGGCTGGCGTTGTGGTCAAGAGGCTGGCGTTGGGATCTAGAGGCTGGCGTTGGGGTCAAGAGGCTGGCGTTGGGGTCTAGAGGCTGGCGTTGGGGTTTAGACGCTGGCGTTGGGGTTTAGCTGCTGGCGTTGGGGTTTAGAGGCTGGCGTTGGGGTCTAGAGGCTGGCGTTGGGGTTTAGCTGCTGGCGTTGGGGTTTAGAGGCTGGCGTTGGTGTTCAGAAGCTGGCGTTGGGGTTTAGATGCTGGCGTTGGGGTCTAGAGGCTGGCGTTGGGGTCTGGAGGCTGGCGGGGTTTAGAGGCTGGCGTTGGTGTTTAGAGGCTGGCGTTGGGGTTTCGAGGCTGACGTTGGGGTTTCGAGGCTGGCGTTGTGGATTAGAGGCTGGCGTTGGGGATTAGCTGCTGGCGGGGTTTAGAGGCTGGAGTTGGGGTTTAGAGGCTGGCGTTGGGGTTTAGAGGGTGGCGTTGGGGTTTAGAGGGTGGTGTTGGGGTTCAGAGGCAGGCGTGGGGTTACAGGCTGGCGTTGGGGTCTAGAGGCTGTCGTTGGGGCTAGAGGCTGGCGTTGGGGTCAAGAGGCTGGCGTTGGGGTCTAGAGGCTGGCGTTGGGGTCTAGAGGCTGGCGTTGGGGTCTGCAGGCTGGCGGGGTTTAGAAGCTGGCGTTGGTGTTTGTAGGCTGGCGTTGGGGTTTAGAGGCTGGCGTTGGTGTTTAGCGGCTGGCGTTGGGCCTTAGAGGCTGGCGTTGGTGTTTCGAGGCTGACGTTGGGGCTTAGAGGCTGGCGTTCGGGCTTAGAGGCTGGCGTTGGGGTTTAGCTGCTGGCTTTGTGGTTTTGAGGCTGGCGTTGTGGTTTAGAGGCTGGCGTTGGGGTTTCGAGGCTGGCGTTGGGGTCTAGAAGCTGGCGTTGGGGTTTAGCTGCTGGCGTTGGTGTTTAGAGGCTGGCGTTGGTGTTTAGAGGCTGGCGTTGGGGTTTTGAGGCTGGCATTGGGGTTAAGTGTCTGGCGTTGGGGTTTCGAGGCTGGCGTTGGTGTTTAGAGGCTGGCGTTGGGGTTTAGTTGCTGGCGTTGGGGTTCGGAGGCTGGCGTTGGGGTTTAGCTGCTGGCGTTGGGGTTTAGGGGCTGGCGTTGAGGTATAGAGGCTGGTGTTTGGTCTAGAGGCTGGCGTTGGCGTCTAGAGGCTGGCGTTGGGTTTGAGAGGCTGGCGGTGGGGTTTAGCTACTGGCGTTGGGGTCTAGAAGCTGGCGTTGGGGTCTAGAGGCTGGTGTTGGGGTCTAGAGGCTGGCGTTGGCGTGTAGAGGCTGGCGTTGGGGTCTAGAGGCTGGCGTTGGGGTTTAGAGTCTGGCGTTGCGGTTTAGAGGCTGGCGTTGGGGCTTAGAGGGTGGCGTTGGGGTTTAGAGGGTGGTGTTGGGGTTTAGAGGCAGGCGTGGGATTTACAGGCTGGCGTTGGGGTCTAGAGGCGGTCGTTGGGGTCTGGAGGCTGGCGTTGTGGTCAAGAGGCTGGCGTTGGGATCTAGAGGCTGGCGTTGGGGTCAAGAGGCTGGCGTTGGGGTCTAGAGGCTGGCGTTGGGGTTTAGACGCTGGCGTTGGGGTTTTGCTGCTGTCATTCGGGTTTTGCTGCTGGCGTTGGGGTTTAGAGGCTGGCGTTGGGGTTTAGAGGCTGGCGTTGGGGTTTAGAGGCTGGCGTTGGGGTTTGGCGTTGTGATTTAGAGGCTGGCGTTGGGGTCTAGAGGCTGGCGTTGTAGTCTAGAGGCGGTCGTTGGGGTCTGGAGGCTGGCGTTGGGGTCAAGAGGCTGGCGTTGGGGTTTTGCTGCTGTCATTCGGGTTTTGCTGCTGGCGTTGGGGTTTAGAGGCTGGCGTTGGGGTTTGGAGGCTGGCGTTGGTGTATAGAAACTGGCGTTGGGGTTTGGCGTTGTGATTTAGAGGCTGGCGTTGTGGTCTAGAGGCTGGCGTTGGGGTTTTGCTGCTGTCATTCGGGTTTTGCTGCTGGCGTTGGGGTTTAGAGGCTGGCGTTGTGGTCTAGAGGCTGGCGTAGGGGTCTAGAGGCTGGCGTTGGGGTCTGGAGGCTGACGTGGTTTAGAGGCTGGTGTTGGTGTTTATAGGCTGGCGTTGGGGTTTGGAGGCTGTCGTTGGTGTTTAGAGGCTGGCGTTGGGGTTTATAGGCTGGTGTTGGGGTTTAGAGGCTGTTGTTGGGGTTCAGAGGTTGGGGTTTAGAGGCTGGCGTTGGGGTTCAGAGGCTGGCGTTGGGGTTTAGTGGTTGGCGTTGGGGTTTATAGGCTGGCGTTGGGGTTTAGAGGCTGGCGTTGGTGTTTAGAGGCTGGCCTTGGGGTTTAGAGGCTGGCGTTGGGGTTTAGAGGCTGGCGTTGGGGTTTAGAGGCTGGCGTTGGGGTTTAGCTGCTGGCGTTGGGGGTTAGCTGCTGGCGTTGGGGTTTAGAGGCTGGCGTTGGGCTTAAGAGGTTGACGTTGGGGTTTAGCGGCTGGCATTGGGGTTTAGGGACTGTTGGGGTTTAGCTGCCGGCGACGGGGCTTTGCGGTTGCCGTTTAGCAGCTGGTGTTGGGGTGTAGCGGCTGCCGTTGGTGTTGCGTGTGTGACGTTTCCCGGTTGGCGTGGTTTAACGTCTACCGTTGGGGCTTAGCGGCTCGCTTTGAGATTTAACGTTTGGCGTTGAGGTTCCGGGACTGGCGTTGGAGTCCAGCAGCTGGCTGCCGTTGGTCTTTCACGCCTGGCGTTGGGGATTCGCGAATGGCATTGCGGCAGGGGCTGGAGTTGGGGTTTCGCGGCTGGTGGTGGTGTACAGTGGCTGGTTTTGGGGTACAGGGGCTGGCGTTGGGGATGCGTGGCTGGCGTTGGCATCCCGCGGCTGACGTTGGGGTATAATGGCTGCCATTGGTCTTTCACGTCAGCGTTGGACCATAGCGGCCAGCGTTGGGCCATAGCTGGCAGCGTTGAGTCTTAGCGGCCGGCCTTGAGGCTTTAGCGGATGGCGTTGGGGTTTAGAGGCTGGCGTTGGGTTTTAGAGGCTGGCGTTGGGGTTTAGGGGCTTGCGTTGGGGATGAGAGGCTGGCGTTGGTGTTTAGAGGCTGGCGTTGGGGTTTGGAGGCTGGCGTTGGGGTTTAGAGGCTGGCGTTCGGGTTTAGAGGCTGGCGTTGGGGTTTAGAGGCTGGCGTTGGGGCTTACAGGCTTGCGTTGGGGTTCCGCTGCTGGCTTTGTGGTTTTGAGGCTGGCGTTGGGGTCTAGAGGCTGGCGTTGGGGTTTAGCTGCTGGCGTTGGGGTTTAGAGGCTGGCGTTCGGGTTTAGAGGCTGGCGTTCGGGTTTAGAGGCTGGCGTTGGGGTTTAGAGGCTGGCGTTGGGGTTTAGAGGCTAGCGTTGGGGTTTAGAGGCTGGCGTTGGGGTTTAGACGCTGGCGTTGGTGTTTTCCTGCTGTCGTTCGGGTTTTGCTGCTGGCGTTGGGGTTTAGAGGCTGGCGTTGGCGTTTAGAGGCTGGCGTTGGGGTTTCGAGGCTGGCGTTGGGGTTTTGCTGTTGGCGTTGAGGTTTAGAGGCTGGCGTTGGGGTTTAGAGGCTGGCGTGGGGTCTAGAGGCTGGCGTTGGGGTCTAGAGGCTGGCGTTGGGGTCTGGAGCCTGCGGCGTTTAGAGGCTGGCACTGATGTTTATAGGCTGGCGTTGGGGTTTAGAGGCTGGCGTTGGTGTTTAGAGGCTGGCGTTGGGGTTTATAGGCTGGTGTTGGGGTTTAGAGTTTGGGGTTTAGAGGCTGGTGTTGGGGTTTAGAGGTTGGGGTTTAGAGGCTGGCGTTGGGTTTCAGAGGCTGGCGTTGGGGTTTAGAGGCTGGCGTTGGGGTTTAAAGGCTTGTGTTGGGAATGAGAGGCTGGCGTTGGTGTTTAGAGGCTGGCGCTGCGGTTTAGAGGCTGGCTTTTGGGGTTTAGAGGCTGGCGTTCGGGTTTAGAGGCTGGCGTTGGGGTTTATAGGGTGGCGTTGGGGTTTAGAGGCTGGTGTTGGGGTTTAGAGGCTGGCGTTGGTGTTTAGAGGCTGGCGTTGAGGTTTAGCTGCTGGCGTTGTGGTTTAGTGGCTGTCGTTGTGGTTTAGAGGCTGGCGTTGTGGTCTAGAGGCTGGTGTTGGGGTCTAGAGGCTGGCGTTGTGGTCTAGAGGCTGGCGTTGGGGTCTAGAGGCTGGCGTTGGGGTCTAGAGGATGGCGTTGGAGTCTAGAGGCTGGCGTTGGGGTATGGAGCCTGCGGGGTTTAGAGGCTGTCAACGATGTTTATAGGCTGGCGTTGGGGTTTAGAGGCTGGCGTTGGTGTTTAGAGGCTGGCGTTGGGGTTTATAGGCTGGTGTTGGGGTTTAGAGTTTGGGGTTTATAGGCTGGTGTTGGGGTTTATAGGTTGGGGTTTAGAAGCTGGCGTTGGAGTTCAGAGGCTGGCGTTGGGGTTTAGAGGCTGGCGTTGGGGCTTAGCGGCTGGCGTTGGGGCTTAGAGGCTGGCGTTGGTTTTTCGAGGCTGACGTTGGGGCTTAGAGGCTGGCGTTCGGGCTAAGAGGCTGGCGTTGGGGTTTAGCTGCTGGCTTTGTGGTTTTGAGGCTGGCGTTGGGGTTTAGAGGCTGGCGTTGGGGTTTAGAGGCTGGCGTTGGGGTCTAGAGGCTGGCGTTGGGGTTTAGCTGCTGGCGTTGGTGTTTAGAGGCTGGCGTTGGGGTTTAGAGGCTGGCGGGGTTTAGCTGCTGGCGTTGTGGTATAGAGGCTGGCGTTGGGGTTTAGAGGCTGGCGTTGGGGTTTAGAGGCTGGCGTTGGGGTTTAGAGGCTGGCGTTGGGGTTTAGAGGCTGGCGTTGGGGTTTAGACGCTGGCGTTGGGGTTTTGCTGCTGGCGTTCGGGTTTTGCTGCTGGTGTTGGGGTTTAGAGGCTGGCGTTGGGGTTTAGAGGCTGGCGTTGGGGTTTAGGGGCTGGCGTTGGGGGTTTGGCGTTGTGATTTAGAGGCTGGCGCTTGGGTTTAGAGGCTGGCGTTGGGGTTAAGAGTCTGGCGTTGGGGTTTAGAGGCTGGCGTTGGGGTTTAGAGGCTGGCGTTGGGGTTTAGAGGCTGGCGTTGGGGTTCAGAGGCTGGCGGGGTTTAGCTGCTGGCGTTGGGGTTTAGGGGCTGGCGTTGGGGTATAGAGGCTGGTGTTTGGGTCTAGAGGCTGGAGTTGGCGTCTAGAGGCTGGCGTTGGGTTTGAGAGGCTGCCGTTGGGGTTTAGCTACTGGCGTTGGGGTCTAGAGGCTGGCGTTGGGGTCTAGAGGCTGGTGTTGGGGTCTAAAGGCTGGCGTTGGCGTCTAGAGGCTGGCGTTGGGGTCTAGAGGCTGGCGTTGGGGTTTCGAGGCTGGCGTTGGGGTTTCGAGGCTGGCGTTGGGGATTAGATGCTGGCGTTGGGGTTTAGCTGCTGGCGGGGTTTAGAGGCTGGCGTTGGGGTTTAGAGGCTGGCGTTGGGGTTTAGAGGGTGGCGTTGCGGTCTAGAGGCTGGCGTTGGGGTTTAGCTGCTGGCGTTGGTGTTTAGAGGCTGGCGTTGGGGTTTAGAGGATGGCGTTGAGGTTTAGAGTCTGGCATTGGGGTTTAGAGGCTGGCGTTGGGGTTTAGAGGCTGGCGTTGGGGTTTAGACGCTGGCGTTGGGGTTTTGCTGCTGGCGTTCGGGTTTTGCTGCTGGTGTTGGGGTTTAGAGGCTGGCGTTGGGGTTTAGAGGCTGGCGTTGGGGTTTAGAGGCTAGCGTTGGGGTTTGGCGTTGTGATTTAGAGGCTGGCGCTTGGGTTTAGAGGCTGGCGTTGGGGTTAAGAGTCTGGCGTTGGGGTTTAGAAGCTAGCGTTAGGGTTTAGAGGCTGGCGTTGGGGTTTAGAGGCTGGCGTTGGGGTTCAGAGGCTGGCGTTGGGGTTTAGCTGCTGGCGTTGGGGTCTAGAGGCTGGCGTTGGGGTCTGGAGGCTGACGGGGTTTAGAGGCTGGCGTTAGTGTTTATAGGCTGGCGTTGGGGTTTAGAGGCTGGCGTTGGTGTTTAGAGGCTGGCGTTGGGGTTTATAGGCTGGTGTTGGGGTTTAGAGGCTGGTGTTGGGGTTTAGAGGTTGGGGTTTAGAAGCTGGCGTTGGGGTTCAGAGGCTGGCGTTGGGGTTTAGACGCTGGCGTTGGGGTTTAGAGGCTTGCGTTGGGGTTGAGAGGCTGGCTTTGGTGTTTAGAGGCTGGCGTTGGGGTTTAGAGGCTGGCGTTGGGGTTTAGAGGCTGGCGTTCGGGTTTAGAGGCTGGCGTTGGGGTTTAGAGTGTGTCGTTGGGGTTTAGAGGCTGGCGTTGGGTTTAGAGGCTGGCGTTGGGGTTTAGAGGCTGGCGTTGGGGTTTAGCTGCTGGCGTTGTGGTTTAGTGGCTGTCGTTGGGGTTTAGAGGCTGGCGTTGGGGTCTAGAGTTTGGTGTTGGGGTCTAGAGGCTGGCGTTCTGGTCTAGAGGCTGGCGTTGGAGTCTAGAGGCTGGCCTTGGGGTTTCGAGGGTGGCGTTGGGGTTTAGAGGCAGGCGTTGGGGTTTAGAGGCAGGTGTTGGGGTTTAGAGGCTGGCGTTGTGGTTTAGAGGCTGGCGTTGGTGTCTAGAGTCTGGCGTTGGGGTCTAGAGGCTGGCGTTGGGGTCTAGAGGCTGGCCTTGGGGTCTAGAGGCTGGCGTTGGGGGTCTTGAGGCTGGCGTTGGGGTCTAGAGGCTGGCGTTGGGATCTGGAGCCTGCGGGGTTTAGAGGCTGGCACTGATGTTTATAGGCTGGCGTTGGGGTTTAGAGGCTGGCGTTGGGGTTTATAGGCTGGTGTTGGGGTTTAGAGTTTGGGGTTTAGAGGCTGGTGTTGGGGTTTAGAGGTTGGGGTTTAGAGGCTGGCGTTGGGTTTCAGAGGCTGGCGTTGGGATTTAGAGGCTGGCGTTGTTGTTTAAAGGCTTGTGTTGGGAATGAGAGGCTGGCGTTGGTGTTCAGAGGCTGGCGCTGCGGTTTAGAGGCTGGCTTTTGGGGTTCAGACGCTGACGTTGGGGTTTTGCTGCTGGCGTTCGGGTTTTGCTGCTGGCGTTGGGGTTTAGAGGCTGCCGTTCGGGTTTAGAGGCTGGCGTTGGGGTTTAGCTGCTGGCGTTGGGGTCTAGAGGCTGGCGTTGTGGTCTAGAGACTGGTGTTGGGGTCTAGAGGCTGGCGTTGTGGTCTAGAGGCTGGCGTTGGGGTCTAGAGGCTGGCGTTGGGGTCTAGAGGATGGCGTTGGGGTCTAGAGGCTGGCGTTGGGGTATGGAGCCTGCGGGGTTTAGAGGCTGTCACTGATGTTTATAGGCTGGCGTTGGGGTTTAGAGGCTGGCGTTGGTGTTTAGACGCTGGCGTTGGAGTTTAAAGGCTGGTGTTGGGGTTTAGAGTTCGGGGTTTAGAGGCTGGTGTTGGGGTTTATAGGTTGGGGTTTAGAAGCTGGCGTTGGAGTTCAGAGGCTGGCGTTGGGGTTTAGAGGCTGGCGTTGGGGCTTAGCGGCTGGCGTTGGGGCTTAGAGGCTGGCGTTGGTTTTTAGAGGCTGACGTTGGGGCTTAGAGGCTGGCGTTCGGGCTAAGAGGCTGGCGTTGGGGTTTAGCTGCTGGCTTTGTGGTTTTGAGGCTGGCGTTGGGGTTTGGAGGCTGGCGTTGGCGTCTAGAGGCTGGCGTTGGGGTCTAGTGGCTGGCGTTGGGGTTTCGAGGCTGGCGTTGGGGTTTCGAGGCTGGCGTTGGGGATTAGATGCTGGCGTTGGGGTTTAGAGGGTGGCGTTGTAGTTTAGAGGCTGGCGTTGGGGTTTAGAGGCTAGCGTTGGGGTTTAGAGGCTGGAGTTGGGGTTGAGCTTCTGGCGGGGTTAAGAGGCTGGCGTTGGGGTTTAGAGGGTGGCGTTGGGGTTTAGAGGGTGGTGTTGGGGTTTAGAGGCAGGCGTGGGATTTACAGGCTGGCGTTGGGGTCTAGAGGCGGTCGTTGGGGTCTAGAGGCTGGCGTTGGGGTCAAGAGGCTGGCGTTGGGGTCTAGAGGCTGGCGTTGGGGTCTAGAGGCTGGCGTTGTGGTCTGGAGGCTGACGGGGTTTAGAGGCTGGCGTTGGTGTTTATAGTCTGGCGTTGGGGTTTAGAGGCTGGCGTTGGTGTTTAGAGGCTGGCGTTGGAGTTTAAAGGCTGGTATTGGGGTTTAGAGTTCGGGGTTTAGAGGCTGGTGTTGGGGTTTATAGGTTGGGGTTTAGAAGCTGGCGTTGGAGTTCAGAGGCTGGCGTTGGGGTTTAGAGGCTGGCGTTGGGGCTTAGCGGCTGGCGTTGGGGCTTAGAGGCTGGCGTTGGTTTTTCGAGGCTGACGTTGGGGCTTAGAGGCTGGCGTTCGGGCTAAGAGGCTGGCGTTGGGGTTTAGCTGCTGGCTTTGTGGTTTTGAGGCTGGCGTTGGGGTTTAGAGGCTGGCGTTGGCGTCTAGAGGCTGGCGTTGGGGTGTAGAGGCTGGCGTTGGGGTTTCGAGGCTGGCGTTGGGGTTTCGAGGCTGGCGTTGGGGATTAGATGCTGGCGTTGGTGTTTAGAGGCTGGCGTTGGGGTTTATAGGCTGGTGTTGGGGTTTAGAGGCTGGTGTTGGGGTTTAGAGGTTGGGGTTTAGAAGCTGGCGTTGGGGTTCAGAGGCTGGCGTTGGGGTTTAGACGCTGGCGTTGGGGTTTAGAGGCTTGCGTTGGGGTTGAGAGGCTGGCTTTGGTGTTTAGAGGCTGGCGTTGGGGTTTAGAGGGTGTCGTTGGGGTTTGGAGGCTGGCGTTGGGTTTAGAGGCTGGCGTTGGGGTTTAGAGGCTGGCGTTGGGGTTTAGCTGCTGGCGTTGTGGTTTAGTGGCTGTCGTTGGGGTTTAGAGGCTGCCGTTGGGGTTTAGAGGCTGGCGTTGGGGTTTAGCTGCTGGCGTTGTGGTTTAGTGGCTGTCGTTTGGGTTTAGAGGCTGGCGTTGGGGTCTAGAGGTTGGTGTTGGGGTCTAGAGGCTGGCGTTCTGGTCTAGACGCTGGCGTTGGAGTCTAGAGGCTGGCCTTGGGGTTTCGAGGGTGGCGTTGGGGTTTAAAGGCAGGCGTTGGGGTTTAGGGGCAGGTGTTGGTGTTTAGAGGCTGGCGTTGTGGTTTAGAGGCTGGCGTTGGTGTCTAGAGTCTGGCGTTGGGGTCTAGAGGCTGGCGTTGGGGTCTAGAGGCTGGCGTTGGGGGTCTTGAGGCTGGCGTTGGGGTCTAGAGGCTGGCGTTGGGATCTGGAGCCTGCGGGTTTTGGAGGCTGGCATTAGTGTTTATGGGCTGGCGTTGGGGTTTAGAGGCTGGCGTTGGTGTTTAGAGGCTGGCTTTGGGGTTTATAGGCTGGTGTTGGGGTTTAGAGTTTGGGGTTTAGAGGCTGGTGTTGGGGTTTAGAGGTTGGGGTTTAGAGGCTGACGTTGGGGTTCAGAGGCTGGCGTTGGGGTTTAGAGGCTGGCGTTGGGGTTTGGAGGCTGGCGTTGGGGTTTAGAGGCTGGCGTGGGGGTCTAGAGGCTGGCGTTGGGGTCTAGAGGCTGGCGTTGGGGTCTGGAGCCTGCGGGGTTTAGAGGCTGGCGCTGATGTTTATAGGCTGGCGTTGGCGTTTAGAGGCTGGCGTTGGTGTTTAGAGGCTGGCGTTGGGGTTTATAGGCTGGTGTTGGGGTTTAGAGTTTGGGGTTTAGAGGCTGGTGTTGGGGTTTAGAGGTTGGGGTTTAGAGGCTGGCGTTGGGTTTCAGAGGCTGGGGTTAGGGTTTAGAGGCTGGCGTTGGGGTTTAAAGGCTTGTGTTGGGAATGAGAGGCTGGCGTTGGTGTTTAGAGGCTGGCGCTGCGGTTTAGAGGCTGGCTTTTGGGGTTTAGAGGCTGGCGTTCGGGTTTAGAGGCTGGCGTTGGGGTTTATAGGGTGGCGTTGGGGTTTAGAGGCTGGTGTTGGGGTTTAGAGGCTGGCGTTGGTGTTTGGAGGCTGGCGTTGAGGTTTAGCTGCTGGCGTTGTGGTTTAGTGGCTGTCGTTGTGGTTTAGAGGCTGGCGTTGTGGTCTAGAGGCTGGTGTTGGGGTCTGGAGGCTGGCGTTGTGGTCTAGAGGCTGGCGTTGGGGTCTAGAGGCTGGCGTTGGGGTCTAGAGGATGGCGTTGGGGTCTAGAGGCTGGCGTTGGGGTATGGAGCCTGCGGGGTTTAGAGGCTGTCACTGATGTTTATAGGCTGGCGTTGGGGTTTAGAGGCTGGCGTTGGTGTTTAGAGGCTGGCGTTGGAGTTTATAGGCTGGTGTTGGGGTTTAGAGTTTGGGGTTTAGAGGCTGGTGTTGGGGTTTATAGGTTGGGGTTTAGAAGCTGGCGTTGGAGTTCAGAGGCTGGCTTTGGGGTTTAGAGGCTGGCGTTGGGGCTTAGCGGCTGGCGTTGGGTCTTAGAGGCTGGCGTTGGTTTTTCGAGGCTGACGTTGGGGCTTAGAGGCTGGCGATCGGGCTAAGAGGCTGGCGTTGGTGTTTAGCTGCTGGCTTTGTGGTTTTGAGGCTGGCGTTGGGGTTTAGAGGCTGGCGTTGGGGTTTAGAGGCCGGCGTTGGGGTCTGGAGGCTGGCGTTGGGGTTTAGCTGCTGGCGTTGGTGTTTGGAGGCTGGCGTTGGGGTTTAGAGGCTGGCGGGGTTTAGCTGCTGGCGTTGTGGTATAGAGGCTGGCGTTGGGGTTTAGAGGCTGGCGTTGGAGTTTAGAGGCTGGCATTGGGGTTTAGAGGCTGGCGTTGGGGTTTAGACGCTGGGTTTGGGGTTTAGGGGCTGGCGTTGGGGTTTGGCGTTGTGATTTAGAGTCTGGCGCTTGGGTTTAGAGGCTGGCGTTGGGGTTAAGAGTCTGGCGTTGGGGTTTAGAGGCTGGCGTTGGGGTTTAGAGGCTGGCGTTGGGGTTTAGAGGCTGGCGTTGGGGTTCAGAGGCTGGCGGGGTTTAGCTGCTGGCGTTGGGGTTTAGGGGCTGGCGTTGGGGTATAGAGGCTGGTGTTTGGGTCTAGAGGCTGGAGTTGGCGTCTAGAGGCTGGCGTTGGGTTTGAGAGGCTGCCGTTGGGGTTTAGCTACTGGCGTTGGGGTCTAGAGGCTGGCGTTGGGGTCTAGAGGCTGGTGTTGGGGTCTAAAGGCTGGCGTTGGCGTCTAGAGGCTGGCGTTGGGGTCTAGAGGCTGGCGTTGGGGTTTCGAGGCTGGCGTTGGGGTTTCGAGGCTGGCGTTGGGGATTAGATGCTGGCGTTGGGGTTTAGCTGCTGGCGGGGTTTAGAGGCTGGCGTTGGGGTTTAGAGGCTGGCGTTGGGGTTTAGAGGGTGGCGTTGGGGTCTAGAGGCTGGCGTTGGGGTTTAGCTGCTGGCGTTGGTGTTTAGAGGCTGGCGTTGGGGTTTAGAGGCTGGCGGGGTTTAGCTGCTGGTGTTGGGGTTTAGAGGCTGGCGTTGGGGTTTAGAGGCTGGCGTTGGGGTTTAGAGGCTAGCGTTGGGGTTTGGCGTTGTGATTTAGAGGCTGGCGCTTGGGTTTAGAGGCTGGCGTTGGGGTTAAGAGTCTGGCGTTGGGGTTTAGAGGCTGGCGTTGGAGTTTAGAGGCTGGCGTTGGGGTTTAGAGGCTGGCGTTGGGGTTCAGAGGCTGGCGTTGGGGTTTAGCTGCTGGCGTTGGGGTTTAGGGGCTGGCGTTGGGGTATAGAGGCTGGTGTTTGGGTCTAGAGGCTGGAGTTGGCGTCTAGAGGCTGGCGTTGGGTTTGAGAGGCTGGCGTTGGGGTTTAGCTACTGGCGTTGGGGTCTAGAGGCTGGCGTTGGGGTCTAGAGGCTGGTTGGTGTTGGGGTCTAAAGGCTGGCGTTGGCGTCTAGAGGCTGGCGTTGGGGTCTAGAGGCTGGCGTTGGGGTTTCGAGGCTGGCGTTGGGGTTTCGAGGCTGGCGTTGGGATTAGATGCTGGCGTTGGGGTTTAGGTGCTGGCGGGGTTTAGAGGCTGGCGTTGGGGTTTAGAGGCTGGCGTTGGGGTTTAGAGGGTGGCGTTGTAGTTTAGAGGCTGGCGTTGGGGTTTAGAGGCTAGCGTTGGGGTTTAGAGGCTGGCGTTGGGGGTCTTGAGGCTGGCGTTGGGGTTTAGAGGCTGGCGTTGGTGTTTAGAGGCTGGTGTTGGGGTTTCGAGGCTGGCGTTGGTGTTTCGAGGCTGGCGTTGGGGTTTAGAGGCTGGAGTTGGGGTTGAGCTTCTGGCGGGGTTAAGAGGCTGGCGTTGGGGTTTAGAGGGTGGCGTTGGGGTTTAGAGGGTGGTGTTGGGGTTTAGAGGCAGGCGTGGGATTTACAGGCTGGCGTTGGGGTCGAGAGGCGGTCGTTTGGGTCTAGAGGCTGGCGTTGGGGTCAAGAGGCTGGCGTTTGGGTCTGGAGGCTGGAGTTGGCGTCTGGAGGCTGGCGTTGGGGTCTGGAGGCTGACGGGGTTTAGAGGCTGGCGTTGGTGTTTATAGGCTGGCGTTGGGGTTTAGAGGCTGGCGTTGGTGTTTAGAGGCTGGCGTTGGGGTTTATAGGCTGGTGTTGGGGTTTAGAGGCTGGTGTTGGGGTTTAGAGGTTGGGGTTTAGAAGCTGGCGTTGGGGTTCAGAGGCTGGCGTTGGGGTTTAGAGGCTGGCGTTGGGGTTTAGAGGCTTGCGTTGGGGTTGAGAGGCTGGCTTTGATGTTTAGAGGCTGGCGTTGGGGTTTAGAGGCTGGCGTTGGGGTTTAGAGGCTGGCGTTCGGGTTTAGAGGCTGGCGTTGGGGTTTAGAGGGTGTCGTTGGGGTTTAGAGGCTGGCGTTGGGTTTAGAGGCTGGCGTTGGGGTTTAGAGGCTGGCGTTGGGGTTTAGAGGCTGGCGTTGGGGTTTAGCTGCTGGCGTTGGGGGTTAGCTGCTGGCGTTGGGGTTTAGAGGCTGGCGTTGGGCTTAAGAGGT
Organism: Raja brachyura; assembly: GCA_963514005.1. The sequence continues at coordinate 4,992,953 of OY740823.1, read as the reverse complement.
TGGCGTTGGGGTTTAGCGGCTGGCATTGGGGTTTAGGGACTGTTGGGGTTTAGCTGCCGGCGACGGGGCTTTGCGGTTGCCGTTTAGCAGCTGGTGTTGGGGTGTAGCGGCTGCCGTTGGTGTTGCGTGTGTGACGTTTCCCGGTTGGCGTGGTTTAACGTCTACCGTTGGGGCTTAGCGGCTCGCTTTGAGATTTAACGTTTGGCGTTGAGGTTCCGGGACTGGCGTTGGAGTCCAGCAGCTGGCTGCCGTTGGTCTGTCACGCCTGGCGTTGGGGATTCGCGAATGGCATTGCGGCAGGGGCTGGAGTTGGGGTTTCGCGGCTGGTGGTGGTGTACAGTGGCTGGTTTTGGGGTACAGGGGCTGGCGTTGGGGATGCGTGGCTGGCGTTGGCATCCCGCGGCTGACGTTGGGGTTTAATGGCTGCCATTGGTCTTTCACGTCAGCGTTGGACCATAGCGGCCAGCGTTGGGCCCATAGCTGGCAGCGTTGAGTCTTAGCGGCCGGCCTTGAGGCTTTAGCGGATGGCGTTGGGGTTTAGAGGCTGGCGTTGGAGTTTAGAGGCTGGCGTTGGGGTTTAGGGGCTTGCGTTGGGGATGAGAGGCTGGCGTTGGTGTTTAGAGGCTGGCGTTGGGGTTTAGAGGCTGGCGTTGGGGTTTAGAGGCTGGCGTTCGGGTTTAGAGGCTGGCGTTGGGGCTTACAGGCTTGCGTTGGGGTTCCGCTGCTGGCTTTGTGGTTTTGAGGCTGGCGTTGGGGTCTAGAGGCTGGCGTTGGGGTTTAGCTGCTGGCGTTGGGGTTTAGAGGCTGGCGTTCGGGTTTAGAGGCTGGCGTTCGGGTTTAGAGGCTGGCGTTGGGGTTTAGAAGCTGGCGTTGGGGTTTAGAGGCTAGCGTTGGGGTTTAGAGGCTGGCGTTGGGGTTTAGACGCTGGCGTTGGTGTTTTCCTGCTGTCGTTCGGGTTTTGCTGCTGGCGTTGGGGTTTAGAGGCTGGCGTTGGCGTTTAGAGGCTGGCGTTGGGGTTTCGAGGCTGGCGTTGGGGTTTTGCTGTTGGCGTTGAGGTTTAGAGGCTGGCGTTGGGGTTTAGAGGCTGGCGTGGGGTCTAGAGGCTGGCGTTGGGGTCTAGAGGCTGGCGTTGGGGTCTGGAGCCTGCGGCGTTTAGAGGCTGGCACTGATGTTTATAGGCTGGCGTTGGGGTTTAGAGGCTGGCGTTGGTGTTTAGAGGCTGGCGTTGGGGTTTATAGGCTGGTGTTGGGGTTTAGAGTTTGGGGTCTAGAGGCTGGTGTTGGGGTCTAAAGGCTGGCGTTGGCGTCTAGAGGCTGGCGTTGGGGTCTAGAGGCTGGCGTTGGGGTTTCGAGGCTGGCGTTGGGGTTTCGAGGCTGGCGTTGGGGATTAGATGCTGGCGTTGGGGTTTAGCTGCTGGCGGGGTTTAGAGGCTGGCGTTGGGGTTTAGAGGCTGGCGTTGGGGTTTAGAGGGTGGCGTTGCGGTCTAGAGGCTGGCGTTGGGGTTTAGCTGCTGGCGTTGGTGTTTAGAGGCTGGCGTTGGGGTTTAGAGGATGGCGTTGAGGTTTAGAGTCTGGCATTGGGGTTTAGAGGCTGGCGTTGGGGTTTAGAGGCTGGCGTTGGGGTTTAGACGCTGGCGTTGGGGTTTTGCTGCTGGCGTTCGGGTTTTGCTGCTGGTGTTGGGGTTTAGAGGCTGGCGTTGGGGTTTATAGGCTGGCGTTGGGGTTTAGAGGCTAGCGTTGGGGTTTGGCGTTGTGATTTAGAGGCTGGCGCTTGGGTTTAGAGGCTGGCGTTGGGGTTAAGAGTCTGGCGTTGGGGTTTAGCTGCTGGCGTTGGGGTTTAGGGGCTGGCGTTGGGGTATAGAGGCTGGTGTTTGGGTCTAGAGGCTGGAGTTGGCGTCTGGAGGCTGGCGTTGGGTTTGAGAGGCTGGCGTTGGGGTTTAGCTACTGGCGTTGGGGTCTAGAGGCTGGCGTTGGGGTCTAGAGGCTGGTGTTGGGGTCTAAAGGCTGGCGTTGGCGTCTAGAGGCTGGCGTTGGGGTCTAGAGGCTGGCGTTGGGGTTTCGAGGCTGGCGTTGGGGTTTCGAGGCTGGCGTTGAGGATTAGATGCTGGCGTTGGGGTTTAGCTGCTGGCGGGGTTTAGAGGCTGGCGTTGGGGTTTAGAGGCTGGCGTTGGGGTTTAGAGGGTGGCGTTGTAGTTTAGAGGCTGGCGTTGGGGTTTAGAGGCTAGCGTTGGGGTTTAGAGGCTGGCGTTGGGGGTCTTGAGGCTGGCGTTGGAGTTTAGTGGCTGGCGTTGGTGTTTAGAGGCTGGTGTTGGGGTTTCGAGGCTGGCGTTGGTGTTTCGAGGCTGGCGTTGGGGTTTAGAGGCTGGAGTTGGGGTTGAGCTTCTGGCGGGGTTAAGAGGCTGGCGTTGGGGTTTAGAGGGTGGCGTTGGGGTTTAGAGGGTGGTGTTGGGGTTTAGAGGCAGGCGTGGGATTTACAGGCTGGCGTTGGGGTCTAGAGGCGGTCGTTGGGGTCTAGAGGCTGGCTTTGGGGTCAAGAGGCTGGCGTTGGGGCCTAGAGGCTGGCGTTGGGGTCTAGAGGCTGGCGTTGGGGTCTGGAGGCTGACGGGGTTTAGAGGCTGGCGTTAGTGTTTATAGGCTGGCGTTGGGGTTTAGAGGCTGGCGTTGGTGTTTAGAGGCTGGCGTTGGGGTTTATAGGCTGGTGTTGGGGTTTAGAGGCTGGTGTTGGGGTTTAGAGGTTGGGGTTTAGAAGCTGGCGTTGGGGTTCAGAGGCTGGCGTTGGGGTTTAGACGCTGGCGTTGGGGTTTAGAGGCTTGCGTTGGGGTTGAGAGGCTGGCTTTGGTGTTTAGAGGCTGGCGTTGGGGTTTAGAAGCTGGCGTTGGGGTTTAGAGGCTGGCGTTCGGGTTTAGAGGCTGGCGTTGGGGTTTAGAGTGTGTCGTTGGGGTTTAGAGGCTGGCGTTGGGTTTAGAGGCTGGCGTTGGGGTTTAGAGGCTGGCGTTGGGGTTTAGCTGCTGGCGTTGTGGTTTAGTGGCTGTCGTTGGTGTCTCGAGTCTGGCGTTGGGGTCTCGAGGCTGGCGTTGGGGTCTAGAGGCTGGCGTTGGGGTCTAGAGGCTGGCGTTGGGGGTCTTGAGGCTGGCGTTGGGGTCTAGAGGCTGGCGTTGGGATCTGGAGCCTGCGGGGTTTAGAGGCTGGCACTGATGTTTATAGGCTTGTGTTGGGAATGAGAGGCTGGCGTTGGTGTTTAGAGGCTGGCGCTGCGGTTTAGAGGCTGGCTTTTGGGGTTCAGACGCTGACGTTGGGGTTTTGCTGCTGGCGTTCGGGTTTTGCTGCTGGCGTTGGGGTTTAGAGGCTGCCGTTCGGGTTTAGAGGCTGGCGTTGTGGTTTAGCTGCTGGCGTTGGGGTCTAGAGGCTGGCGTTGTGGTCTAGAGGCTGGTGTTGGGGTCTAGAGGCTGGCGTTGTGGTCTAGAGGCTGGCGTTGGGGTCTAGAGGCTGGCGTTGGGGTCTAGAGGATGGCGTTGGGGTCTAGAGGCTGGCGTTTGGGTATGGAGCCTGCGGGGTTTAGAGGCTGTCACTGATGTTTATAGGCTGGCGTTGGGGTTTAGAGGCTGGCGTTGGGGTTTAGACGCTGGCGTTGGGGTTTTGCTGCTGGCGTTCGGGTTTTGCTGCTGGTGTTGGGGTTTAGAGGCTGGCGTTGGGGTTTAGAGGCTGGCGTTGGGGTTTAGAGGCTAGCGTTGGGGTTTGGCGTTGTGATTTAGAGGCTGGCGCTTGGGTTTAGAGGCTGGCGTTGGGGTTAAGAGTCTGGCGTTGGGGTTTAGAAGCTAGCGTTGGGGTTTAGAGGCTAGCGTTGGGGTTTAGAGGCTGGCGTTGGGGGTCTTGAGGCTGGCGTTGGGGTTTAGTGGCTGGCGTTGGTGTTTAGAGGCTGGTGTTGGGGTCTAAAGGCTGGCGTTGGCGTCTAGAGGCTGGCGTTGGGGTCTAGAGGCTGGCGTTGGGGTTTCGAGGCTGGCGTTGGGGTTTCGAGGCTGGCGTTGGGGATTAGATGCTGGCGTTGGGGTTTAGCTGCTGGCGGGGTTTAGAGGCTGGCGTTGGGGTTTAGAGGCTGGCGTTGGGGTTTAGAGGGTGGCGTTGTAGTTTAGAGGCTGGCGTTGGGGTTTAGAGGCTAGCGTTGGGGTTTAGAGGCTGGCGTTGGGGGTCTTGAGGCTGGCGTTGGGGTTTAGTGGCTGGCGTTGGTGTTTAGAGGCTGGTGTTGGGGTTTCGAGGCTGGCGTTGGTGTTTCGAGGCTGGCGTTGGGGTTTAGAGGCTGGAGTTGGGGTTGAGCTTCTGGCGGGGTTAAGAGGCTGGCGTTGGGGTTTAGAGGGTGGCGTTGGGGTTTAGAGGGTGGTGTTGGGGTTTAGAGGCAGGCGTGGGATTTACAGGCTGGCGTTGGGGTCTAGAGGCGGTCGTTGGGGTCTAGAGGCTGGCGTTGGGGTCAAGAGGCTGGCGTTGGGGCCTAGAGGCTGGCGTTGGGGTCTAGAGGCTGGCGTTGGGGTCTGGAGGCTGACGGGGTTTAGAGGCTGGCGTTAGTGTTTATAGGCTGGCGTTGGGGTTTAGAGGCTGGCGTTGGTGTTTAGAGGCTGGCGTTGGGGTTTATAGGCTGGTGTTGGGGTTTAGAGGCTGGTGTTGGGGTTTAGAGGTTGGGGTTTAGAAGCTGGCGTTGGGGTTCAGAGGCTGGCGTTGGGGTTTAGACGCTGGCGTTGGGGTTTAGAGGCTTGCGTTGGGGTTGAGAGGCTGGCTTTGGTGTTTAGAGGCTGGCGTTGGGGTTTAGAGGCTGGCGTTGGGGTTTAGAGGCTGGCGTTCGGGTTTAGATGCTGGCGTTGGGGTTTAGAGTGTGTCGTTGGGGTTTAGAGGCTGGCGTTGGGTTTAGAGGCTGGCGTTGGGGTTTAGAGGCTGGCGTTGGGGTTTAGCTGCTGGCGTTGTGGTTTAGTGGCTGTCGTTGGGGTTTAGAGGCTGGCGTTGGGGTCTAGAGTTTGGTGTTGGGGTCTAGAGGCTGGCGTTCTGGTCTAGAGGCTGGCGTTGGAGTCTAGAGGCTGGCCTTGGGGTTTCGAGGGTGGCGTTGGGGTTTAGAGGCAGGCGTTGGGGTTTAGAGGCAGGTGTTGGGGTTTAGAGGCTGGCGTTGTGGTTTAGAGGCTGGCGTTGGTGTCTAGAGTCTGGCGTTGGGGTCTAGAGGCTGGCGTTGGGGTCTAGAGGCTGGCGTTGGGGTCTAGAGGCTGGCGTTGGGGGTCTTGAGGCTGGCGTTGGGGTCTAGAGGCTGGCGTTGGGATCTGGAGCCTGCGGGGTTTAGAGGCTGGCACTGATGTTTATAGGCTTGTGTTGGGAATGAGAGGCTGGCGTTGGTGTTTAGAGGCTGGCGCTGCGGTTTAGAGGCTGGCTTTTGGGGTTCAGACGCTGACGTTGGGGTTTTGCTGCTGGCGTTCGGGTTTTGCTGCTGGCGTTGGGGTTTAGAGGCTGCCGTTCGGGTTTAGAGGCTGGCGTTGTGGTTTAGCTGCTGGCGTTGGGGTCTAGAGGCTGGCGTTGTGGTCTAGAGGCTGGTGTTGGGGTCTAGAGGCTGGCGTTGTGGTCTAGAGGCTGGCGTTGGGGTCTAGAGGCTGGCGTTGGGGTCTAGAGGATGGCGTTGGGGTCTAGAGGCTGGCGTTTGGGTATGGAGCCTGCGGGGTTTAGAGACTGTCACTGATGTTTATAGGCTGGCGTTGGGGTTTAGAGGCTGGCGTTGGGGTTTAGACGCTGGCGTTGGGGTTTTGCTGCTGGCGTTCGGGTTTTGCTGCTGGTGTTGGGGTTTAGAGGCTGGCGTTGGGGTTTAGAGGCTGGCGTTGGGGTTTAGAGGCTAGCGTTGGGGTTTGGCGTTGTGATTTAGAGGCTGGCGCTTGGGTTTAGAGGCTGGCGTTGGGGTTAAGAGTCTGGCGTTGGGGTTTAGAAGCTAGCGTTGGGGTTTAGAGGCTAGCGTTGGGGTTTAGAGGCTGGCGTTGGGGGACTTGAGGCTGGCGTTGGGGTTTAGTGGCTGGCGTTGGTGTTTAGAGGCTGGTGTTGGGGTCTAAAGGCTGGCGTTGGCGTCTAGAGGCTGGCGTTGGGGTCTAGAGGCTGGCGTTGGGGTTTCGAGGCTGGCGTTGGGGTTTCGAGGCTGGCGTTGGGGATTAGATGCTGGCGTTGGGGTTTAGCTGCTGGCGGGGTTTAGAGGCTGGCGTTGGTGTTTAGAGGCTGGCGTTGGGGTTTAGAGGGTGGCGTTGTAGTTTAGAGGCTGGCGTTGGGGTTTAGAGGCTAGCGTTGGGGTTTAGAGGCTGGCGTTGGGGGTCTTGAGGCTGGCGTTGGGGTTTAGTGGCTGGCGTTGGTGTTTAGAGGCTGGTGTTGGGGTTTCGAGGCTGGCGTTGGTGTTTCGAGGCTGGCGTTGGGGTTTAGAGGCTGGAGTTGGGGTTGAGCTTCTGGCGGGGTTAAGAGGCTGGCGTTGGGGTTTAGAGGGTGGCGTTGGGGTTTAGAGGGTGGTGTTGGGGTTTAGAGGCAGGCGTGGGATTTACAGGCTGGCGTTGGGGTCTAGAGGCGGTCGTTGGGGTCTAGAGGCTGGCGTTGGGGTCAAGAGGCTGGCGTTGGGGCCTAGAGGCTGGCGTTGGGGTCTAGAGGCTGGCGTTGGGGTCTGGAGGCTGACGGGGTTTAGAGGCTGGCGTTAGTGTTTATAGGCTGGCGTTGGGGTTTAGAGGCTGGCGTTGGTGTTTAGAGGCTGGCGTTGGGGTTTATAGGCTGGTGTTGGGGTTTAGAGGCTGGTGTTGGGGTTTAGAGGTTGGGGTTTAGAAGCTGGCGTTGGGGTTCAGAGGCTGGCGTTGGGGTTTAGACGCTGGCGTTGGGGTTTAGAGGCTTGCGTTGGGGTTGAGAGGCTGGCTTTGGTGTTTAGAGGCTGGCGTTGGGGTTTAGAGGCTGGCGTTGGGGTTTAGAGGCTGGCGTTCGGGTTTAGAGGCTGGCGTTGGGGTTTAGAGTGTGTCGTTGGGGTTTAGAGGCTGGCGTTGGGTTTAGAGGCTGGCGTTGGGGTTTAGAGGCTGGCGTTGGGGTTTAGCTGCTGGCGTTGTGGTTTAGTGGCTGTCGTTGGGGTTTAGAGGCTGGCGTTGGGGTCTAGAGTTTGGTGTTGGGGTCTAGAGGCTGGCGTTCTGGTCTAGAGGCTGGCGTTGGAGTCTAGAGGCTGGCCTTGGGGTTTCGAGGGTGGCGTTGGGGTTTAGAGGCAGGCGTTGGGGTTTAGAGGCAGGTGTTGGGGTTTAGAGGCTGGCGTTGTGGTTTAGAGGCTGGCGTTGGTGTCTAGAGTCTGGCGTTGGGGTCTAGAGGCTGGCGTTGGGGTCTAGAGGCTGGCGTTGGGGTCTAGAGGCTGGCGTTGGGGGTCTTGAGGCTGGCGTTGGGGTCTAGAGGCTGGCGTTGGGATCTGGAGCCTGCGGGGTTTAGAGGCTGGCACTGATGTTTATAGGCTTGTGTTGGGAATGAGAGGCTGGCGTTGGTGTTTAGAGGCTGGCGCTGCGGTTTAGAGGCTGGCTTTTGGGGTTCAGACGCTGACGTTGGGGTTTTGCTGCTGGCGTTCGGGTTTTGCTGCTGGCGTTGGGGTTTAGAGGCTGCCGTTCGGGTTTAGAGGCTGGCGTTGTGGTTTAGCTGCTGGCGTTGGGGTCTAGAGGCTGGCGTTGTGGTCTAGAGGCTGGTGTTGGGGTCTAGAGGCTGGCGTTGTGGTCTAGAGGCTGGCGTTGGGGTCTAGAGGCTGGCGTTGGGGTCTAGAGGATGGCGTTGGGGTCTAGAGGCTGGCGTTTGGGTATGGAGCCTGCGGGGTTTAGAGGCTGTCACTGATGTTTATAGGCTGGCGTTGGGGTTTAGAGGCTGGCGTTGGTGTTTAGACGCTGGCGTTGGAGTTTAAAGGCTGGTGTTGGGGTTTAGAGTTCGGGGTTTAGAGGCTGGTGTTGGGGTTTATAGGTTGGGGTTTAGAAGCTGGCGTTGGAGTTCAGAGGCTGGCGTTGGGGTTTAGAGGCTGGCGTTGGGGCTTAGCGGCTGGCGTTGGGGCTTAGAGGCTGGCGTTGGTTTTTCGAGGCTGACGTTGGGGCTTAGAGGCTGGCGTTCGGGCTAAGAGGCTGGCGTTGGGGTTTAGCTGCTGGCTTTGTGGTTTTGAGGCTGGCGTTGGGGTTTGGAGGCTGGCGTTGGCGTCTAGAGGCTGGCGTTGGGGTCTAGAGGCTGGCGTTGGGGTTTCGAGGCTGGCGTTGGGGTTTCGAGGCTGGCGTTGGGGATTAGATGCTGGCGTTGGGGTTTAGAGGGTGGCGTTGTAGTTTAGAGGCTGGCGTTGGGGTTTAGAGGCTAGCGTTGGGGTTTAGAGGCTGGAGTTGGGGTTGAGCTTCTGGCGGGGTTAAGAGGCTGGCGTTGGGGTTTAGAGGGTGGCGTTGGGGTTTAGAGGGTGGTGTTGGGGTTTAGAGGCAGGCGTGGGATTTACAGGCTGGCGTTGGGGTCTAGAGGCGGTCGTTGGGGTCTAGAGGCTGGCGTTGGGGTCAAGAGGCTGGCGTTGGGGTCTAGAGGCTGGCGTTGGGGTCTAGAGGCTGGCGTTGTGGTCTGGAGGCTGACGGGGTTTAGAGGCTGGCGTTGGTGTTTATAGGCTGGCGTTGGGGTTTAGAGGCTGGCGTTGGTGTTTAGAGGCTGGCGTTGGAGTTTAAAGGCTGGTATTGGGGTTTAGAGTTCGGGGTTTAGAGGCTGGTGTTGGGGTTTATAGGTTGGGGTTTAGAAGCTGGCGTTGGAGTTCAGAGGCTGGCGTTGGGGTTTAGAGGCTGGCGTTGGGGCTTAGCGGCTGGCGTTGGGGCTTAGAGGCTGGCGTTGGTTTTTCGAGGCTGGCGTTGCGGCTTAGAGGCTGGCGTTCGGGCTAAGAGGCTGGCGTTGGGGTTTAGCTGCTGGCTTTGTGGTTTTGAGGCTGGCGTTGGGGTTTAGAGGCTGGCGTTGGCGTCTAGAGGCTGGCGTTGGGGTCTAGAGGCTGGCGTTGGGGTTTCGAGGCTGGCGTTGGGGTTTCGAGGCTGGCGTTGGGGATTAGATGCTGGCGTTGGTGTTTAGAGGCTGGCGTTAGGGTTTATAGGCTGGTGTTGGGGTTTAGAGGCTGGTGTTGGGGTTTAGAGGTTGGGGTTTAGAAGCTGGCGTTGGGGTTCAGAGGCTGGCGTTGGGGTTTAGACGCTGGCGTTGGGGTTTAGAGGCTTGCGTTGGGGTTGAGAGGCTGGCTTTGGTGTTTGAGGCTGGCGTTGGGGTTTAGAGGGTGTCGTTGGGGTTTAGAGGCTGGCGTTGGGTTTAGAGGCTGGCGTTGGGGTTTAGAGGCTGGCGTTGGGGTTTAGCTGCTGGCGTTGTGGTTTAGTGGCTGTCGTTGGGGTTTAGAGGCTGGCGTTGGGGTCTAGAGTTTGGTGTTGGGGTCTAGAGGCTGGCGTTCTGGTCTAGAGGCTGGCGTTGGAGTCTAGAGGCTGGCCTTGGGGTTTCGAGGGTGGCGTTGGGGTTTAGAGGCAGGCGTTGGGGTTTAGAGGCAGGTGTTGGGGTTTAGAGGCTGGCGTTGTGGTTTAGAGGCTGGCGTTGGTGTCTAGAGTCTGGCGTTGGGGTCTAGAGGCTGGCGTTGGGGTCTAGAGGCTGGCGTTGGGGTCTAGAGGCTGGCGTTGGGGGTCTTGAGGCTGGCGTTGGGGTCTAGAGGCTGGCGTTGGGATCTGGAGCCTGCGGGGTTTAGAGGCTGGCACTGATGTTTATAGGCTTGTGTTGGTGAATGAGAGGCTGGCGTTGGTGTTTAGAGGCTGGCGCTGCGGTTTAGAGGCTGGCTTTTGGGGTTCAGACGCTGACGTTGGGGTTTTGCTGCTGGCGTTCGGGTTTTGCTGCTGGCGTTGGGGTTTAGAGGCTGCCGTTCGGGTTTAGAGGCTGGCGTTGTGGTTTAGCTGCTGGCGTTGGGGTCTAGAGGCTGGCGTTGTGGTCTAGAGGCTGGTGTTGGGGTCTAGAGGCTGGCGTTGTGGTCTAGAGGCTGGCGTTGGGGTCTAGAGGCTGGCGTTGGGGTCTAGAGGATGGCGTTGGGGTCTAGAGGCTGGCGTTGGGGTATGGAGCCTGCGGGGTTTAGAGGCTGTCACTGATGTTTATAGGCTGGCGTTGGGGTTTAGAGGCTGGCGTTGGTGTTTAGACGCTGGCGTTGGAGTTTAAAGGCTGGTGTTGGGGTTTAGAGTTCGGGGTTTAGAGGCTGGTGTTGGGGTTTATAGGTTGGGGTTTAGAAGCTGGCGTTGGAGTTCAGAGGCTGGCGTTGGGGTTTAGAGGCTGGCGTTGGGGCTTAGCGGCTGGCGTTGGGGCTTAGAGGCTGGCGTTGGTTTTTCGAGGCTGACGTTGGGGCTTAGAGGCTGGCGTTCGGGCTAAGAGGCTGGCGTTGGGGTTTAGCTGCTGGCTTTGTGGTTTTGAGGCTGGCGTTGGGGTTTGGAGGCTGGCGTTGGCGTCTAGAGGCTGGCGTTGGGGTCTAGACGCTGGCGTTGGGGTTTCGAGGCTGGCGTTGGGGTTTCGAGGCTGGCGTTGGGGATTAGATGCTGGCGTTGGGGTTTAGAGGGTGGCGTTGTAGTTTAGAGGCTGGCGTTGGGGTTTAGAGGCTAGCGTTGGGGTTTAGAGGCTGGAGTTGGGGTTGAGCTTCTGGCGGGGTTAAGAGGCTGGCGTTGGGGTTTAGAGGGTGGCGTTGGGGTTTAGAGGGTGGTGTTGGGGTTTAGAGGCAGGCGTGGGATTTACAGGCTGGCGTTGGGGTCTAGAGGCGGTCGTTGGGGTCTAGAGGCTGGCGTTGGGGTCAAGAGGCTGGCGTTGGGGTCTAGAGGCTGGCGTTGGGGTCTAGAGGCTGGCGTTGTGGTCTGGAGGCTGACGGGGTTTAGAGGCTGGCGTTGGTGTTTATAGGCTGGCGTTGGGGTTTAGAGGCTGGCGTTGGTGTTTAGAGGCTGGCGTTGGAGTTTAAAGGCTGGTATTGGGGTTTAGAGTTCGGGGTTTAGAGGCTGGTGTTGGGGTTTATAGGTTGGGGTTTAGAAGCTGGCGTTGGAGTTCAGAGGCTGGCGTTGGGGTTTAGAGGCTGGCGTTGGGGCTTAGCGGCTGGCGTTGGGGCTTAGAGGCTGGCGTTGGTTTTTCGAGGCTGACGTTGGGGCTTAGAGGCTGGCGTTCGGGCTAAGAGGCTGGCGTTGGGGTTTAGCTGCTGGCTTTGTGGTTTTGAGGCTGGCGTTGGGGTTTAGAGGCTGGCGTTGGCGTCTAGAGGCTGGCGTTGGGGTCTAGAGGCTGGCGTTGGGGTTTCGAGGCTGGCGTTGGGGTTTCGAGGCTGGCGTTGGGGATTAGATGCTGGCGTTGGTGTTTAGAGGCTGGCGTTGGGGTTTATAGGCTGGTGTTGGGGTTTAGAGGCTGGTGTTGGGGTTTAGAGGTTGGGGTTTAGAAGGTGGCGTTGGGGTTCAGAGGCTGGCGTTGGGGTTTAGACGCTGGCGTTGGGGTTTAGAGGCTTGCGTTGGGGTTGAGAGGCTGGCTTTGGTGTTTAGAGGCTGGCGTTGGGGTTTAGAGGGTGTCGTTGGGGTTTAGAGGCTGGCGTTGGGTTTAGAGGCTGGCGTTGGGGTTTAGAGGCTGGCGTTGGGGTTTAGCTGCTGGCGTTGTGGTTTAGTGGCTGTCGTTGGGGTTTAGAGGCTGCCGTTGGGGTTTAGAGGCTTGCGTTGGGGTTTAGCTGCTGGCGTTGTGGTTTAGTGGCTGTCGTTGGGGTTTAGAGGCTGGCGTTGGGGTCTAGAGGTTGGTGTTGGGGTCTAGAGGCTGGCGTTCTGGTCTAGACGCTGGCGTTGGAGTCTAGAGGCTGGCCTTGGGGTTTCGAGGGTGGCGTTGGGGTTTAAAGGCAGGCGTTGGGGTTTAGGGGCAGGTGTTGGTGTTTAGAGGCTGGCGTTGTGGTTTAGAGGCTGGCGTTGGTGTCTAGAGTCTGGCGTTGGGGTCTAGAGGCTGGCGTTGGGGTCTAGAGGCTGGCGTTGGGGGTCTTGAGGCTGGCGTTGGGGTCTAGAGGCTGGCGTTGGGATCTGGAGCCTGCGGGTTTTGGAGGCTGGCATTAGTGTTTATGGGCTGGCGTTGGGGTTTAGAGGCTGGCGTTGGTGTTTAGAGGCTGGCTTTGGGGTTTATAGGCTGGTGTTGGGGTTTAGAGTTTGGGGTTTAGAGGCTGGTGTTGGGGTTTAGAGGTTGGGGTTTAGAGGCTGACGTTGGGGTTCAGCGGCTGGCGTTGGGGTTTAGAGGCTGGCGTTGGGGTTTAGAGGCTGGCGTTGGGGTTTAGAGGCTGGCGTGGGGTCTAGAGGCTGGCGTTGGGGTCTAGAGGCTGGCGTTGGGGTCTGGAGCCTGCGGGGTTTAGAGGCTGGCACTGATGTTTATAGGCTGGCGTTGGGGTTTAGAGGCTGGCGTTGGTGTTTAGAGGCTGGCGTTGGGGTTTATAGGCTGGTGTTGGGGTTTAGAGTTTGGGGTTTAGAGGCTGGTGTTGGGGTTTAGGGTTGGGGTTTAGAGGCTGGCGTTGGGTTTCAGAGACTGGGGTTAGGGTTTAGAGGCTGGCGTTGGGGTTTAAAGGCTTGTGTTGGGAATGAGAGGCTGGCGTTGGTGTTTAGAGGCTGGCGCTGCGGTTTAGAGGCTGGCTTTTGGGGTTTAGAGGCTGGCGTTCGGGTTTAGAGGCTGGCGTTGGGGTTTATAGGGTGGCGTTGGGGTTTAGAGGCTGGTGTTGGGGTTTAGAGGCTGGCGTTGGTGTTTGGAGGCTGGCGTTGAGGTTTAGCTGCTGGCGTTGTGGTTTAGTGGCTGTCGTTGTGGTTTAGAGGCTGGCGTTGTGGTCTAGAGGCTGGTGTTGGGGTCTAGAGGCTGGCGTTGTGGTCTAGAGGCTGGCGTTGGGGTCTAGAGGCTGGCGTTGGGGTCTAGAGGATGGCGTTGGGGTCTAGAGGCTGGCGTTGGGGTATGGAGCCTGCGGGGTTTAGAGGCTGTCACTGATGTTTATAGGCTGGCGTTGGGGTTTAGAGGCTGGCGTTGGTGTTTAGAGGCTGGCGTTGGAGTTTATAGGCTGGTGTTGGGGTTTAGAGTTTGGGGTTTAGAGGGTGGTGTTGGGGTTTATAGGTTGGGGTTTAGAAGCTGGCGTTGGAGTTCAGAGGCTGGCTTTGGGGTTTAGAGGCTGGCGTTGGGGCTTAGCGGCTGGCGTTGGGTCTTAGAGGCTGGCGTTGGTTTTTCGAGGCTGACGTTGGGGCTTAGAGGCTGGCGTTCGGGCTAAGAGGCTGGCGTTGGTGTTTAGCTGCTGGCTTTGTGGTTTTGAGGCTGGCGTTGGTGTTTAGCTGCTGGCGTTGGTGTTTGGAGGCTGGCGTTGGGGTTTAGAGGCTGGCGGGGTTTAGCTGCTGGCGTTGTGGTATAGAGGCTGGCGTTGGGGTTTAGAGGCTGGCGTTGGAGTTTAGAGGCTGGCATTGGGGTTTAGAGGCTGGCGTTGGGGTTTAGACGCTGGCTTTGGGGTTTAGGGGCTGGCGTTGGGGTTTGGCGTTGTGATTTAGAGGCTGGCGCTTGGGTTTAGAGGCTGGCGTTGGGGTTAAGAGTCTGGCGTTGGGGTTTAGAGGCTGGCGTTGGGGTTTAGAGGCTGGCGTTGGGGTTTAGAGGCTGGCGTTGGGGTTCAGAGGCTGGCGGGGTTTAGCTGCTGGCGTTGGGGTTTAGGGGCTGGCGTTGGGGTATAGAGGCTGGTGTTTGGGTCTAGAGGCTGGAGTTGGCGTCTAGAGGCTGGCGTTGGGTTTGAGAGGCTGCCGTTGGTGTTTAGCTACTGGCGTTGGGGTCTAGAGGCTGGCGTTGGGGTCTAGAGGCTGGTGTTGGGGTCTAAAGGCTGGCGTTGGCGTCTAGAGGCTGGCGTTGGGGTCTAGAGGCTGGCGTTGGGGTTTCGAGGCTGGCGTTGGGGTTTCGAGGCTGGCGTTGGGGATTAGATGCTGGCGTTGGGGTTTAGCTGCTGGCGGGGTTTAGAGGCTGGCGTTAGGGTTTAGAGGCTGGCGTTGGGGTTTAGAGGGTGGCGTTGGGGTCTAGAGGCTGGCGTTGGGGTTTAGCTGCTGGCGTTGGTGTTTAGAGGCTGGCGTTGGGGTTTAGAGGCTGGCGGGGTTTAGCTGCTGGCGTTGTGGTATAGAGGCTGGCGTTGGCGTTTAGAGGATGGCGTTGAGGTTTAGAGTCTGGCATTGGGGTTTAGAGGCTGGCGTTGGGGTTTAGAGGCTGGCGTTGGGGTTTAGACGCTGGCGTTGGGGTTTTGCTGCTGGCGTTCGGGTTTTGCTGCTGGTGTTGGGGTTTAGAGGCTGGCGTTGGGGTTTAGAGGCTGGCGTTGGGGTTTAGAGGCTAGCGTTGGGGTTTGGCGTTGTGATTTAGAGGCTGGCGCTTGGGTTTAGAGGCTGGCGTTGGGGTTAAGAGTCTGGCGTTGGGGTTTAGAGGCTGGCGTTGGAGTTTAGAGGCTGGCGTTGGGGTTTAGAGGCTGGCGTTGGGGTTCAGAGGCTGGCGTTGGGGTTTAGCTGCTGGCGTTGGGGTTTAGGGGCTGGCGTTGGGGTATAGAGGCTGGTGTTTGGGTCTAGAGGCTGGAGTTGGCGTCTAGAGGCTGGCGTTGGGTTTGAGAGGCTGGCGTTGGGGTTTAGCTACTGGCGTTGGGGTCTAGAGGCTGGCGTTGGGGTCTAGAGGCTGGTTGGTGTTGGGGTCTAAAGGCTGGCGTTGGCGTCTAGAGGCTGGCGTTGGGGTCTAGAGGCTGGCGTTGGGGTTTCGAGGCTGGCGTTGGGGTTTCGAGGCTGGCGTTGGGATTAGATGCTGGCGTTGGGGTTTAGGTGCTGGCGGGGTTTAGAGGCTGGCGTTGGGGTTTAGAGGCTGGCGTTGGGGTTTAGAGGGTGGCGTTGTAGTTTAGAGGCTGGCTTTGGGGTTTAGAGGCTAGCGTTGGGGTTTAGAGGCTGGCGTTGGGGGTCTTGAGGCTGGCGTTGGGGTTTAGAGGCTGGCGTTGGTGTTTAGAGGCTGGTGTTGGGGTTTTGAGGCTGGCGTTGGTGTTTCGAGGCTGGCGTTGGGGTTTAGAGGCTGGAGTTGGGGTTGAGCTTCTGGCGGGGTTAAGAGGCTGGCGTTGGGGTTTAGAGGGTGGCGTTGGGGTTTAGAGGGTGGTGTTGGGGTTTAGAGGCTGGCGTTGGGGTTTAGAGGCTTGCGTTGGGGTTGAGAGGCTGGCTTTGATGTTTAGAGGCTGGCGTTGGGGTTTAGAGGCTGGCGTTGGGGTTTAGAGGCTGGCGTTCGGGTTTAGAGGCTGGCGTTGGGGTTTAGAGGGTGTCGTTGGGGTTTGGAGGCTGGCGTTGGGTTTAGAGGCTGGCGTTGGGGTTTAGAGGCTGGCGTTGGGGTTTAGAGGCTGGCGTTGGGGTTTAGCTGCTGACGTTGGGGGTTAGCTGCTGGCGTTGGGGTTTAGAGGCTGGCGTTGGGCTTAAGAGGTTGGCGTTGGGGTTTAGCGGCTGGCATTGGGGTTTAGGGACTGTTGGGGTTTAGCTGCCGGCGACGGGGCTTTGCGGTTGCCGTTTAGCAGCTGGTGTTGGGGTGTAGCGGCTGCCGTTGGTGTTGCGTGTGTGACGTTTCCCGGTTGGCGTGGTTTAACGTCTACCGTTGGGGCTTAGCGGCTCGCTTTGAGATTTAACGTTTGGCGTTGAGGTTCCGGGACTGGCGTTGGAGTCCAGCAGCTGGCTGCCGTTGGTCTTTCACGCCTGGCGTTGGGGATTCGCGAATGGCATTGCGGCAGGGGCTGGAGTTGGGGTTTCGCGGCTGGTGGTGGTGTACAGTGGCTGGTTTTGGGGTACAGGGGCTGGCGTTGGGGATGCGTGGCTGGCGTTGGCATCCCGCGGCTGACGTTGGGGTTTAATGGCTGCCATTGGTCTTTCACGTCAGCGTTGGACCATAGCGGCCAGCGTTGGGCCCATAGCTGGCAGCGTTGAGTCTTAGCGGCCGGCCTTGAGGCTTTAGCGGATGGCGTTGGGGTTTAGAGGCTGGCGTTGGGGTTTAGAGGCTGGCGTTGGGGTTTAGGGGCTTTCGTTGGGGATGAGAGGCTGGCGTTGGTGTTTAGAGGCTGGCGTTGGGGTTTAGAGGCTGGCGTTGGGGTTTAGAGGCTGGCGTTCGGGTTTAGAGGCTGGCGTTGGGGCTTACAGGCTTGCGTTGGGGTTCCGCTGCTGGCTTTGTGGTTTTGAGGCTGGCGTTGGGGTCTAGAGGCTGGCGTTGGGGTTTAGCTGCTGGCGTTGGGGTTTAGAGGCTGGCGTTCGGGTTTAGAGGCTGGCGTTCGGGTTTAGAGGCTGGCGTTGGGGTTTAGACGCTGGCGTTGGTGTTTTCCTGCTGTCGTTCGGGTTTTGCTGCTGGCGTTGGGGTTTAGAGGCTGGCGTTGGCGTTTAGAGGCTGGCGTTGGGGTTTCGAGGCTGGCGTTGGGGTTTTGCTGTTGGCGTTGAGGTTTAGAGGCTGGCGTTGGGGTTTAGAGGCTGGCGTGGGGTCTAGAGGCTGGCGTTGGGGTCTAGAGGCTGGCGTTGGGGTCTGGAGCCTGCGGCGTTTAGAGGCTGGCACTGATGTTTATAGGCTGGCGTTGGGGTTTAGAGGCTGGCGTTGGTGTTTAGAGGCTGGCGTTGGGGTTTATAGGCTGGTGTTGGGGTTTAGAGTTTGGGGTTTAGAGGCTGGTGTTGGGGTTTAGAGGTTGGGGTTTAGAGGCTGGCGTTGGGTTTCAGAGGCTGGCGTTGGGGTTTAGAGGCTGGCGTTGGGGTTCAAAGGCTTGTGTTGGGAATGAGAGGCTGGCGTTGGTGTTTAGAGGCTGGCGCTGCGGTTTGGAGGCTGGCTTTTGGGGTTTAGAGGCTGGCGTTCGGGTTTAGAGGCTGGCGTTGGGGTTTATAGGGTGGCGTTGGGGTTTAGAGGCTGGTGTTGGGGTTTAGAGGCTGGCGTTGGTGTTTAGAGGCTGGCGTTGAAGTTTAGCTGCTGGCGTTGTGGTTTAGTGGCTGTCGTTGTGGTTTAGAGGCTGGCGTTGTGGTCTAGAGGCTGGTGTTGGGGTCTAGAGGCTGGCGTTGTGGTCTAGAGGCTGGCGTTGGGGTCTAGAGGCTGGCTTTGGGGTCTAGAGGATGGCGTTGGGGTCTAGAGGCTGGCGTTGGGGTATGGAGCCTGCGGGGTTTAGAGGCTGTCACCGATGTTTATAGGCTGGCGTTGGGGTTTGGAGGCTGGCGTTGGTGTTTGGAGGCTGGCGTTGGGGTTTATAGGCTGGTGTTGGGATTTAGAGTTTGGGGTTTATAGGCTGGTGTTGGGGTTTATAGGTTGGGGTTTAGAAGCTGGCGTTGGAGTTCAGAGGCTGGCGTTGGGGTTTAGAGGCTGGCGTTGGGGCTTAGCGGCTGGCGTTGGGGCTTAGAGGCTGGCGTTGGTTTTTCGAGGCTGACGTTGGGGCTTAGAGGCTGGCGTTCGGGCTAAGAGGCTGGCGTTGGGGTTTAGCTGCTGGCTTTGTGGTTTTGAGGCTGGCGTTGTGGTATAGAGGCTGGCTTTGGGGTTTAGAGGCTGGCGTTGGGGTTTAGAGGCTGGCATTGGGGTTTAGAGGCTGGCGTTGGGGTTTAGAGGCTGGCGTTGGGGTTTAGACGCTGGCGTTGGGGTTTTGCTGCTGGCGTTCGGGTTTTGCTGCTGGTGTTGGGGTTTAGAGGCTGGCGTTGGGGTTTAGAGGCTGGCGTTGGGGTTTAGGGGCTGGCGTTGGGGTTTGGCGTTGTGATTTAGAGGCTGGCGCTTGGGTTTAGAGGCTGGCGTTGGGGTTAAGAGTCTGGCGTTGGGGTTTAGAGGCTGGCGTTGGGGTTTAGAGGCTGGCGTTGGGGTTTAGAGGCTGGCGTTGGGGTTCAGAGGCTGGCGGGGTTTAGCTGCTGGCGTTGGGGTTTAGGGGCTGGCGTTGGGGTATAGAGGCTGGTGTTTGGGTCTAGAGGCTGGAGTTGGCGTCTAGAGGCTGGCGTTGGGTTTGAGAGGCTGCCGTTGGGGTTTAGCTACTGGCGTTGGGGTCTAGAGGCTGGCGTTGGGGTCTAGAGGCTGGTGTTGGGGTCTAAAGGCTGGCGTTGGCGTCTAGAGGCTGGCGTTGGGGTCTAGAGGCTGGCGTTGGGGTTTCGAGGCTGGCGTTGGGGTTTCGAGGCTGGCGTTGGGGATTAGATGCTGGCGTTGGGGTTTAGCTGCTGGCGGGGTTTAGAGGCTGGCGTTGGGGTTTAGAGTCTGGCGTTGGGGTTTAGAGGGTGGCGTTGCGGTCTAGAGGCTGGCGTTGGGGTTTAGCTGCTGGCGTTGGTGTTTAGAGGCTGGCGTTGGGGTTTAGAGGATGGCGTTGAGGTTTGGAGTCTGGCATTGGGGTTTAGAGGCTGGCGTTGGGGTTTAGAGGCTGGCGTTGGGGTTTAGACGCTGGCGTTGGGGTTTTGCTGCTGGCGTTCGGGTTTTGCTGCTGGTGTTGGGGTTTAGAGGCTGGCGTTGGGGTTTAGAGGCTGGCGTTGGGGTTTAGAGGCTAGCGTTGGGGTTTGGCGTTGTGATTTAGAGGCTGGCGCTTGGGTTTAGAGGCTGGCGTTGGGGTTAAGAGTCTGGCGTTGGGGTTTAGAAGCTAGCGTTGGGGTTTAGAGGCTGGCGTTGGGGTTTAGAGGCTGGCGTTGGGGTTCAGAGGCTGGCGTTGGGGTTTAGCTGCTGGCGTTGGGGTTTAGGGGCTGGCGTTGGGGTATAGAGGCTGGTGTTTGGGTCTAGAGGCTGGAGTTGGCGTCTAGAGGCTGGCGTTGGGTTTGAGAGGCTGGCGTTGGGGTTTAGCTACTGGCGTTGGGGTCTAGAGGCTGGCGTTGGGGTCTAGAGGCTGGTGTTGGGGTCTAAAGGCTGGCGTTGGCGTCTAGAGGCTGGCGTTGGGGTCTAGAGGCTGGCGTTGGGGTTTCGAGGCTGGCGTTGGGGTTTCGAGGCTGGCGTTGGGGATTAGATGCTGGCGTTGGGGTTTAGCTGCTGGCGGGGTTTAGAGGCTGGCGTTGGGGTTTAGAGGCTGGCGTTGGGGTTTAGAGGGTGGCGTTGTAGTTTAGAGGCTGGCGTTGGGGTTTAGAGGCTAGCGTTGGGGTTGAGAGGCTGGCGTTGGGGGTCTTGAGGCTGGCGTTGGGGTTTAGTGGCTGGCGTTGGTGTTTAGAGGCTGGTGTTGGGGTTTCGAGGCTGGCGTTGGTGTTTCGAGGCTGGCGTTGGGGTTTAGAGGCTGGAGTTGGGATTGAGCTTCTGGCGGGGTTAAGAGGCTGGCGTTGGGGTTTAGAGGGTGGCGTTGGGGTTTAGAGGGTGGTGTTGGGGTTTAGAGGCAGGCGTGGGATTTACAGGCTGGCGTTGGGGTCTAGAGGCGGTCGTTGGGGTCTAGAGGCTGGCGTTGGGGTCAAGAGGCTGGCGTTGGGGTCTAGAGGCTGGCGTTGGGGTCTAGAGGCTGGCGTTGGGGTCTGGAGGCTGACGGGGTTTAGAGGCTGGCGTTAGTGTTTATAGGCTGGCGTTGGGGTTTAGAGGCTGGCGTTGGTGTTTAGAGGCTGACGTTGGGGTTTATAGGCTGGTGTTGGGGTTTAGAGGCTGGTGTTGGGGTTTAGAGGTTGGGGTTTAGAAGCTGGCGTTGGGGTTCAGAGGCTGGCGTTGGGGTTTAGACGCTGGCGTTGGGGTTTAGAGGCTTGCGTTGGGGTTGAGAGGCTGGCTTTGGTGTTTAGAGGCTGGCGTTGTGGTTTAGAGGCTGGCGTTGGGGTTTAGAGGCTGGCGTTCGGGTTTAGAGGCTGGCGTTGGGGTTTAGAGTGTGTCGTTGGGGTTTAGAGGCTGGCGTTGGGTTTAGAGGCTGGCGTTGGGGTTTAGAGGCTGGCGTTGGGGTTTAGCTGCTGGCGTTGTGGTTTAGTGGCTGTCGTTGGGGTTTAGAGGCTGGCGTTGGGATCTAGAGGTTGGTGTTGGGGTCTAGAGGCTGGCGTTCTGGTCTAGAGGCTGGCGTTGGAGTCTAGAGGCTGGCCTTGGGGTTTCGAGGGTGGCGTTGGGGTTCAGAGGCAGGCGTTGGGGTTTAGAGGCAGGTGTTGGGGTTTAGAGGCTGGCGTTGTGGTTTAGAGGCTGGCGTTGGTGTCTAGAGTCTGGCGTTGGGGTCTAGAGGCTGGCGTTGGGGTCTGGAGGCTGGCGTTGGGGTCTAGAGGCTGGCGTTGGGGGTCTTGAGGCTGGCGTTGGGGTCTAGAGGCTGGCGTTGGGATCTGGAGCCTGCGGGGTTTAGAGGCTGGCACTGATGTTTATAGGCTGGCGTTGGGGTTTAGAGGCTGGCGTTGGGGTTTATAGGCTGGTGTTGGGGTTTAGAGTTTGGGGTTTAGAGGCTGGTGTTGGGGTTTAGAGGTTGGGGTTTAGAGGCTGGCGTTGGGTTTCAGAGGCTGGCGTTGGGATTTAGAGGCTGGCGTTGTTGTTTAAAGGCTTGTGTTGGGAATGAGAGGCTGGCGTTGGTGTTTAGAGGCTGGCGCTGCGGTTTAGAGGCTGGCTTTTGGGGTTCAGACGCTGACGTTGGGGTTTTGCTGCTGGCGTTCGGGTTTTGCTGCTGGCGTTGGGGTTTAGAGGCTGCCGTTCGGGTTTAGAGGCTGGCGTTGGGGTTTAGCTGCTGGCGTTGGGGTCTAGAGGCTGGCGTTGTGGTCTAGAGGCTGGTGTTGGGGTCTAGAGGCTGGCGTTGTGGTCTAGAGGCTGGCGTTGGGGTCTAGAGGCTGGCGTTGGGGTCTAGAGGCTGGCGTTGGGGTCTAGAGGATGGCGTTGGGGTCTAGAGGCTGGCGTTGGGGTATGGAGCCTGCGGGGTTTAGAGGCTGTCACTGATGTTTATAGGCTGGCGTTGGGGTTTAGAGGCTGGAGTTGGGGTTGAGCTTCTGGCGGGGTTAAGAGGCTGGCGTTGGGGTTTAGAGGGTGGCGTTGGGGTTTAGAGGGTGGTGTTGGAGTTTAGAGGCAGGCGTGGGATTTACAGGCTGGCGTTGGGGTCTAGAGGCGGTCGTTGGGGTCTAGAGGCTGGCGTTGGGGTCAAGAGGCTGGCGTTGGGGTCTAGAGGCTGGCGTTGGGGTCTAGAGGCTGGCGTTGTGGTCTGGAGGCTGACGGGGTTTAGAGGCTGGCGTTGGTGTTTATAGGCTGGCGTTGGGGTTTAGAGGCTGGCGTTGGTGTTTAGAGGCTGGCGTTGGAGTTTAAAGGCTGGTATTGGGGTTTAGAGTTCGGGGTTTAGAGGCTGGTGTTGGGGTTTATAGGTTGGGGTTTAGAATCTGGCGTTGGAGTTCAGAGGCTGGCGTTGGGGTTTAGAGGCTGGCGTTGGGGCTTAGCGGCTGGCGTTGGGGCTTAGAGGCTGGCGTTGGTTTTTCGAGGCTGACGTTGGGGCTTAGAGGCTGGCGTTCGGGCTAAGAGGCTGGCGTTGGGGTTTAGCTGCTGGCTTTGTGGTTTTGAGGCTGGCGTTGGGGTTTAGAGGCTGGCGTTGGCGTCTAGAGGCTGGCGTTGGGGTATAGAGGCTGGCGTTGGGGTTTCGAGGCTGGCGTTGGGGTTTCGAGGCTGGCGTTGGGGATTAGATGCTGGCGTTGGGGTTTAGAGGGTGGCGTTGTAGTTTAGAGGCTGGCGTTGGGGTTTAGAGGCTAGCGTTGGGGTTTAGAGGCTGGAGTTGGGGTTGAGCTTCTGGCGGGGTTAAGAGGCTGGCGTTGGGGTTTAGAGGGTGGCGTTGGGGTTTAGAGGGTGGTGTTGGGGTTTAGAGGCAGGCGTGGGATTTACAGGCTGGCGTTGGGGTCTAGAGGCGGTCGTTGGGGTCTAGAGGCTGGCGTTGGGGTCAAGAGGCTGGCGTTGGGGTCTAGAGGCTGGCGTTGGGGTCTAGAGGCTGGCGTTGTGGTCTGGAGGCTGACGGGGTTTAGAGGCTGGCGTTGGTGTTTATAGGCTGGCGTTGGGGTTTAGAGGCTGGCGTTGGTGTTTAGAGGCTGGCGTTGGAGTTTAAAGGCTGGTATTGGGGTTTAGAGTTCGGGGTTTAGAGGCTGGTGTTGGGGTTGAGAGGCTGGCTTTGGTGTTTAGAGGCTGGCGTTGGGGTTTAGAGGGTGTCGTTGGGGTTTAGAGGCTGGCGTTGGGTTTAGAGGCTGGTGTTGGGGTTTAGAGGCTGGCGTTGGGGTTTAGCTGCTGGCGTTGTGGTTTAGTGGCTGTCGTTGGGGTTTAGAGACTGCCGTTGGGGTTTAGAGGCTGGCGTTGGGGTTTAGCTGCTGGCGTTGTGGTTTAGTGGCTGTCGTTGGGGTTTAGAGGCTGGCGTTGGGGTCTAGAGGTTGGTGTTGGGGTCTAGAGGCTGGCGCTCTGGTCTAGAGGCTGGCGTTGGAGTCTAGAGGCTGGCCTTGGGGTTTCGAGGGTGGCGTTGGGGTTTAAAGGCAGGCGTTGGGGTTTAGGGGCAGGTGTTGGTGTTTAGAGGCTGGCGTTGTGGTTTAGAGGCTGGCGTTGGTGTCTAGAGTCTGGCGTTGGGGTCTAGAGGCTGGCGTTGGGGTCTAGAGGCTGGCGTTGGGGGTCTTGAGGCTGGCGTTGGGGTCTAGAGGCTGGCGTTGGGATCTGGAGCCTGCGGGTTTTGGAGGCTGGCATTGGTGTTTATGGGCTGGCGTTGGGGTTTAGAGGCTGGCGTTGGTGTTTAGAGGCTGGCTTTGGGGTTTATAGGCTGGTGTTGGGGTTTAGAGTTTGGGGTTTAGAGGCTGGTGTTGGGGTTTAGAGGTTGGGGTTTAGAGGCTGACGTTGGGGTTCAGAGGCTGGCGTTGGGGTTTAGAGGCTGGCGTTGGGGTTTAGAGGCTGGCGTTGGGGTTTAGAGGCTGGCGTGGGGTCTAGAGGCTGGCGTTGGGGTCTAGAGGCTGGCGTTGGGGTCTGGAGCCTGCGGGGTTTAGAGGCTGGCACTGATGTTTATAGGCTGGCGTTGGGGTTTAGAGGCTGGCGTTGGTGTTTAGAGGCTGGCGTTGGGGTTTATAGGCTGGTGTTAGGGTTTAGAGTTTGGGGTTTAGAGGCTGGTGTTGGGGTTTAGAGGTTGGGGTTTAGAGGCTGGCGTTGGGTTTCAGAGGCTGGGGTTAGGGTTTAGAGGCTGGCGTTGGGGTTTAAAGGCTTGTGTTGGGAATGAGAGGCTGGCGTTGGTGTTTAGAGGCTGGCGCTGCGGTTTAGAGGCTGGCTTTTGGGGTTTAGAGGCTGGCGTTCGGGTTTAGAGGCTGGCGTTGGGGTTTATAGGGTGGCGTTGGGGTTTAGAGGCTGGTGTTGGTGTTTAGAGGCTGGCGTTGGTGTTTAGAGGCTGGCGTTGAGGTTTAGCTGCTGGCGTTGTGGTTTAGTGGCTGTCGTTGTGGTTTAGAGGCTGGCGTTGTGGTCTAGAGGCTGGTGTTGGGGTCTAGAGGCTGGCGTTGTGGTCTAGAGGCTGGCGTTGGGGTCTAGAGGCTGGCGTTGGGGTCTAGAGGATGGCGTTGGGGTCTAGAGGCTGGCGTTGGGGTATGGAGCCTGCGGGGTTTAGAGGCTGTCACTGATGTTTATAGGCTGACGTTGGGGTTTAGAGGCTGGCGTTGGTGTTTAGAGGCTGGCGTTGGAGTTTATAGGCTGGTGTTGGGGTTTAGAGTTTGGGGTTTAGAGGCTGGTGTTGGGGTTTATAGGTTGGGGTTTAGAAGCTGGCGTTGGAGTTCAGAGGCTGGCTTTGGGGTTTAGAGGCTGGCGTTGGGGCTTAGCGGCTGGCGTTGGGTCTTAGAGGCTGGCGTTGGTTTTTCGAGGCTGACGTTGGGGCTTAGAGGCTGGCGTTCGGGCTAAGAGGCTGGCGTTGGTGTTTAGCTGCTGGCTTTGTGGTTTTGAGGCTGGCGTTGGTGTTTAGAGGCTGGCGCTGCGGTTTAGAGGCTGGCTTTTGGGGTTTAGAGGCTGGCGTTCGGGTTTAGAGGCTGGCGTTGGGGTTTATAGGGTGGCGTTGGGGTTTAGAGGCTGGTGTTGGGGTTTAGAGGCTGGCGTTGGTGTTTAGAGGCTGGCGTTGAGGTTTAGCTGCTGGCGTTGTGGTTTAGTGGCTGTCGTTGTGGTTTAGAGGCTGGCGTTGTGGTCTAGAGGCTGGTGTTGGGGTCTAGAGGCTGGCGTTGTGGTCTAGAGGCTGGCGTTGGGGTCTAGAGGCTGGCGTTGGGGTCTAGAGGATGGCGTTGGGGTCTAGAGGCTGGCGTTGGGGTATGGAGCCTGCGGGGTTTAGAGGCTGTCACTGATGTTTATAGGCTGACGTTGGGGTTTAGAGGCTGGCGTTGGTGTTTAGAGGCTGGCGTTGGAGTTTATAGGCTGGTGTTGGGGTTTAGAGTTTGGGGTTTAGAGGCTGGTGTTGGAGTTTATAGGTTGGGGTTTAGAAGCTGGCGTTGGAGTTCAGAGGCTGGCTTTGGGGTTTAGAGGCTGGCGTTGGGGCTTAGCGGCTGGCGTTGGGTCTTAGAGGCTGGCGTTGGTTTTGCGAGGCTGACGTTGGGGCTTAGAGGCTGGCGTTCGGGCTAAGAGGCTGGCGTTGGTGTTTAGCTGCTGGCTTTGTGGTTTTGAGGCTGGCGTTGGGGTTTAGAGGCTGGCGTTGGGGTTTAGAGGCTGGCGTTGGGGTCTAGAGGCTGGCGTTGGGGTTTAGCTGCTGGCGTTGGTGTTTAGAGGCTGGCGTTGGGGTTTAGAGGCTGGCGGGGTTTAGCTGCTGGCGTTGTGGTATAGAGGCTGTCGTTGGGGTTTAGAGGCTGGCGTTGGAGTTTAGAGGCTGGCATTGGGGTTTAGAGGCTGGCGTTGGGGTTTAGAGGCTGGCGTTGGGGTTTAGACGCTGGCGTTGGGGTTTTGCTGCTGGCGTTCGGGTTTTGGTGCTGGTGTTGGGGTTTAGAGGCTGGCGTTGGGGTTTAGAGGCTGGCTTTGGGGTTTAGGTGCTGGCGTTGGGGTTTGGCGTTGTGATTTAGAGGCTGGCGCTTGGGTTTAGAGGCTGGCGTTGGGGTTAAGAGTCTGGCGTTGGGGTTTAGAGGCTGGCGTTGGGGTTTAGAGGCTGGCGTTGGAGTTTAGAGGCTGGCGTTGGGGTTCAGAGGCTGGCGGGGTTTAGCTGCTGGCGTTGGGGTTTGGGGGCTGGCGTTGGGGTATAGTGGCTGGTGTTTGGGTCTAGAGGCTGGAGTTGGCGTCTAGAGGCTGGCGTTGGGTTTGAGAGGCTGGCGTTGGGGTTTAGCTTCTGGCGTTGGGGTCTAGAGGCTGACGTTGGGGTCTAGAGGCTGGTGTTGGGGTCTAAAGGCTGGCGTTGGCGTCTAGAGGCTGGCGTTGGGGTCTAGAGGCTGGCGTTGGGGTTTCGAGGCTGGCGTTGGGGTTTCGAGGCTGGCGTTGGGGATTAGATGCTGGCGTTGGGGTTTAGCTGCTGGCGGGGTTTAGAGGCTGGCGTTGGGGTTTAGAGGCTGGCGTTGGGGTTTAGAGGGTGGCGTTGGGGTCTAGCGGCTGGCGTTGGGGTTTAGCTGCTGGCGTTGGTGTTTAGAGGCTGGCGGGGTTTAGCTGCTGGCGTTGTGGTATAGAGGCTGGCGTTGGGGTTTAGAGGATGGCGTTGAGGTTTAGAGTCTGGCATTGGGGTTTAGAGGCTGGCGTTGGTGTTTAGAGGCTGGCGTTGGGGTTTAGACGCTGGCGTTGGGGTTTTGCTGCTGGCGTTCGGGTTTTGCTGCTGGTGTTGGGGTTTAGAGGCTGGCGTTGGGGTTTAGAGGCTGGCGTTGGGGTTTAGAGGCTAGCGTTGGGGTTTGGCGTTGTGATTTAGAGGCTGGCGCTTGGGTTTAGAGGCTGGCGTTGGGGTTAAGAGTCTGGCGTTGGGGTTTAGAGTCTGGCGTTGGAGTTTAGAGGCTGGCGTTGGGGTTTAGAGGCTGGCGTTGGGGTTCAGAGGCTGGCGTTGGGGTTTAGCTGCTGGCGTTGGGGTTTAGGGGCTGGCGTTGGGGTATAGAGGCTGGTGTTTGGGTCTAGAGGCTGGAGTTGGCGTCTAGAGGCTGGCGTTGGGTTTGAGAGGCTGGCGTTGGGGTTTAGCTACTGGCGTTGGGGTCTAGAGGCTGGCGTTGGGGTCTAGAGGCTGGTTGGAGTTGGGGTCTAAAGGCTGGCGTTGGCGTCTAGAGGCTGGCGTTGGGGTCTAGAGGCTGGCGTTGGGGTTTCGAGGCTGGCGTTGGGGTTTCGAGGTTGGCGTTGGGATTAGATGCTGGCGTTGGGGTTTAGCTGCTGGCGGGGTTTAGAGGCTGGCGTTGGGGTTTAGAGGCTGGCGTTGGGGTTTAGAGGGTGGCGTTGTAGTTTAGAGGCTGGCGTTGGGGTTTGGAGGCTAGCGTTGGGGTTTAGAGGCTGGCGTTGGGGGTCTTGAGGCTGGCGTTGGGGTTTAGAGGCTGGCGTTGGTGTTTAGAGGCTGGTGTTGGGGTTTCGAGGCTGGCGTTGGTGTTTCGAGGCTGGCGTTGGGGTTTAGAGGCTGGAGTTGGGGTTGAGCTTCTGGCGGGGTTAAGAAGCTGGCGTTGGGGTTTAGAGGGTGGCGTTGGGGTTTAGAGGGTGGTGTTGGGGTTTAGAGGCAGGCGTGGGATTTACAGGCTGGCGTTGGGGTCTAGAGGCGGTCGTTTGGGTCTAGAGGCTGGCGTTGGGGGCAAGAGGCTGGCGTTTGGGTCTAGAGGCTGGAGTTGGGGTCTAGAGGCTGGCGTTGGGGTCTGGAGGCTGACGGGGTTTAGAGGCTGGCGTTGGTGTTTATAGGCTGGCGTTGGGGTTTAGAGGCTGGCGTTGGTGTTTAGAGGCTGGCGTTGGGGTTTATAGGCTGGTGTTGGGGTTTAGAGGCTGGTGTTGGGGTTTAGAGGTTGGGGTTTAGAAGCTGGCGTTGGGGTTCAGAGGCTGGCGTTGGGGTTTAGAGGCTGGCGTTGGGGTTTAGAGGCTTGCGTTGGGGTTGAGAGGCTGGCTTTGATGTTTAGAGGCTGGCGTTGGGGTTTAGAGGCTGGCGTTGGGGTTTAGAGGCTGGCGTTCGGGTTTAGAGGCTGGCGTTGGGGTTTAGAGGGTGTCGTTGGGGTTTAGAGGCTGGCGTTGGGTTTAGAGGCTGGCGTTGGGGTTTAGAGGCTGGCGTTGGGGTTTAGCTGCTGGCGTTGTGGTTTAGTGGCTGTCGTTGGGGTTTAGAGGCTGGCGTTGGGGTCTAGAGGTTGGTGTTGGGGTCTAGAGGCTGGCGTTCTGGTCTAGAGGCTGGCGTTGGAGTCTAGAGGCTGGCCTTGGGGTTTCGGGGGTGGCGTTGGGGTTTAGAGGCAGGCGTTGGGGTTAGAGGCAGGTGTTGGGGTTTAGAGGCTGGCGTTGTGGTTTAGAGGCTGGCGTTGGTGTCTAGAGTCTGGCGTTGGGGTCTAGGGGCTGGCGTTGGGGTCTAGAGGCTGGCGTTGGGGGTCTTGAGGCTGGCGTTGGGGTCTAGAGGCTGGCGTTGGGATCTGGAGCCTGCGGGTTTTGGAGGCTGGCATTGGTGTTTATGGGCTGGCGTTGGGGTTTAGAGGCTGGCGTCGGTGTTTAGAGGCTGGCTTTGGGGTTTATAGGCTGGTGTTGGGGTTTAGAGTTTGGGGTTTAGAGGCTGGTGTTGGGGTTTAGAGGTTGGGGTTTAGAGGCTGGCGTTGTGGTTCAGAGGCTGGCGTTGGGTTTTAGCTGCTGGCGTTGGGGTTTAGAGGCTGGCGTTGGGGTTTGGAGGCTGGCGTTCGGGTTTAGAGGCTGGTGTTGGGGCTTAGAGGCTGGCGTTGAGGCTTAGAGGCTGGCGTTGGGGTTTAGAGGCTGGCGTTGGGGCTTGGAGGCTGGCGTTGGGGCTTAGAGGCTGGCGTTGGGGCTTAGAGGTTGGGGTTCGGAGGCTGGCGTTGGTGTTTAGAAGCTGGCGTTGGGGCTTAGAGGCTGGCGTTGGGGATTAGAGGCTGGCGTTGGGGCTTAGAGGCTGGCGTTGGGGTTTAGAGGTTGGCGTTGGGGTTTAGAGGCTGGCGTAGGGGTTTAGAGGCTGGCG
Organism: Raja brachyura; assembly: GCA_963514005.1. The sequence goes on along the minus strand of OY740823.1, from coordinate 4,965,038 downwards.
TTGGTGTTTAGAGGCTGGCCTTGGGGTTTAGAGGCTGGCGTTGGGGTTTAGAGGCTGGCGTTTGGGTTTAGAGGCCGGCGTTGGGGTTTAGCTGCTGGCGTTGTGGTTTAGCTGCTGGCGTTGGGGTTTAGAGGCTGGCGTTGGGCTTAAGAGGTTGGCGTTGGAGTTTAGAGGCTAGCGTTGGGGTTTAGGGACTGTTGGGGTTTAGCGGCCGGCGACGGGGCTTTGCGGTTGCCGTTTTGCAGCTGGTGTTGGGGTGTAGCGGCTGCCGTTGGTGTTGCGTGTGTGACGTTGGGGTTTCCCGGTTGGCGTGGTTTAACGTCTTCCGTTGGGGCTTAGCGGCTCGCTTTGAGATTTAACGTTTGGCGTTGAGGTTCCGGGACTGGCGTTGGAGTCCAGCAGCTGGCTTTGGGGTATAGCGGCTGCCGTTGGTCTTTCACGCCTGGCGTTGGGGATTCGCGAATGGCATTGCGGCAGGGGCTGGAGTTGGGGTTTCGCGGCTGGTGGTGGTGTACAGTGGCTGGTTTTGGGGTACAGGGGCTGGCGTTGGGGATGCGTGGCTGGCGTTGGCATCCCGCGGCTGACGTTGGGGTTTAATGGCTGCCATTGGTCTTTCACGTCAGCGTTGGACCATAGCGGCCAGCGTTGGGCCATAGCTGGCAGCGTTGAGTCTTAGCGGCCGGCGTTGAGGCTTTAGCGGATGGCGTTGGGGCTTAGAGGCTGGCGTTTGGGTCTAGAGGCTGGCGTTGGGGGCAAGAGGCTGGCGTTTGGGTCTAGAGGCTGGAGTTGGGGTCTAGAGGCTGGCGTTGGGGTCTGGAGGCTGACGGGGTTTAGAGGCTGGCGTTGGTGTTTATAGGCTGGCGTTGGGGTTTAGAGGCTGGCGTTGGTGTTTAGAGGCTGGCGTTGGGGTTTATAGGCTGGTGTTGGGGTTTAGAGGCTGGTGTTGGGGTTTAGAGGTTGGGGTTTAGAAGCTGGCGTTGGGGTTCAGAGGCTGGCGTTGGGGTTTAGAGGCTGGCGTTGGGGTTTAGAGGCTTGCGTTGGGGTTGAGAGGCTGGCTTTGATGTTTAGAGGCTGGCGTTGGGGTTTAGAGGCTGGCGTTGGGGTTTAGAGGCTGGCGTTCGGGTTTAGAGGCTGGCGTTGGGGTTTAGAGGGTGTCGTTGGGGTTTAGAGGCTGGCGTTGGGTTTAGAGGCTGGCGTTGGGGTTTAGAGGCTGGCGTTGGGGTTTAGCTGCTGGCGTTGTGGTTTAGTGGCTGTCGTTGGGGTTTAGAGGCTGGCGTTGGGGTCTAGAGGTTGGTGTTGGGGTCTAGAGGCTGGCGTTCTGGTCTAGAGGCTGGCGTTGGAGTCTAGAGGCTGGCCTTGGGGTTTCGGGGGTGGCGTTGGGGTTTAGAGGCAGGCGTTGGGGTTAGAGGCAGGTGTTGGGGTTTAGAGGCTGGCGTTGTGGTTTAGAGGCTGGCGTTGGTGTCTAGAGTCTGGCGTTGGGGTCTAGAGGCTGGCGTTGGGGTCTAGAGGCTTGCGTTGGGGGTCTTGAGTCTGGCGTTGGGGTCTGGAGGCTGGCGTTGGGATCTGGAGCCTGCGGGTTTTGGAGGCTGGCATTGGTGTTTATGGGCTGGCGTTGGGGTTTAGAGGCTGGCGTCGGTGTTTAGAGGCTGGCTTTGGGGTTTATAGGCTGGTGTTGGGGTTTAGAGTTTGGGGTTTAGAGGCTGGTGTTGGGGTTTAGAGGTTGGGGTTTAGAGGCTGGCGTTGTGGTTCAGAGGCTGGCGTTGGGTTTTAGCTGCTGGCGTTGGGGTTTAGAGGCTGGCGTTGGGGTTTGGAGGCTAGCGTTCGGGTTTAGAGGCTGGTGTTGGGGCTTAGAGGCTGGCGTTGAGGCTTAGAGGCTGGCGTTGGGGTTTAGAGGCTGGCGTTGGGGCTTGGAGGCTGGCGTTGGGGCTTAGAGGCTGGCGTTGGGGCTTAGAGGTTGGGGTTCGGAGGCTGGCGTTGGTGTTTAGAGGCTGGCGTTGGGGTTGGAGGCTGGCGTTGGGGTTTAGAAGCTGTCGTTGGGGCTTAGAGGCTGGCGTTGGGGATTAGAGGCTGGCGTTGGGGCTTAGAGGCTGGCGTTGGGGTTTAGAGGTTGGCGTTGGGGTTTAGAGGCTGGCGTAGGGGTTTAGAGGCTGGCGTTGGTGTTTAGAGGCTGGCCTTGGGGTTTAGAGGCTGGCGTTGGGGTTTAGAGGCTGGCGTTTGGGTTTAGAGGCCGGCGTTGGGGTTTAGCTGCTGGCGTTGTGGTTTAGCTGCTGGCGTTGGGGTTTAGAGGCTGGCGTTGGGCTTAAGAGGTTGGCGTTGGAGTTTAGAGGCTAGCGTTGGGGTTTAGGGACTGTTGGGGTTTAGCGGCCGGCGACGGGGCTTTGCGGTTGCCGTTTTGCAGCTGGTGTTGGGGTGTAGCGGCTGCCGTTGGTGTTGCGTGTGTGACGTTGGGGTTTCCCGGTTGGCGTGGTTTAACGTCTTCCGTTGGGGCTTAGCGGCTCGCTTTGAGATTTAACGTTTGGCGTTGAGGTTCCGGGACTGGCGTTGGAGTCCAGCAGCTGGCTTTGGGGTATAGCGGCTGCCGTTGGTCTTTCACGCCTGGCGTTGGGGATTCGCGAATGGCATTGCGGCAGGGGCTGGAGTTGGGGTTTCGCGGCTGGTGGTGGTGTACAGTGGCTGGTTTTGGGGTACAGGGGCTGGCGTTGGGGATGCGTGGCTGGCGTTGGCATCCCGCGGCTGACGTTGGGGTTTAATGGCTGCCATTGGTCTTTCACGTCAGCGTTGGACCATAGCGGCCAGCGTTGGGCCATAGCTGGCAGCGTTGAGTCTTAGCGGCCGGCGTTGAGGCTTTAGCGGATGGCGTTGGGGCTTAGAGGCTGGCGTTTGGGTCTAGAGGCTGGCGTTGGGGGCAAGAGGCTGGCGTTTGGGTCTAGAGGCTGGAGTTGGGGTCTAGAGGCTGGCGTTGGGGTCTGGAGGCTGACGGGGTTTAGAGGCTGGCGTTGGTGTTTATAGGCTGGCGTTGGTGTTTAGAGGCTGGCGTTGGGGTTTATAGGCTGGTGTTGGGGTTTAGAGGCTGGTGTTGGGGTTTAGAGGTTGGGGTTTAGAAGCTGGCGTTGGGGTTCAGAGGCTGGCGTTGGGGTTTAGAGGCTGGCGTTGGGGTTTAGAGGCTTGCGTTGGGGTTGAGAGGCTGGCTTTGATGTTTAGAGGCTGGCGTTGGGGTTTAGAGGCTGGCGTTGGGGTTTAGAGGCTGGCGTTCGGGTTTAGAGGCTGGCGTTGGGGTTTAGAGGGTGTCGTTGGGGTTTAGAGGCTGGCGTTGGGTTTAGAGGCTGGCGTTGGGGTTTAGAGGCTGGCGTTGGGGTTTAGCTGCTGGCGTTGTGGTTTAGTGGCTGTCGTTGGGGTTTAGAGGCTGGCGTTGGGGTCTAGAGGTTGGTGTTGGGGTCTAGAGGCTGGCGTTCTGGTCTAGAGGCTGGCGTTGGAGTCTAGAGGCTGGCCTTGGGGTTTCGGGGGTGGCGTTGGGTTTTAGAGGCAGGCGTTGGGGTTAGAGGCAGGTGTTGGGGTTTAGAGGCTGGCGTTGTGGTTTAGAGGCTGGCGTTGGTGTCTAGAGTCTGGCGTTGGGGTCTAGAGGCTGGCGTTGGGGTCTAGAGGCTGGCGTTGGGGGTCTTGAGGCTGGCGTTGGGGTCTAGAGGCTGGCGTTGGGATCTGGAGCCTGCGGGTTTTGGAGGCTGGCATTGGTGTTTATGGGCTGGCGTTGGGGTTTAGAGGCTGGCGTCGGTGTTTAGAGGCTGGCTTTGGGGTTTATAGGCTGGTGTTGGGGTTTAGAGTTTGGGGTTTAGAGGCTGGTGTTGGGGTTTAGAGGTTGGGGTTTAGAGGCTGGCGTTGTGGTTCAGAGGCTGGCGTTGGGTTTTAGCTGCTGGCGTTGGGGTTTAGAGGCTGGCGTTGGGGTTTGGAGGCTGGCGTTCGGGTTTAGAGGCTGGTGTTGGGGCTTAGAGGCTGGCGTTGAGGCTTAGAGGCTGGCGTTGGGGTTTAGAGGCTGGCGTTGGGGCTTGGAGGCTGGCGTTGGGGCTTAGAGGCTGGCGTTGGGGCTTAGAGGTTGGGGTTCGGAGGCTGGCGTTGGTGTTTAGAGGCTGGCGTTGGGGTTGGAGGCTGGCGTTGGGGTTTAGAAGCTGGCGTTGGGGCTTAGAGGCTGGCGTTGGGGATTAGAGGCTGGCGTTGGGGCTTAGAGGCTGGCGTTGGGGTTTAGAGGTTGGCGTTGGGGTTTAGAGGCTGGCGTAGGGGTTTAGAGGCTGGCGTTGGTGTTTAGAGGCTGGCCTTGGGGTTTAGAGGCTGGCGTTGGGGTTTAGAGGCTGGCGTTTGGGTTTAGAGGCCGGCGTTGGGGTTTAGCTGCTGGCGTTGTGGTTTAGCTGCTGGCGTTGGGGTTTAGAGGCTGGCGTTGGGCTTAAGAGGTTGGCGTTGGAGTTTAGAGGCTAGCGTTGGGGTTTAGGGACTGTTGGGGTTTAGCGGCCGGCGACGGGGCTTTGCGGTTGCCGTTTTGCAGCTGGTGTTGGGGTGTAGCGGCTGCCGTTGGTGTTGCGTGTGTGACGTTGGGGTTTCCCGGTTGGCGTGGTTTAACGTCTTCCGTTGGGGCTTAGCGGCTCGCTTTGAGATTTAACGTTTGGCGTTGAGGTTCCGGGACTGGCGTTGGAGTCCAGCAGCTGGCTTTGGGGTATAGCGGCTGCCGTTGGTCTTTCACGCCTGGCGTTGGGGATTCGCGAATGGCATTGCGGCAGGGGCTGGAGTTGGGGTTTCGCGGCTGGTGGTGGTGTACAGTGGCTGGTTTTGGGGTACAGGGGCTGGCGTTGGGGATGCGTGGCTGGCGTTGGCATCCCGCGGCTGACGTTGGGGTTTAATGGCTGCCATTGGTCTTTCACGTCAGCGTTGGACCATAGCGGCCAGCGTTGGGCCATAGCTGGCAGCGTTGAGTCTTAGCGGCCGGCGTTGAGGCTTTAGCGGATGGCGTTGGGGCTTAGAGGCTGGCGTTTGGGTCTAGAGGCTGGCGTTGGGGGCAAGAGGCTGGCGTTTGGGTCTAGAGGCTGGAGTTGGGGTCTAGAGGCTGGCGTTGGGGTCTGGAGGCTGACGGGGTTTAGAGGCTGGCGTTGGTGTTTATAGGCTGGCGTTGGGGTTTAGAGGCTGGCGTTGGTGTTTAGAGGCTGGCGTTGGGGTTTATAGGCTGGTGTTGGGGTTTAGAGGCTGGTGTTGGGGTTTAGAGGTTGGGGTTTAGAAGCTGGCGTTGGGGTTCAGAGGCTGGCGTTGGGGTTTAGAGGCTGGCGTTGGGGTTTAGAGGCTTGCGTTGGGGTTGAGAGGCTGGCTTTGATGTTTAGAGGCTGGCGTTGGGGTTTAGAGGCTGGCGTTGGGGTTTAGAGGCTGGCGTTCGGGTTTAGAGGCTGGCGTTGGGGTTTAGAGGGTGTCGTTGGGGTTTAGAGGCTGGCGTTGGGTTTAGAGGCTGGCGTTGGGGTTTAGAGGCTGGCGTTGGGGTTTAGCTGCTGGCGTTGTGGTTTAGTGGCTGTCGTTGGGGTTTAGAGGCTGGCGTTGGGGTCTAGAGGTTGGTGTTGGGGTCTAGAGGCTGGCGTTCTGGTCTAGAGCCTGGCGTTGGAGTCTAGAGGCTGGCCTTGGGGTTTCGGGGGTGGCGTTGGGGTTTAGAGGCAGGCGTTGGGGTTAGAGGCAGGTGTTGGGGTTTAGAGGCTGGCGTTGTGGTTTAGAGGCTGGCGTTGGTGTCTAGAGTCTGGCGTTGGGGTCTAGAGGCTGGCGTTGGGGTCTAGAGGCTGGCGTTGGGGGTCTTGAGGCTGGCGTTGGGGTCTGGAGGCTGGCGTTGGGATCTGGAGCCTGCGGGTTTTGGAGGCTGGCATTGGTGTTTATGGGCTGGCGTTGGGGTTTAGAGGCTGGCGTCGGTGTTTAGAGGCTGGCTTTGGGGTTTATAGGCTGGTGTTGGGGTTTAGAGTTTGGGGTTTAGAGGCTGGTGTTGGGGTTTAGAGGTTGGGGTTTAGAGGCTGGCGTTGTGGTTCAGAGGCTGGCGTTGGGTTTTAGCTGCTGGCGTTGGGGTTTAGAGGCTGGCGTTGGGGTTTGGAGGCTGGCGTTCGGGTTTAGAGGCTGGTGTTGGGGCTTAGAGGCTGGCGTTGAGGCTTAGAGGCTGGCGTTGGGGTTTAGAGGCTGGCGTTGGGGCTTGGAGGCTGGCGTTGGGGCTTAGAGGCTGGCGTTGGGGCTTAGAGGTTGGGGTTCGGAGGCTGGCGTTGGTGTTTAGAGGCTGGCGTTGGGGTTGGAGGCTGGCGTTGGGGTTTAGAAGCTGGCGTTGGGGCTTAGAGGCTGGCGTTGGGGATTAGAGGCTGGCGTTGGGGCTTAGAGGCTGGCGTTGGGGTTTAGAGGTTGGCGTTGGGGTTTAGAGGCTGGCGTAGGGGTTTAGAGGCTGGCGTTGGTGTTTAGAGGCTGGCCTTGGGGTTTAGAGGCTGGCGTTGGGGTTTAGAGGCTGGCGTTTGGGTTTAGAGGCCGGCGTTGGGGTTTAGCTGCTGGCGTTGTGGTTTAGCTGCTGGCGTTGGGGTTTAGAGGCTGGCGTTGGGCTTAAGAGGTTGGCGTTGGAGTTTAGAGGCTAGCGTTGGGGTTTAGGGACTGTTGGGGTTTAGCGGCCGGCGACGGGGCTTTGCGGTTGCCGTTTTGCAGCTGGTGTTGGGGTGTAGCGGCTGCCGTTGGTGTTGCGTGTGTGACGTTGGGGTTTCCCGGTTGGCGTGGTTTAACGTCTTCCGTTGGGGCTTAGCGGCTCGCTTTGAGATTTAACGTTTGGCGTTGAGGTTCCGGGACTGGCGTTGGAGTCCAGCAGCTGGCTTTGGGGTATAGCGGCTGCCGTTGGTCTTTCACGCCTGGCGTTGGGGATTCGCGAATGGCATTGCGGCAGGGGCTGGAGTTGGGGTTTCGCGGCTGGTGGTGGTGTACAGTGGCTGGTTTTGGGGTACAGGGGCTGGCGTTGGGGATGCGTGGCTGGCGTTGGCATCCCGCGGCTGACGTTGGGGTTTAATGGCTGCCATTGGTCTTTCACGTCAGCGTTGGACCATAGCGGCCAGCGTTGGGCCATAGCTGGCAGCGTTGAGTCTTAGCGGCCGGCGTTGAGGCTTTAGCGGATGGCGTTGGGGCTTAGAGGCTGGCGTTTGGGTCTAGAGGCTGGCGTTGGGGGCAAGAGGCTGGCGTTTGGGTCTAGAGGCTGGCGTTGGGGTCTAGAGGCTGGCGTTGGGGTCTGGAGGCTGACGGGGTTTAGAGGCTGGCGTTGGTGTTTATAGGCTGGCGTTGGGGTTTAGAGGCTGGCGTTGGTGTTTAGAGGCTGGCGTTGGGGTTTATAGGCTGGTGTTGGGGTTTAGAGGCTGGTGTTGGGGTTTAGAGGTTGGGGTTTAGAAGCTGGCGTTGGGGTTCAGAGGCTGGCGTTGGGGTTTAGAGGCTGGCGTTGGGGCTTGGAGGCTGGCGTTGGGGCTTAGAGGCTGGCGTTGGGGCTTAGAGGTTGGGGTTCGGAGGCTGGCGTTGGTGTTTAGAGGCTGGCGTTGGGGTTGGAGGCTGGCGTTGGGGTTTAGAAGCTGGCGTTGGGGCTTAGAGGCTGGCGTTCGGGTTTAGAGGCTGGTGTTGGGGCTTAGAGGCTGGCGTTGAGGCTTAGAGGCTGGCGTTGGGGTTTAGAGGCTGGCGTTGGGGCTTGGAGGCTGGCGTTGGGGCTTAGAGGCTGGCGTTGGGGCTTAGAGGTTGGGGTTCGGAGGCTGGCGTTGGTGTTTAGAGGCTGGCGTTGGGGTTGGAGGCTGGCGTTGGGGTTTAGAAGCTGGCGTTGGGGCTTAGAGGCTGGCGTTGGGGATTAGAGGCTGGCGTTGGGGCTTAGAGGCTGGTGTTGGGGTTTAGAGGTTGGCGTTGGGGTTTAGAGGCTGGCGTAGGGGTTTAGAGGCTGGCGTTGGTGTTTAGAGGCTGGCCTTGGGGTTTAGAGGCTGGCGTTGGGGTTTAGAGGCTGGCGTTTGGGTTTAGAGGCCGGCGTTGGGGTTTAGCTGCTGGCGTTGTGGTTTAGCTGCTGGCGTTGGGGTTTAGAGGCTGGCGTTGGGCTTAAGAGGTTGGCGTTGGAGTTTAGAGGCTAGCGTTGGGGTTTAGGGACTGTTGGGGTTTAGCGGCCGGCGACGGGGCTTTGCGGTTGCCGTTTTGCAGCTGGTGTTGGGGTGTAGCGGCTGCCGTTGGTGTTGCGTGTGTGACGTTGGGGTTTCCCGGTTGGCGTGGTTTAACGTCTTCCGTTGGGGCTTAGCGGCTCGCTTTGAGATTTAACGTTTGGCGTTGAGGTTCCGGGACTGGCGTTGGAGTCCAGCAGCTGGCTTTGGGGTATAGCGGCTGCCATTGGTCTTTCACGTCAGCGTTGGACCATAGCGGCCAGCGTTGGGCCATAGCTGGCAGCGTTGAGTCTTAGCGGCCGGCGTTGAGGCTTTAGCGGATGGCGTTGGGGCTTAGAGGCTGGCGTTGGGGTTTAGAGGCTGGCGTTGGGGTTTAGAGGCTGGCGTTGGGGCTTAGAGGCTGGTGTTGGGGTTTGGAGGCTGGCGTTGGGGCTTAGAGGCTGGCGTTGGGGCTTAGAGGCTGGCGTTGGGGTTTAGAGGCTGGCGTTGGGGTTTAGAGGCTGGCGTTGGGGCTTAGAGGCTGGCGTCGGGGTTTAGAGGCTGGCGTTGGGGTTCAGAGGCTGGCGTTGGGGTTCAGAGGCTGGCGTTGGGGTTCAGAGGCTGGCGTTGGGGTTCAGAGTCCTGCGTTGGAGTTTAGAGGCTGGCGTTGGGGTTTAGAGGCTGGCGTTGGGGTTTAGAGGCTGGCGTTTGGGTTTAGAGGCTGGCGTTTGCGATTTCACGGCTGGCGTCGGGGTTTCACGGCTGGCGTCAGTGTTTCGCTGCTAGCGTTCGGGTTTAACAGCTGGAGTTGGGGCTAAGCGGCTGCCTTTGGGGTTTCGCGTCTGGCGGGGTTTCGAGGCTGGTGTTGGGGTTTTGAGGCTGACGTTGTGGCTTAGGGGCTGCCAGAATATAATGTCTGGCGTTGGGGTATAGCGGCTGACGTTGGTGTTGCGTGTGTGACGTTGGGGTTTCCCGGTTGGCGTGGTTTAACGTCTACCGTTGGGGCTTTGCGGCTCGCTTTGAGATTTAACGTTTGGCGTTGAGGTTCCGGGCCTGGAGTTGGGGTCCAGCAGCTGGCTTTGGGGTATAGTGGCTGCTGTTGGTCTTTCACGCCTGGCGTTGGGGTTTCGCGAATGGCATTGCGGCAGGGGCTGGAGTTCGGGTGTCGCGGCTGGTGGTGGGGTACAGTCTCTGGTGTTGGGGTACAGGGGCTGGCGTTGGGGATGCGTGGCTGGCGTTGGTATCCAGCGGCTGACGTTGGGGTTTAATGGCTGCCATTGGTCTTTCACGTCAGCGTTAGACCATAGCGGCCAGCGTTGGGCCTGAGCTGGCAGCGTTGAGTCTTAGCGGCCGGCGTTGGGGCTTTAGCGGCTGGCGTTGGGGTCTAGAGGCTGGCGTTGGGGCTTTAGCGGCTCGCGTTGGGGTTTAGAGGCTGGCTTTGGGGTTTAGAGGCTGGTGTTCGGGTTGAGAGGCTGGCGTTGGGGTTCAGAGGCTGGCGTTGGCGTTCAGAGGCTGGCGTTGGGGTTCAGAGGCTGGCGTCAGTGTTTCGCTGCTAGCGTTGGGGATTAACAGCTGGCGTTGTGGTTTAGAGGCAGGCATTGGGGTTTCGCTGCTGGCGTTGGGGCTAAACGGCTGGTGTTGGGGCTAAGCGGCTGCCTTTGGGGTTTCGCGGCTGGCGGGGTTTCCAGGCTGGTGTTGGGGTTTTGAGGCTGGCGTTGTGGCTTAGGGGCTGCCAGAATATAATGTCTGGCGTTGGGGTATAGCGGCTGACGTTGGGGTTTATCGGCTGACACTGGGGATAAGCGGCTGGCGGGGTTTAGCTGTTGGCGTTGAGGTTTCGAGGCTGGCGTTGTGGCTTAGGGGCCGGCGTTGGGGTATAACGTCTGCAATTGGGATATAGCGTCTCGCGTTGGGGTTTGGCGGCTGGCGTTGGGGCTTGACAGCTGGCGTTCGGGATTAATAATAATAATAATAATAATAATAATAATAATAACATATTTTATTGTCATTGCACATATGTGATGAGATTTCGTATGCAACTTCCATCCGATGTCATAACTTAAACAACTAATAAAATGTAAATTTAGATACGCTGAGAACATGGTTTATAAAAAGAACAGTAAAACAGTCTAAAGTGCAACGTGACCATCCGAGGGAGACGGTTCATGAGGGTCGGGTCACTCAGCAGGGCCGTTTCAGAGCCACTATAGCTCTGGGGATGAAGCTGTTCCTGAGTCTGGAGCTGCGGGCGTAGAAGGTCTTGTAACGTCTGCCGGAAGCTGGGAGTTCGAACAGTCCATTACCAGGGTATGTGCTGTCTTTATGGATGCTGACGGCCTTCTTGAGGCACCATGTATGGTAGATGCCATCCAATGCTGGTAGCTGTGTCCCAATAATCTTCTGCGCTCTGTGGAAGACGCGCTGAAGAGTTGTCCTCTCCACCTCCGTGCAGCTGAGATACCACACAGAGATGCTCTCTGTCGTGCAGCGGTAGAAGGTGGTCTTTTTCAATGTTCTCAGGAAGAACAGTCGTTGCTGTGCCATCTTGACCAGCGCAGCGGTGTTGGTGACCATGTGAGGTTCTCTGAGATGTGAGTGCCCAGAAACACCCACTCCACATTGTCCCCGTAGATGGAGATTGGGTCATTTTCCCCAATTATGTGAACTCCTGAAGTCGAAAATCAGCTACTTAGTCTTGGAGGTGTTTAGAGACAAGTTGTTGCATGAGCACCAGTCCGCCAGGTTCTGCACCTCCGCTGTGTAGTTTGTTTCATCACCGTTGGTGATCAGCCTGATCACCGTTGTGTCGTCTGCAAATGTGATGATGGTGTTGATGTCAAATGCAGGAACACAGTCGTGTGTGAAGAGGGAGAAGAGCATAGGGCTCAGCACACAGCCCTTTCGTGTGCCGGTGCTCAGGGTGATAGTGGAGGACAAATGCGGGCCCAGTCTCACTGCCTGCGGTCGCTCCGTCAGAACATTCAAGATCCAGTCGCATATGGGCAAGCTGAGGTCTAGCTGGTGGAGTTTGGTGCTGAGCTTGGTGGGGATGACAGTGTTGAAGGCAGAGCTATAGTCTATGAAGAGCATCCTCACTTACATGCCCTGTCTTTCCAGGTGAGTCAGGACAGTGTAAAATGCCACAGAGATGGCATCCTCTGGATCTATTTGCCCTATATGCAAATTGATGAAAGTCCAGTGAGGCAGGGATGTTGGATTTGATGTGGGAGGACCAGCCTTTCAAAGCACTTCATTGGTATTGGAGTTAAGGCAACCGGGCAGTAGTCATTCTCGTTGGGAACTTTTGTTGGGTGGCGTTGGGGCTTAGTGGCTGCCGTTAGGGTATCATGTCTTGTGTTGGGGTTACTCGGCTGGCGTTGGGGTTTAGATTCTGGCATTGGGAATTTGCGGCTGGCGTTGGGATTTCGTGGCTGGTGTTGGGGTATCGATGCCGGCGTTGGGGTATAGCGGCTGGTGTTGGGGTTTAGAGGCTGGCGTTGGGATTTAGAGGCTGGCGTTGGGGTCCAGCGGCTGGTGTTGGGGTCCAGCGGCTGGTGTTGGGGTTTAGTGGCTGGCGTTGGGGTCCAGCGGCAGGTGTTGGGGTATCGATGCCGGCGTTGCGGTATAGCGGCTGGCGTTGGGGTATAGCGGCTGGCGTCGCGGCTTAGCAGCTGGCGTTGGTGTTTGGAGACTGGCGTGGGGGAATAACATCTGGCGTTGGGGTTTCGCTGCTGGCGGGGCTTAGCATCTGGCGTTGGGGCTTAGCGGCTGCCGGGGTTTTGCAGCTGGCGTTGGGTATAGTGTCTGGTGTGGGGTATATCAGCTGGCTTTGGGGTTTAGCGGCTGGTTGGGGTATAGCGGCTGGTGGTCTTTCACGCCTGGCGTTGGGGTTTCGCGGCTGGCATCCCGGCTTAGGGGCTGACGTTGGGGTTTAGAAGCTGGCGTTGGGATATAACATCTGGCGTTGGGGTTTCGCTGCTGGCGTTGGGGCTAAGCGGCTGGAGGTAGGGTATAGCGGCTGGTGTTGAGGTTTCGATGCTGGCGTTGGGGTATAACGTCTGACATTGGGGTATAGCTGCTGGTGTTGGGGTTAAGCGGCTGGCGTTGGTCTTTGGGGTCGGAGTCTAGAGACTGATGTCGGTGTCTGGAGGATCAGTGAGGAAGAGGTGTGGCTGCCAATTCTCCCCACTTGGGGCCTGGGGTGAAGAGAGGGTTCAGGAGGGGGGATGGTGTGTGGAGGGTGAAGAGAGGGTTCAGGAGGGTGAGGATGGGGTGAAGTGAGGGTTCAGGAGGGGGGTTGGGCTGTGGAGGGTGAAGAGGGTTCAGGAGGGTGAGGATGGGGTGAAAAGAGGGTTCAGGAGGGGGATGGGGTGTGGAGGGTGAAGAGAGGGTTCAGGAGGGTGAGGATGGGGGTGAAGAGAGGGTTCAGGAGGGGGATGGGGTGTGGAGGGTGAAGAGGGTTCAGGAGGGTGGAGTGGGGAGGGTTCGGGAGGTTGGCGTGGCTGTCTAGAGGGCTCAGCAGGGTGGGGACAGTGTGGGTGGGTGACAGCATTGTGCCAGATGGAGTGACTGTGGGAAATGTGAGGCCATCCTCGCCAGCAGACAATTAAGCAGCGAAGCTGTATTGTGTGATTGTTTTTTGTACTATTCTACAATTATCATGGTGCCTTGCTGTAGAAGCACCATGAGTATTAGAGAGCATTTATTGGCAGAAATAAGGAATATTATTGCATCAAGTTTCATCAGATTGGTGTTGCTGTGTGTAGTGAGACCGATGCTCAGCCTCTGTTCTTAATGTGTGGAGGACTGAGGGGTGACCTGAATGAAATGTCCATAGATTGGATGTGTGTCGGATGTTATGCTGCATGTAAGAATTTAAATGTTTCATTGTACGTGTGAGAATAGTAAGATTAAACAAGAACTTGTTAAAGAAGGAACTGCAGATGCTGGAGAATCGAGGGTACACAAAAGGCTGGAGAAACTCAGCGGGTGCAGCAGCATCTAAGGAGCGAAGGAGATAGGCGACGTTTCGGGTCGAGACCCTTCTTCAGACTGGTCAGGGATCAGGGAAACGAGAGATATAGACGGTGATGTGGAGAGATAAAGAACAATCAATGAAAGATATGCAAAAAAGTATCGATGATAAAGGAAACAGGCCATTGTAAGTTGTTTGTAGTATGAAAATGAGAAGCTAGTGGGACTTGGGTGGGGGAGAGATAGAGAGAGGGGGAATGCCAGGGCCCGAGGGCTGAGGGAGAGGTGGGAAGGGGAGGAGACAGCCAGGGTTAACAGAATTGAGAAAATTCAATGTTTAAGCCCAGAGGATGCAGACTCCCCAAGCGGAATATGAGGTGCCGTTCGTCCAACTTGCGGTGTTGCTCACTCTGGCCGTGGAGGAGGCCCAGGACCGAAAGGTCGGATACGGAATGGGAGGGGGAGTTGAAGTACTGAGCCACCGGGAGGTCGGGTTCGTTATTGCGGACCGAGCGGAGGTGTTCGGCGAAACGATCGCCAAGCCTCTGCTTGGTCTCACCGATATAGTTCAGCTGGCATCTGGAGCAACGGATGCAGTAGATGAGGTTGGTGGAGGTGCGGGTGAAGCTCTGTCGGACCTGGAAGGACTACTTGGGTCCCTGAAAGGAGTGGAGCGGGAGGTGAAGGGACAAGTGTAGCATATCTTGCGGTTGCATGGGAAAGTGCCCAGGGAAGGGGTGGAGCGGGAGGGACGGGAAGAATTGACAAGGGAGTTGCGGAGGGAGCGGTCGTTGCGGAAGGCAGATGGGGGGGAGATGGGAAGATGTGGCGAGTGGAGGAGTCACGTTGGAGACCCTTTCCTCCCGCTCCACCCCTTCCCCGGGCACTGACCTCCACGGCCAGAGTGAGTAACACCGCAAGTTGGAGGAACAGCACCTCATATTCCGCTTGGGGAGTCTGCATCCTCTGCATTTTCTTAATTCTGTTAACCCTGGCTGCCTCATCCCCTTGCAACGTCTCCCTCAGCCCTCGGGCCCTGGCATTCCCTCTCTCTCTATCTCTCCCCCACCCAAGTCGCACTAGCTTCTCAATTTCACACTTCAAACAGCTTACAATGGCCTGTTTCCTTTATCATCGATATTGTTTTGCGTATCTTTCATTCATTGTTCTTTATCTCTCCACATCACCGTCTATATCTCTCGTTTCCCTGATCCCTATCTCTAGATCCCTAGAAGGGTCTCGACCCGAAACGTCACCTCTCCTTCGCTCCTTTGATGCTGCTGCACCCGCTTAGTTTCTCCAGCCTTTTGTGTACCCTTAAACGAGAACTTACCAGTTTGAGGTTTGATCTTGATTTTATGAGGAGTTACGTTGGTGATTACGCGAAGACCCGCCAGGCCGCATGTGCACCAATCTTCAAATCTATGAAATCACAAATAACACTGAAGTGACATAGTAAGACGAGTGACTCGAGAACTACCATATGATCCCTTATGAGAGAGGGTTGGGCATGGCGGGCAAGTAATCACCAACGTAACTCCTCATAAAATCAAGATCAAACTTCAAACTGGTAAGTTCTTGTTTAATCTTACTATTTTACTTCGGACTCACGTGAGTGATTCCGTGAAGATTTCAAAGCTTTGTGATTTCATGCCGCAGATTACAAATCTTAGCATCCCACTGCATTGATGAGAAATGAGAAATTAATGCATTAGTAGTAACATTACATTTAATGCAGTAATAAGGTTTATTTAAAAATATAAACAAACAACAGTACCCCTTAATCCCATGACACTTAACCGGAACTTAAAATGGCATTGGCAAACAGCCCTGGATCGACAATCGGCCGATGATAGAAATTCTGAAAGGACAGCTCATTTGTCCATCCGGCGGCCGCCAAAATATGGTCGACGGGTTGGTCCCTCGCTTTGGCCGCCGACGTAGCTGCTGCCCTAGTGGAATGAGATGTAAACACATCAGTGTTAATACCTGCATCAATCAAGACTTGTTTCAGCCATCTCGAAATAGTGTTAACTGACACGTTTTTTATAACCGATAAACAATCCTGTCTCCATGTTACATAAGCCCTCTGCAGCTGCAATGTATTACATCAAATGTGTTTTTTCGCATAAGGATGGATCCGTGGGATATGCTGAAAATACTATTTAAAACCCTATGGCACCTGGCCTGCTTTGTTTGAGGAGGTCATAAATGTAAAACGTAACATTGTCTGCAGCAGTTTCCATTCTATCCAACTGCAATTTCTGTAACGTCTGTACCCTTTGTGCTGAAATCAACGCCATAAGCATGGCCACCTACATGGTAATTTTGGTCAAAGACAAAGATGAGATAGGAAACCACTCATGTAGTATGCTGATACTCACATCCCAAATAGCCATATATCTAGGTTTGGGAGGTCTGGAATTGAACATCCCTTTCATAAATCGAACAACGAGAAGGTGAGATCCAATCGAATGTTTGTCTGACTTCATCACTAAATATGACCATAAAGCACTTCTTGCTGTATTGATTGTACTATAACTTAGTCCTTCATCATAGCAGAGGGTTGACAGAAACTCCAGAACATGTGAAATACGTGCTGTACAATAGTCAATATTATTTTGTACACAGTAAACTTCCCATTTTTTTACATAACAAATATACTGCTTTTGAGTACTCGATCTCCAAGATGCAGTAAGCATGTCCACAGTTCGACCCAACAATCCATGCCCCAGATATGGCCTTCTTAGAATCTGCAAAATAACGAATCAATACGGTCATACAATGGATGGCATTCGCCAGTTACCGGATGCACCAATAAATCCCTTTGTTTGGGAGCAGCCTTCAGGGGTTGTGTCATCAGCTGTAGGATCAAAGGGTGCCATGGCTGGGTAGGCCAGTCGGGTATCACCAGTACCCCTGAAGCATCATCCTGCTTGATTTTAAGCTGACAACGATTTATGGGAGAGAACCGTGGAAATGCATATATATATACATACCACCCCAATTCAGCAAGAACGCGCCAATCGCTACTGCCCCAGGATCTGGTTCTCATGACACATATTTTGGAAGCTGGTAGTTAAGTCTGGATGCAAACAAGTCGACATCTGACGTTCCGTATTTGACAATGATCTCTTTGAACACATCATGATTCAACATCCACTCTATGTTGTCATGGAACTTTCGTGACCTGGTATCTGCCACAGTATTGAATTTCCCTGGCAGATGTATAGCTGAGAGCCAAATGTGTTTGTCAATACATCAGATCCAGATTTGGTTTGCCAGTCTGTCACAAGATACCGACTTGATACCACCCATGTGATTAACATACGCAACTGCTGTAGTGCTTTTATCAATTTGGAGCTGAACATGCAAACTGCTTTTGTTAGAACAATAAGCCTTGAGCCCATAAAACGCTCCTAAAAGCTCTACATGGTTTATTCCCCATGTCTGCAGAAACAAAGCTTCTTCCATACTCCATCTTCCTCCACAACTTGAAGTTGTATCTGTGGCCCCCACCCAAGTGCACTGACATCAGTCTGTAAGACCATGGAAGGTTGTTCTAGCACCACTGTGCTGAAACTGCTGGAGACATGTTGGATCCACCATAAAATATCAGTAATTGCTTCTGCCGATAATTGCATGGGCCTATCATAATAACCTAATTGTTCCCTGAGTGCCTGTTCCTTTGCTCTTTGTAATTGCTAATAATGCAAAGGCCCAAATTGGACTGCTGGAAAGGCTGTTACCATTTTCCCAAGCAGCCTTGCCGCTTGTCTAATTGAAGGTTGATGTTTGATTAAAAGCTTTATACAATCCTCAATTAGCTCTACACTTTTCTCCCTGGGCAAGGTAATTACGATTTTAAATTAGTCAATTGTGAACTCCAAATAATCAATTGTAATTGGTGTCAAGTTAGATTTCCAAATGAAAAACAAACCCCAGTTTTTCAAGTGTGAATTTGGCAATTGCCACAGATGTTTCAGCTAACTCTTTTGTTTGTCCGATAATTAAAATATCATCCAGGTCGGCCATAATTACATGGCCCTGACCTCTAAGCAGCCCCAAAATTGGTTTTAACAATTTAGTGAATACTCTAGGAGTTGAGGTTAACCCATTCGGCAGATGCATTAAATTGCCATAATTGATTCATCCAAATGAATTTAAAATACTTTCTATGCTCGCAATGAACAGGCACCGAGTAATAAGTGACTTTCAGATCTATGGTTGCCATATAACAATCTCTGGAAATCAGTTGCTTGGCGGTAACCAACGTTTCCATTTTGAAGTGTCTATAGAGTACAAATGAATTTAATTTTGTCAGATCCAGAATGATTCTGCATCCTCCGTCCTTTTTGGGACGGGGAAATATATTTGACACAAATTGATGGACTTGATGAACCGTCTTCTCAATTACACCTTTGTTACATAATTTTACGAGTTCAGCTTGAACCTCAATTACCTCTGTTTGTGAAAAATCAAGTGTTCTGCTGGGAACATGTTGGGGAGGTAAAACACAATTTGGAATGAATTCAATCCGAAACCCTTGAATTATACTCCTGATAAACAGATCTGAAGTAAGCTGCTTCCATTCATCATAAAAAAGCCGTAATCTACCACCAACGTTTTTCTGTGTTACATTTAATAATATTTTTTTATGAGAACCAGGTCCACCTACCTCTGTGGTAACTGGTGCACCCTGCTGACTTCAGCCTCTGGCAGTGGCCCCCATGGTTGTTCGTGCTCCAGCCGAAGGGTACCATCCGCGCCCCTGCGCTGAGGACCAGTTTGTCCCTGGTGCAGCCCCGGACGCTGAGGTGGTTCTAGAAGGATACTTTCTCTTCAGCGGTCTGCCGGGCGTCATTGGTCTCATCAGGCTCATTGTTTTTGCGTCTTCATTGATTTCTTTGACCTGCTTGGTAAGATCTGCGCCAAACAGTAGATCAGGGGGTTGGATATTAGCTAGCTTATAAAGCGCAGCATATCTGGGATTAATGGTGGGCCTAATAGCCCTTTTCCTGAGACAATTGATCTCAAAATGGGTGTTACATAGCAACCCTAGAGCCTCTTGGTGTTTCTGGTCACATAACCACCATCCATTGTTCTTGCGAACGCCGTAATGCCAGCAGTTAAATAATTTTCTGCATTTTAATCTCTTGACTTCACATGCCAGGTCCCATTTGACCCCATATAACCTGATTCACGGTTGGAACATTTAACAACTCACAGTTGCTTGGAGGCTCATGTTTGTTTGGCTGTCTCATCCATAGTAAGCTGATGAGAAACCATGTAATTTATTGTGGTAGCCAGCTCTTCACCTAGCGGCTCCCCTGCTCCTGATGGGACAGCAAATGGTAGTGCCAGTGGTGGAACGTCTGGTAACTCCAGTGTTTCTCCTGACTGAACTTCCCCATCAGATTCGGGATCAGGACTGATCTGACCCATTGCACTCCCTTCAAAAGTAAAATGGTTATCCGGCGGCACTGTTGCTGCTGGCACCTCTTTCTCTGAGCATTGACACTCCTTCTCTTGGAGTGAAGTTCTCTGGAGGACTGTATGCAACAGCTCCTCTACTTGGGATAGGTGTGAACACATTATCCAGCCCCGGTGAGGAATCATTCCCCGACTACGTGGGCCGAGCAGACTTTTCAGGTGCCTTGCACCCTAAAGGCGATGGCTCCGTGCTGTGTAGCACTAAGTCTGCAGTCACTAACTATGTAGCTAGCGACTGTACAGGGGTATGAGGCAGGGCTTCCATGCCTGAGCTGCCACAGCTAGTTGCAACTCGCCGCTTTCCGTTCCCTGTTTTGTCCATGCTAGCGATTGGTAGATAGTTTACCGGCCAGCACGGACTCGAACTCCAGTGAAAGTTGTGACTTACCTGGAGTCTGAATACTTACCACTGAAGGAGCTCTGTTCCTCGCCGTCTCCATGCATCAATGCGGCTGGCGTACTGGTGCGCATGCGGCCTGGCGTGTCTTCTTCACGGAATCACTCGCGTGACTCAGAAGTAAAATTTAACAGTCTTGACTCCTGGTTTTTCCCCTGAGTGAAGAGTTCAGAACCAGGGGTCAGAATCTGTGATCTGTGTGTTTCTGGGGTGGGTTATTTCTGACTCTGAGGAACGGTGGAACAATGACTGCCCAGCTCCACCCAGTGTTAATGTGCTTGGGGTTCCTGTCTTCATCACTCGGTCGACCAGTGATCCCTCTATCCCCCAGCTACCGTTGGTCATTTGCAGTTTCAATAAATTGAGGACAGAGGAAGCCAATTTTTCGACCCACAGTGTCTTTGCTGGTTGTGCAAGAGTTCAGCGATCAGATCCCACCTTCTGGTAACCAGTCTTCAAGCACACATTTTAGTGTATACGTTTCTTCAGAGGTCGTTTTGGCTGAGTTCCAGATCGGTACTGATCCTGTGGTGGGAGAAACGTTTCACCAGGTCTAAAATTTTTCAGCTAATTCCTGTATCACCGTGCTACCCTGTATTCGTCTGAATTGCTCAGGGAAAATGGTCCTCCGCCTTTCGTCCCTCATCTCATTACTCTATACACCTCAATTGATGCTCTCGTGAAATTTAGTCTTTCCAATAATTTTTCGAAGTTCTAAATATAGTTAATCATTTCCAGATGTATTCCAATTTTACTTCGGAGTCACGTGAGTGATTTCGTGAAAACCCCGTCAGCACGCATGAGCGACATATCATCGAACGCATTGCGGAAGCGACAGTCGGGAGGAGCGCCGCTCCTCCAACTTAAGTTTAAAAACCAACTGAAGGTAAGTCTTACCATTCTGGTGAGCGTGGCGACTTGGTGTTCTTTGTGTTTCAGCGGTGGAGACTCGGCTGCGTCTGGACCTGAGGACACTTCGTTCGTGGATAGCGTCTTTCCCGCATTGAGCGGATGGTGGAGCAATTGCTCCAGTGTGTCCTGCTTATGCAGGGGCAGAGTCACGGTGGGTCTTCTCGCATACCCACGGCGGTTTCCTATCACGGACTGCCAAATGTCTCACCCTCTTCGCAGGGGAGCATTAGGGGTCAGAGCTGGGCTGACCTTGAAGAGGGGGCAATGGCTGAAGAGTCGCCTGTGTTAGGGGTGTGAGAAGAACTGTTGGGCATGGTTAATAAACATGCTGTACCAACCTAAAAAGGACTGTCTATACATCTATAGCTGGCAGCCAGTATTAATTACATGGCTACAAACCAACTGCAGGAACAATCCATCAACACTACAGCTGAGAAATACCTTGCTCCAGAGACCTGCATTTCTCTAAATGTGCCAGCAGTCAACAACCCCATCTGGGGCAACATGAGCCCATCTATAAGGAGCCAGGAGGTGAAACTCCAGAGAATCCTTAAACTGCTGGCTGCTGGTAACACAGCAGTAGCCAGAACAGCTGATGGGGTTGAGATGCCTGAAGAGCTACAAGATGTTCTAGCGCTCCTGTGTAATACTCAGTTTGAGATTAACAGTTACAGGAAGAGCATCATCAAGCCTGCACTTAATCCCAAATTTGCGGGATTATGTACGACTAGTAGCACACAGCCGCCAACTTTGCTGTTTGGGGACAACCTCCCGAAGCAGGTGAAAGACATGGATGAGGAGGCCAAGGCTATGGGACTGATCAAGGTGGCAAACACCTCTAAAACCCATTATCAGCAGCGGCAGCACCCCTGTAGGCAAAACAGTTATAATGGGTGACTTCAATCTACATATAGTTTGGGTGAATCAAATTGGCCGGGGCGCTGAGGAAGAGCATTGTTTGGAATGTATGCGGGATAGTTATCTAAATCAACATGTAGAGGAACCAACGAGAGAGCAGGTTATTTTAGACTGGGTATTGAGTAATGAGGAAGGGTTAGTTAGCAGTCTTGTTGTGCATGCCCCGTTGGGCAAGAGTGACCATAACATGGTTGAGTTCTTCATTAGGATGGAGAGTGACATTGTTAATTCAGAAACAATGGTTCTGAACTTAAAGAAAGGTAACTTTGAGGGTATGAGACGTGAATTGGCCAAGATTGACTGGCAATGAATTCTAAAAGGGTTGACGGTGGATACGCAATGGAAGACATTTAAAGAATGTATGGATGAACTACAAAAATTATTCATCCCAGTTTGGCAAAAGAATAAATCAGGGAAGGTAGTGCATCCGTGGATATCAAGGGAAATTAGGGATAGTATCAAAGCAAAGAATGATGAGTACAAAGTAGCCAGAAAAAAGCAGCATACCAGAGCACTGGGAGAAATTCAGAGACCAGCAGAGGAGGACAAAGGGCTTGATTAGGAAAGGAAAAATAGATTATGAAAGAAAACTGGCAGGAAACATAAAAACTGACAGCAATTTTTTTTTATAGGTATGTGAAGAGAAAGAGATTAGTTAAAACAGGTCCGTTGCAAACAGAAACAGGTGAGTTGATCATGGGGAACAAGGATATGGCGGACCAATTGAATAACTACTTTGGTTCCGTCTTCACTAAGGAAGACATAATTAATCTGCCGGAAATAGCAGGGGACCGCGGGTCAAAGGAGGAATTGAGTGAAATCCAGGTAAGTCGGGAAGTGGTGTTGGGTAAATTGAATGGATTAAAGGCCGATAAATCCCCAGGGCCAGATAGGCTGCATACCAGAGTACTTAAGGAAGTAGCTCCGGTAATAGTGGATGCATTAATGATAATCTTTCAAAACTCTTTAGATTCTGGAGTAGTTCCTGAGGACTGGCGGGTAGCAAACGTAACCCCTCTCTTTAAGAAGGGAGGGAGAGAGAAAATGGGGAATTATAGACCAGTTAGTTTAACTTCGGTAGTGGGGAAACTGCTAGAGTCAGATATTAAAGATGGGATAGCAGCACATTTGAAAAGTGGTGAAATTATTGGACAAAGTCAGCATGGATTTATGAAAGCTAAATCATGTCTGACGAATATTATAGAATTTTTCGAGGATGTAACTAGCAGCATGGATAGGGGAAAACCAGTGTATGTGGTGTATTTGGACTTCCAGAAGGCTTTCGACAAGGTCCCACATAAGAGATTAGTATT
Organism: Raja brachyura; assembly: GCA_963514005.1. The sequence goes on along the minus strand of OY740823.1, from coordinate 4,942,908 downwards.
CAAACTTAAAGCATACGGAATTGTGGGTTCAGTATTGATGTGGATAGAGAACTGGCTGGCAAACAGGAAGCAAAGAGTAGGAGTAAACTGGTCCTTTACACAATGGCAGGCAGTGACTAGTGGGGTACCGCAAGGCTCAGTGTTTGGACCCCAGCTATTTACAATATACATTAATGATCTGGATGAGGGAATTGAAGGCAATATCTCCAAGTTTGCAGATGACACTAAGCTGGGGGGCAGTGTTAGCTGTGAGGAGGATGCTAGGAGACTGCATGGTGACTTGGATAGGCTGGGTGAGTGGGCAAATATTTGGCAGATGCAGTATAATGTGGATAATTGTGAGGTGGCAAAAATAGGAAAGCAGACTATTATCTAGATGGTGGCTGATTAGGAAAAGAGGAGACGTAGCGTGACCTGGATGTCATGGTACACCAGTCATTGAAAGTAGGCATGCAGGCGCAGCAGGCAGTGAAGAAAGCGAATGGTATGTTAGCTTTCATAGCAAAAGGATTTGAGTACCGGAGCAGGGAGGTTCTACTTCAGTTGTATAGGGTCTTGGTGAGACCACACCTGGAGTATTGCGTACAGTTCTGGTCTCCAAATCTGAGGAAGGACATTATTGCCATAGAGGGAGTGCAGAGAAGGTTCACCAGACTGATTCCTGGGATGTCAGGACTGTCTTATGAAGAAAGACTGGATAGACTCGGTTTATTCTCTCTAGAATTTAGGAGATTGAGAGGGGATCTTATAGAAACTTACAAAATTCTTAAGGGGTTGGACAGGCTAGATTCAGTAAGGTTGTTCCCGATGTTGGGGCCTGTCCAACCCCTTAAGAATTTTGTGAGTTTCAGTAAGATCCCCTCTCAATCTCCTAAATTCTAGAGAGTATAAACCAAGTCTATCCAGTCTTTCTTCATAAGGCAGTCCTGACATCCCAGGAATTAGTCTGGTGAACCTTCTCTGCACTCCCTCTATGGCAATAATGTCCTTCCTCAGATTTGGAGACCAGAACTGTACACAATACCCGAGGTGTGGTCTCACCAAGACCCTATACAACTGCAGTAGAACCTCCCTGCTCCTATAGTCAAATCCTTTTGCTGTGAAAGCTAACATACCATTCGCTTTCTTCACTGCCTGCTGCACCTGCATGCCTACTTTCAATGACTGGTGTACCATGACACCCAGGTCGCGCTGCACTTCCCCTTTTCCTAATCGACCACCATTTAGATAATAGTCTGCTTTCCTATTTTTGCCACCAAAGTGGATAACCTCACATTTATCCGACATTATACTGCATCTGCTATGCATTTGCCCACTCACCCAGCCTATCCAAGTCACCTTTCAGTCTCCTAGCATACTCCTCACAGCTAACACTGCGCCCCAGCTTAGTGTCATCCGTAAACTTGGAGATATTGCCTTCAATTCCCTCATCCAGATCATTAATGTATATTGTAAATAGCTGGGGTCCCAGCACTGATCCTTGCCGTACCCAGCTAGTCATTGCCTGACATTGTGAAAACGACCCGTTTACTCCTACTCTTTGCTTCCTGTTTGCCAGCCAGTTCTCTATCTACATCAATACTGAACCACCAATGCCGTATGCTTTAAGGTTCGCGGGGCCTTTCATCGCCCGGCCCGGCTTAAAATCAATCTGCTGAATCGAGGCATTCGAGGCTCCCGATGTTGAAGCCCCCAGTCGGCAGTTTTTAAATGGCGCTGGGATATGAAAGGCCCCGTGAACGGGACGATTTTAGCCCCACGATTCGGGGCGGACGAAGATGCTGTTGCTGGAGTTCGGAGTCGGTCACCAACCATGTTAGCTCGTCATGTTACCGTCCACAGGGCCCACGGCTGAAACCTCCGAAGCCTCACGCTTGTGTGTTGATGTGTGTGTTTTTGCGCACATGCGCGTGCGGCACAAAATATTGTCCCCCCCCCCCGCCATGTTTTTATAGCGATTTCCACCCCTGCCTTGGGTTACGCTAAAGTTTAGATTTAAGAGTGTTTTCCGGTCATACATTGTTAGTGCTAATGTGTTACTGGTGAGAAATAAATGTAAAATGAACAAAATGAAATGTAAAAACGCACAATCTCCGCGGAGCTACCACGACGGAGACTGGGCCCGGCCGCGCCATCTTGCACCAGGATAGGTTTTAAGATAGGATAGATTTCACATAGGATAGGTTTTGAGCGATACGGGTCAAGCGTGGACAGTTGGCAATAGTGCAGATGGAGCATGTTGGTTGGAGTGGGCAAGTTGGGCCGAAGAGCCTGTTTCCACACAGTATGACTCTATGCCGTTGATAATTAACCAACTGATAATCAACTCACCCCCTTCACCTGCATCCACCCATGACTCATCACACTTTGTCATGCCCCTCTCTCAAACTTTCTCACATATCCCAATACAATCAGTTTGCAGAAGGGTCCCAAACCAAAACGCCACATATCCATGTTCCCCAGAGATGCTGTCTGACCGGCTGAGTTACTGCAGCATTGTTTTTGTCTTTTTTATTGAACCAGCATCTGAAGTTCTTGTATCTCCTGGTTATTGTTGTAGTTTGATGGGACGTCACTCGATATGTTTGCATCAGACAGATTATCTGTGCACGTTTTCAGAATACATTGTTTAGCAATGTTACACAATCAAGTCTGCAATTTATCCCATCAGGTAAAGCATAAAAATAAGTTTAATTTGACACCTAATTCACTTTCATATCTTCAGTATTAAAAAAAATATGACATTTTCAGTTATTATAGATTGAAGCATTTTGAAACAAATATGAAACAATCTTACTTGGATGACCTGAAATCAAAGCATATAAATAATTAGTTACATAATTGTAGCTAATTAAAAAATTCAATTACAGGATCTAAACATCTATCCATTTCTTAAGAAAAAGTTAACATTTTTAAATAGCCTAAGTGTCCAAATCATTCACACAATTATTCACAATCTAACACAAATTTTAAATCTCATTGTCATGAATTTATAGACCAAATGGAAGGGATTTAATGTTTAATTCCCGTAAATTAATGGGTATTTTAATCCTTGCGAGTGGGTTTTTGTGGAAAGCGATCGATTGGAACGTTGCGGTTGCAGTGAATTTGAATCCCATATCGGCAGGAAAAGTACTGCCGGTTCGTATGTGGCCAAAATCACATTTTCGCCAATGAAATTTATATTAGTCATCCTATGAAGCAAGTTTATATGTAAAATATACGACTTACCTCATGTTTTGACCCCTACGTGAGATCCGTCCCGTTGTCGGCGTTAGAAGTAGCTTTTTATTTTACTCCAGGGATTAAATTGTCCCACGATTTTTTTTTAAACTTCTGAGAACGGAAGTCAGAACGATTTTTGTGCAGCAGCTGAACAGCCTGACAGGCAGGAGAAAACGGCATTTTAATCCAGCCCCCCCCCCCCCCCCAAAGGTGCCAAAGTCGCGCACATGTCCAGTGGCAGAACTGCAGCGCTGCTCGTAGTAGGTATTGTAACATCGCTAATTAAATCCAATAATTCCAATAAAGATAGTTATCTCTAATGAGGTTATATTTTACCATGTCTACACATTGACCCCGGTTCAATCCACTCTTCGGGTGCTGACTATGTGGAGTTTGCATGTTCTTTCCTTGACTGCGTGTGTTTTCTCCGTGTGCTCCGATTCCCCACTAGACAGAGGGTGGTGGGGAGGTGGGATGAGCTGCCGTACCATAGGGTAGTTTACACGCCAGCGGTATGAACATTGACTTCTCCAATTTCAGGCTTTCTCCCTCTTTCCCCTCCCTTTTCCATCTCTCCCACAGCCCACTGTCACCGCCTCTCCTTTTCTTCTTACCCCCCCCCTTCCTACCCCCACAGGGAAGAAGGGTCTCAACCCGAAACGTTGCCTTTTTACTTTGCTCCATAGATGCTGCCTCACCCGCTGAGTTTCTCCAGCATTTCTGTTTTCCAGAACAACAGTTGAAGTACATTTGGACAAGTATATGGACAGGCAGCTGTCAGGGTGATATGGGCCAAACACGGGCAGGTGGGTCTAATTTAGGTGGGGCATTTTGGTCAGATTGGCAAGTTGGGCCAAAGGGTCTATTTCCGTGCTGTATTACTCTATGCATGGTTCTCTACAAGTGGTCAGTCAGGTGAAGATGAAACTTGCCTTCATGGGCAAGCGGACACAAGCCACAGGAAGGATGCCACTGAGTTTGAAATGGTGCAAATGAGATTCACCAAGAATGTTACCAGAGTCCATAGAACATTAGAACAATGGCAGACTTGATATGGGGCGAGGTTGGATAATCTGGGTCATTTTCCTTCACCAGAAATATGTGCATGCTACGCTTCACGTGGTACTACACAGAGATTCTCTATCTATCTATCTATCTATCTATCTATCTATCTATCTATCTATCTATCTATCTATCTATCTATCTATCTATCTATCTATCTATCTATCTATCTATCTATCTATCTATCTATCTATCTATCTATCTATCTATCTATCTATCTATCTATCTATCTATCTATCTATCTATCTATCTATCTATCTATCTATCTATCTCCATATATTATATATATATATATCGCTCTCTTTCCCTCTCTATCGCTCTATCTCCCTCTCTATCTCTCTCTCCACCCGTATCTCTCTCCACTCGCTCTCCTCACCTCACTCCCCATTCTCTCTCTCCCCTCATCCTCCAACATTCTGCCCTCTCTCCGCCTTCTCTCTTCCCCTCTCTCACGCAATCCCATTTTTCTTTTTTCCCTCTCTTTATCCCATCCCATCTGGGTCCTTTTCCTTCACCAGAAATATGTGCATGCTACACTTCAGGTGGTACTAGACAATCTCTCTCTCTCTCTCTCTCTCCCCCCCTCCCCCTCTCCCCCTCCCTCTCCCTCTCCCTCTCCTCCCACCCCCTCCCCCTCCCCCTCTCCCCCTCTCACTCCCCCCTCCCCCCTCTCTGTCCCCCCCTCTATCCCCCCTCCCCCCCTCTCTGTCCCCCCCTTCTCTCTCCCCCCTCTCTCTCCCCCCTCTCTCTCCCCCCTCTCTCTCCCTCTCCCTTCTCTCTTCCCCCTCTCTCACAATCCCATTTTTCTTTTTTCCCACTCTCTATCCCATATCTCCCTCCACTCTCTCCCATCTTTCACTCCATCGCTCACTCCGTCCCCCCTCTCTCCCTGTCTCTCCCACTCCCCATTCTCACTTTCTCTCTGTCCTCTCTCTATCTCCCTCTCTCTCTCCTCCCTATCTTTCTCCTCCTCCACTCACACCCTCCTCCCTCTTCCCCTCCATCTCCTCGCCTCTCTCTCTCCTCTCTCTCTCTCCCCGTCTCTTTCTCGACTCGCTCTCCCCATCTCTCTCCTCATTTTCACACTCCCCCTCTCTCTCTCCCTTCTCACTTTCCACCCCATCTCTCTTTCCCCTCTCTTTATCTCCGCCTCTCTACCTACCACGCTCTCTCTCCCCCTCACTCGACCCCCTAACACTTCCACTCTTACTCTCTCTCGTCTCTCGCAACATCTCCCACTCTCTCCCCCCTCTCCGTTCTCTCACTCCCACTTTCTCTCCCCCAGCCTTTATTTCTCTCTCCCCTCTCTCTCACTCCCCTCACTTTCTCTCCCCCACTCTCTCCACCTCCTCCTTCTATTCCCCTCTCTCTTTCTTCAGATTCAGATTCAGATTCAATTTTAATTGTCATTGTCAGTGTACAGTACAGAGACAACGAAATGCATTAAAGACAACGAAATGCATTAATGTAATGACTTCCTGTCTCTCTCTCTCTCTCCCCCCCCCTCTCTCTCTAATCTGAAACATCAACACCGGTAGATGTTGACCCCCCAGGGGAAATCTGTTTGGGGGGGGGGGGGGGGGGGGGGTGGGGGGGCGTTTTCCCGTGGATATGGGGGGGGGGGGTGATTTTCCCCTTTTTACTTCAGAGATACAGTACGGAAACAGACCCTTCGGCCCTCCAAGTCCGTGCCGTCCAGGAATCGTCCATTCACACACTGGCTTAATCTAGAGATACGGCGCGGAATGTAAACTAAACTAATATTTGATACACTCTCTACCCCATCTCTCTCTCTCTCTCTCACCCCCATATCTTCCCCCTCTCTCTGATCTGAAACATCACCACCAATCCACTGCACCTGATGACCTTCCTCGGGACACTGGATGGGGGGGCGGGGGGGAATGCTGATTTTTTTTGTGGATATGGCCACTACCGCACAGTGTGTCCCTCCATCAGAACAACTCCATCAGTGTCATTACATCAGTATTACCTCACAATGTGTCAGCCCTTCAATGCTACCCCACATTGTGTCACTCCATCAGTACTACATCAAACTATGCCAGTCCATCAGGACAACTACAGAGCGTGTCAGACCAGCAGCACTACCCCACAGTGTGTCACTTCATCAGTACTACCCCACAGTGTGTCACTCCATCAGTACTGCCCCACAGTGTGTCATTACATCAGCACTACCCCACAGTGTGTCATTACATCAGGACTACCCCACAGTGTGTCATTACATCAGTACTACCCTGGAATGTAGCATTACATCAGCACTACCCCACAGTCTGTGTCTATCAATCAGCACTACCCCACAGTGTGGCATTACATCAGGACTACCCCACAGTGTGTCACTCCATCAGTACTGCCCCACAGTGTGTCACTCCATCAGTACTACCCCACAATGTGTCGCTTCATCAGCACTACCCCACAGTGTGTCATTCCATCAATACTACCCCACAGTGTGTCACTCCATCAGGACTACCCCACAGTGTATCATTACATCAGGACTACCCCACAGTGTGTCACTCCATCAGTACTACCCCACAGTGTGCCAGCCCATTAATACAAAAGGGGGGGATAGCGGAGAAGACGAAAAGGGAAGGGATGGAGGAAGAGTGAACTATTAAATGGAGAGTGGGAAGATGGAGAGAGGGGGAAATTGAGTGTGAGTGGGTTGGCAAAAGGGAGAGTGGAAGGGACAGATACATACAGAGAAGATATGTATGTATTCGTGGGATCGATGGAGTCCCTGGAAAGTGAGAAGATTTTTTTTTTAATTTTAGGTGCAGGAGTAGGCCATTCGGCCCTTCGAGCCTGCTCCGCCATTCAATATGATCATGGCCGATCAACCAACTCAGTATCCGGTACTTGCCTTCTCTCCATACCCTCTGATCCCCTTAGACACAAGGGCCACATCTAACTCCCTCTTAAATATAGGCAATGAACTGGTCTCAACTACCCTCTGTGGCAGAGAGCTCCAGAGACCCACCACTCTCTGTGTGAAAAAAGTCCTTCTCATCTCGGTCCTAAAGGATTTCCCCCTTATCCTAAAGCTGAGACCCCTTGTCCTGGACCTCCCCAACATCGGGAACAATCTTCCTGCATCTAGCCTGTCCAACCCCTTAAGAATTTTGTAAGTTTCTATAAGATCCCCTCTCAATCTCTTAAATTCCAGAGAGTATAAACCGAGTCTATCCAGTCTTTCTTCATAAGACAGTCCTGACATCCCAGGAATCAGTCTGGTGAACCTTCTCTGCACTCCTTCAATGGCAATAATGTTCTTCCTCAGATTTGGAGACCAGAACTGTACGCAATACTCCAGGTGTGGTCTCACCAAGATTCCTATACAACTGAAGTAGAACCTCCCTGCTCCTATACTCAAATCATTTTGCTATGAAAGCTAACACACCATTCCCTTTCTTCACTGCCTGCTGCACCTGCATGCCTACTTTCAATGATTGGTATACCATGACACCCAGGTCGCGCTGCATCTCCCATTTTCCTAATTGGACACCATTTAGATAATAGTCTGCTTTCCTATATTTGCCACCAAAGTGGATAACCTCACATTTATCCACATTATACTGCATCTGCCAAACATTTGCCCACTCACCCAGCCTATCCAAGTCACCTTGCAGTCTCCTAGCATCCTCCTCACAGCTAACACTGCCCCCCAGCTTAGTGTCATCCGCAAACTTGGAGATATTGCCTTCAATTCCCTCATCCATATCATTAATGTATATTGTAAATAGCTGTGGTCCCAGCGCTGAGCCTTGCGGTACCCCACTAGTCACTGCCTGCCATTGTGAAAAGGACCCGTTTACTCCTACTCTTTGCTTCCTGTTTGCCAGCCAGTTTTCTATCCACATCAATACTGAACCCCCAATGCCGTATGCTTTAAGTTTGTATACTAATCTCTTATGTGGGACCTTGTCGAAAGCCTTCTGGATGTCCAGATACACCACATCCACTGGTTCTCCCCTATCCACGCTACTAGTTACATCCTCGAAAAATTCCACAAGATTCGTCAGACATGATTTACCCTTCGTAAATCCATGCTGACTTTGTCCAATGATTTCACCACTTTCCAAATGTGCTGCTATCCCATCTTTAATAAGTGACCTTAGCAGTTTCCCCACTACCGATGTTAGACTAACTGGTCTGTAATTCCTCTCTCCCTCCCTTCTTGAAAGGAGGGGTTACGTTTGCTACCCGCCAATCCTCAGGAACTACTCCAGAATCTAAAGAGTTTTGAAAGATTATCACTAATGCATCCACTATTTCCGAAGCTACTTCCTTGAGTACTCTGGGATGCAGCCTATCTGGCCCTGGGGATTTATCGGCCTTTAATCCATTCAATTTACCCAACACCACTTCCCGACTAACCTGGATTTCACTCAATTCCTCCTTGGACCCACGGTCCCCTGCTATTTCCGGCAGATTATTTATGTCTTCCTTAGTGAAGATGGAACCAAAGTAGTTATTCAATTGGTTCGCAATATCCTTGTTCCCCATGATCAAATCACCTGTTTCTGACTGCAAGGGACCTACATTTGTTTTAACTAATCTCTTTCTCCTCACAAATATATAAACACTTTTGCAGTCATCTCTCCCTTGAACTATTCCAGGGGGAGATGCAGTGAGAGTTAGAGGGGGAATTGTGGTAAGGGGGAGGGGTTGACAGGGAGAGGGCGGAGTAGACAGGGAGAATAGAGAGGGTAGGAGAGATGGTAACAGTTCAGTGAGAGTACAGCAGTAAGGATGGAGGGAGAGGGAAAGGGAGAAATTGAGTGGTGAAACAGAGTGGAGGGGCATTTTAGTCAGAGGCGAACTGTTGAACCAATTCCTCAACACGTGGAGAAACGTCGCCCAGTCCAACTTCAAACTGGGCACCAGAAGCCCTGAGAGGGTCCCTGGAATTTGGGATTGCCTTGCTGAGCGAAGTGGATTGAAGATCAACAACATGAGGTGGAGAGTTGGATCTGATGGAGTTTGAAACATTATCCTGTTTGCTGGAACAATGCTGCTCCCAATTTCCATCACTCAGTATCGCTGCAATTCCCAGTCTTTGGGGTTTCTCAATCAATTCCCTGAATAAATCACGACCTATCTCAGCGGGGATTTCACTTGGCTGATATCATCTGTTTGTGAATCATTTCAAAATCTCTCTTTTAAAATGTGTTGAAACTCCACTGTCCCGGTGGAGACGGAAAATGGTATAACATCTCGGGGAATGTTCTGCCCCAGCATTCCATTGCGAGAGATTACCACTCGCTCACGGAGACACGTCGCGGGGCAGAGAAAATGGGGGGAAAGCTGCAGGAATATGACAAGGTGGAGAAAATATTGTATGTAATAATTGCTGCCGTTGGAGTCCCTGGTAAGTGAGCAGAAATATTCAAGTTTGATAACTCCGTGTGTTACCCGGTGTTGACCTGATTCTGATCATGTTACATACTTCCCAACTGATGATCGTTGTACAAGAATGTGTGAAGACTATCCATCCTCTCAGTGAAATACTTTTGAATTAACGCTGTGCTTTTTCTTGTTTTCAGAGAGCAGAATCTAGCCCCCTTTTTCTCTCACTGCCGGGACTCACTAGAATGATGTTCCTGCCTTCAGTGGGACCTTGTCCCAGGATGGTGTGCCTGGCACGGAGACGGACAGCTCTCCAGGACAGTGTGACTGGGTGGGGTTTCACTGTGTCTGAGTTATTGATCAGAGTGAACAGCCGCTCCTGTTGACACTGTGTTTCACAATGGAGTCTGTCACAGTCGGATTCCACCGCCTGTTGGTCAATAATTGGATCGATCTCCTGGACCAGTGGCCGTGAATCTACCGGCGTGTGTGTGTTGTTACAGAACTGGACTCACTGTGGAATGAATCTATTAACGGAGCCACTCTGCTGCCGGATTCTAAGTTGTCCCTGCCTTCCCTCTGGAACCCTCCTCGTCCCCATCAGATGCCGAGTTCCCAGAGCCCTGGTTAAACGCAGCCGGCACGGTTAAGTCTGTGAAACCGGCCCCATCAGAGACTGTGAGCAGGGTTAACTTTAGAAAGGATCATTACGCCTATTGTGGCAGGTGGCTGCTCGTTCCCTCCCAGCCCTTTACTCCGCCGTATCTCATCTCCCCTGAAGCAGGTTGGTCGGGCACAGTCGGAGCCGGATCTGAGATTGTTAAATTTGCAGCCTCACACCGCCTCCAACACTCGTGATCTTTAGCTGAAAGTCGAGCCGGTGTTTAGCCCCGGAGAATGTGTTCAGTAATGACCAGTGCCCATTCCTCGTCTCTTTCCGCAGTGAATTTAGTGGCGATTGTGATCCTGTCCCGGGGAAAGTGCGGCCTCTCCACCTGCACCACTCGCTACCTGGTGGCCATGGCAGCGACCGATCCACTGGTCGCCATCACCGACGTCATTTTGGTTCAGATCAAATATCATTACTTTAATTGGAGTTTCCTGTCCATCACCCCTGTGTGCAGTGTTAACGCTGTATTGAGGACTGCAGCTACAGACTGTTCTGTCTGGTTCACCGTCACTTTCACCTTTGATCGGTTTGTCGCCATTTGTTGCCAGAGGCTGAAAACTAAATATTGCACCCGTAAAACTGCGGCTGCAGTTCTGGCAACAGCCGGCGTTCTGCTCTGTATGAAAAATGTTCCCCGCTACTTCACACGGGAACCCCCTGACAATCATTGACAATGTCCCGTGGTTCTGTGACACGGTGGCCAATTATTACACTGACCCCGGGTGGGTGGCATTTGACTGGATCGACACGGTTTCAACTCCGTTCCTCCCTTTCGCTGTAATCCTGCTGCTCAATGCTCTGACAGTCTGGCACATTTTAGTGGCCAGTCGGGTCCGTAAGGGGCTGAGGGGTCAGAGCAAGGGGGAGAACCGCAGTGACCCGGAGGATGGAAGAGCAGGAGGAGGTCAGTGGTTTTACTCTTCACCATCTCCGGCAGCTTCATCCTCCTGTGGCTGACGCAGGTTGTAGACTTCGTCTGTTATCAGATCACAGGATTTGGAAATGATCGGAATGATTCTCAATATATATTTCTCTTCGTCGGGTATTTGCTGAGTAATCTCAGCTGCTGCACGAACACATTTATTTATGCGGCGACCCAGTCCAAGTTCAGGGAGCAGGTGAAGAGCGCGATGAAATATCCGCTCACCTCAGTGCTTCGGCTCATTAATGTATCCGCGCCCTGAGCGCATCTATCCCAGAGGCGGCCTCAGTCACTCCGCTCCGGGCTCCGGCTCCAGTGTCGATGTTGACCATCATGGGGTCTCTGGATGGGGGGGGGGGGGGGGGGGGGGGGGGGAGGAATGGCCATTTTGTCGCCCTCTGCTGGGAACAGCAGGCAAAAGTCGGCCATCTTGACACAGGCCCCAAACTCTCCTTCTCTTTCCCCCTCTCTTTCCTGTACCCCTCACTCTCTCACCTGACTATCCCTCCCCCTCTCTCTCACCTTCGTTCCTTTCCCCATCTCACTCTCCATCCCCCTCCCCCTCTCTCTATTTCTCCTCTCTCTACCCTTTCTCTCCCTCTCGCTCCATCGACTTTCTGCACCATTCACACTCCCCTTTCCCTCACTCTCTCTCCCTTCTCTCTCACTCCACCTCTTCTCTCCCTCCCCCACTATCTGCTCTCTTTCCCCCACCTTTCCTTTCCCACCCTCACTCTCTCCCCACCCCTCTCTCACAACTCTCCCCTCTCTCTCCCCCACACAACCCTCTCACTCTCCCCCTCTCTCTCTCCCTCCTCTCTCTCTCCATATTGCCCTCTCTTTCTCCGCCCTCTTTGCTCCCGCCTCTCTCTACCTCCTCTCTATCTACTCCCCCTCTGATTCTTTCCCCTCTCTCCCCCCCTCTGTTCATTCCCTCTCTCTCCCCGTCACTCTCACCCCGTCTCTCTCACCCCACTCTCCCCCTCTTTCTCTACCCCCTCTGTCCCTCTCTTTCTTCCCCTCGTTCTCTCTCCTATCTCCGTCCCCACCACTATCTCCCCACCTGTCTCTCCCCCTCTATCTCATTCTGTCTCTCCCCCACTCTTTCTCTCCCCAATCTCACTCGCCCTTCTCTCTCCCTCCCGTCTCTCTCTCTCTCTCTCTTCACTCTATCCATCTCCCCTTCTGTCCCCTCCCCTCTCTCTCTCCCCCCTATCTCGCTCTCCCCCTCTATCTGATCGAAAACTCCACCACCAGTGTCGATGTTGACCATCATGGGGACTCTGGATAACGGGGGATGGTGATTTTCGTGGATATAGGAGGGAAACTGCCATTTGTCACCCTCTGCTGGGAACAGGGGGCAAAAGTCGGCCATCTTGAAACAGGCCAAAAACTTTCGCCCTCGTCTCCCTGCTTCACATTTCCCTTTTTTACTTCCGAGATACAGCACGGAAACAGGCCATTCGGCCCACCGAGTCCGTGCCGACCAGCGATCGCCTGTTCATGCACTAGTTTAGTCCAGAGACACAGCACGGAAACGAAACTATTATTTGATACACTCTCTCACCCCCACTCGCTCTACCCCCCTCGCTCTCACCTCTCTCCCCGTCTCTCCCCCTGTCTCTCACATCACTCTCTCTCCACCCTCACTCCCTCACCCCTCCTCTGTCTCTATCTCTCTCTCTCTGATCTGAAACTCCACCACCAGTGTAGATGTTGACCATCATGGGGACTCTGGATAAGGAGGGGATGGTGATTTTTCGTGGATATGGGAGGGAAACAGCCCATTTTGTTGCCCTCCGCTGGGAACAGGAGGCAAAAGTCGGCCATCTTGAAACAGGCCCCATACTCTCCCCGCCCATCTACCCTCTATCTCTCCCCGCTCTATCTATTCCCCCTCTCTCTCCTTTCTCTCTCTCTCCTCTTTTTTCTTTTCACCCCACTCTCTCTCCCCTCTTTCCCTTCCCTCCTGTTTCGCTCACCCCCTTTCTCTCCCCACCCTCTCTCCCCCTTTCCCTCCCATATCTATCTCCTCATTCGCCCTCACTTTCCCTCCTCTACTCACCACCTCTATCTCTGGCTCCTCTCCCTCACCCCCTCTTTCTCCCACCTCTCTTCCTGATCTGAAACTCCACCACCGTGTGAGAAATAGAGTGATTAAACCCCCACTGTTATGAAGGTCTGGGCGAGGATTCTAACATCGTTGTGAATGAGGTAACCAGCATCGTCCTTGAGCACCACTGATAACATTGTATAGTGGCACAGTTGTATAATTTTGTGCACAGACCCCGGTAAGAAACTTTGACTATTATAGTATTACCTGGGAGATTTGATAAAAGATCGGAGAGGAATTCCGATCAAGAGAATGGGAAATACAAGTGAAAAACCCATCCCAGCATTCTGCCTAATAGTCCGTTGGGGCGAATGCTGAACCACTGGGGGGCAGGAAATACCCAGGCGTTGGAGAAGACAACAATGATAAGGTATTGTTATTTTGAATGGCCAAAACACCCAATAAAAGGAGCTTCGGTCTGGTGGCCAGAGGATGAGTCAGATGAGGATTGGGTACAACAGGCATTGAATGAATATGTGAAAAATAAACCGAATCCAATAATAGAAGAGATGAAGTGTGCCACAGTATGGGAAGCGAGATATCATTATTAAAGGAGAGAGAGGCAGTTTAACTCATCGTGGATACCACCCTGAGAGGTCAGGGGTCTGTCGGACGGGAATAGTCCAATAAGACAATGGATAACCGGAACGGGAAAAGTAAGAGTCCGGGGGCAAAAGAAAAAGGCTCAATGGTGAAGAGCCGCACATTCTGCCTGATAGTCCGTTGGGGCGAATGTGGCAATCTTGGGGAGAAGGAAGCCCCGGGGGTAAAGATAAGGAGACTATGATTAAGTTATGTTATTTAAATTAAGCAAAGGAACCAATAAGGGGGAGTTCAGTCTGGTGGCCACAGCTGGGCTCCGATGAGGATTGGGCACTTTGGATGCTGTACAGAATATTCAGAGTATCACTCAAACATTGCAAAAATCTAAGGAAAATCACAGTGCCAAATGTTTTGAGTACGAAAAGGAGCAACACAGAAAGAAATAGAAAAGGCAACTGTCAAATCTAAAAAAAAAAAATAAGGGCTACAGAAACCTATAAATTATATGTGGAAAACAGATTTTGAACAAAAATTGACAGAAACCTCAAAGAAATTTCAGGAAATTGAAGCTCATCTTAAGCACTTGAAAGAAATATTGTTAAAGAACAATATTTAGTCTGAAGAAGCGTCTCGACCCGAAACATCGCGTATCTCCTTCGCTCCTTAATGCTGCTGCACCCGCTGAGTTTCTCCAGCTTTTTGTGTAACCCCCCCACCCCCACGAAAGAAATATTGAGTTGTTTCACAAAATCTATAGAAGATACTCATATACAGATTGGTCAGGTACATGAGGAGCTAGTGCAAAATATTGTAGAATAGCAGAAAGTAGAATTGCAATAAGAATAGTGTAATGTAATATAGTGACTACGAGGACAGAGGAGGTGTAAGGACTGAGTTTCTTGACTGGTTGTGGAGATAAAATTGCTGCATTCTCTCTGCTGAGCGATCAAGACAAAATGAGTTTATTTATTTGGAGATTAATGGGAGTGGGGTGTGGTCAGATGTTGAGTGACTAGGATTTTGATTGGATGTGATCTTAGTGAGGTGTGGTTAGAATTTGAGTGACGGTGAGTCTGACTAATCACGATCTGAATCAATATCCAATCACAACGCTCAGGAACCTGATTGATAGGGGATTAGACCGTCCTACTTTAACTTAAAAGGGGAGATAAGGATTATATAAATGTTAATTTGGAAAATTGAATCTTTGTAGAAAATTGCATAATTTCTTTGAAGTAAGAATGGAACGAATGTGATTTGTGTGTAAAAAACGGTTTTGAATGAATAAGGAAGTTCATGTATGTGATAAGTCTTTTGTTTGTTGTAGGCCACATGCTGTAAGGGTGTGTGTGTGTTCCTTTAAGAAATTGTAAGCAATGAGGGAGGTGACGAACAGCTGCAAGGTAACGAACAACGCTTTGTATCATCACAACTTAAAAGGGGAAAATTGGAAAATGTACGTTGCTTGGTTTTTCTGATGTTTCTACAGATTATTTTTCAGTAAAGTTAATTTGGAAAATTGTTACTAGTACTAAATAGTGGTCAGAATGGATTGAAATAATTGGAAATAAGTTAATTGCTGAAACATAACGAGCTTTTGTGGTTTGTTTAGATAAACATTCTGGTTGGAGAAGGGTAATGATTGCTTGCTGAGATTTTCAGAAACAGTTGTGAGGAAGTGGCCCAAGGAAGGCACTTTCAAGATAAATGTGTGACAAGATTGAAGTGTTAATTACGAATTATATGTCACAGATAACTTGGAAAGGATGGTAAACTATCTGAGAAGTAAGAAATTGAGTTTAGAATGAGAAAGCAGGCATATCAGAAAGGATTAAAGTGGGAAACAAATGGATAAATTGATAAGACTGCTTTAAAAAGATAAGAGCAGCCACAGAACAGATGGTAGAAATGAGGTCACTAATACCTTTAAGGGGACAAGAGGAAAATATACCTATCTTTAGTGAGAAAGAGCAGGAACACATGCGAGAAATGGGGGCTCAGCTTCAAATGGGAAATGGTGGACACCGGATGGAAAGCAGCTATTGAACAAAGAAATAATGAGCGAATTATTAGGGAGGTTGCATGGACAAAGCCATTGGGGAACACAAGCCCTCTGTGACACCCTCCTCAGAACCTACGCTTGCCATGGAATGTATACCATGGCCGGACAAGTCATAAGGGGCTGTGTAATATGTCAGCGAATTAACAAAAAAATCACGAGAGCAGTCCCAGGAGGAAGACAACCATTAGCAGTTAGGCCCTTCCAGAGAATACAGATAGATTTCACCGAGCTGCCCCGGGTACAAACCTGGAAGTACCTGTTAGTGATAGTGGACCATTTCACCAAGTGGGTAGAAGCATTCCCCACGACAACTGCCACCTCACAGGCGGTAGCCAAGATATTACTAGAAGAAATTATACCCAGATATGGGATTGTGGAAACAATAGACTCAGATAGAGGGACCCATTTTGCCTCCAAAACACATAAAATGATGTGTGAAGCACTGGGAATAGAATGGAAATTGCATACACAATGGCATCCCCAGAGCTCAGGAAAGGTGGAAAGAATGAATAGCACCTTGAAAACCCAAATCACCAAGTTGATAGAGGAAACAAGACTCCCCTGGACAAAGTGCCTCCCGATAGCCCTGTTAAGAATCCGTACGGCACCTCGAAAAGACATAGGGATATCACCATACGAGATGTCATTTGAGCTCCCATACTTAGGGAAGATAGAAGGAGTTCCAACAATGCGAGGGCAGTGATGTATTCTTAAGGAACTATTTACTGGCTGTGTCCCAATTTCTTGCAGAACTAAAAATTAAAGGATTGCTGGCCCAGAGCCCACCACTGGGCTTCCCGATTCACTCAGTCAAGGCTGGAGACTGGGTATTAATAAAAACGTGGAAAGAAGAAAAGCTGCAACCTAAGTGGACTGGACCCTACTTGGTGTTACTAATCACCGAGACAGCAGTACGAACAAGGGAGAAAGGGTGGACACACGCAAGTCGAGTTAAGGGTCCTGTGGAGGCCCCACCAGACAATATCAGCCCGTGGACTGTGCGCAAAGGAGAGGAACCATTGGCTTTTATATTTACCAGGAACCCGCGGGAAAAATGAAGATTTCATGTTGGTGGGTCGTGTGTTGGGAAATCACCCAACTTGCAAGTAATGTAACATGCATAAAAATCACAATACCACAGAATAGAAGGTCCACCACCATCCCATTTGATGTATGTAAAGGAAAATGGTGGTGCGGCTATAGAATGTATGTATGCACCCATCCCTGTAAAGATTGGCACGCGGTGTTCACTTCATCAAAATATGGGTGGCATCGGACCATCTATCAAACTGATGGGTGGAAAGTGTATCAAAACCCAAACGAGAAATTACCAGGACGCGTATATGTGAGCATACAGAGTGTTCAAATGCAGGAAAGTGGTAGGTATTGGATATGTGCAGATAGAACAGGGAAGGATGCATGTCTAAAGTTTGAGATAGAAGTGAAGCCGGATGGAAGGATGGTAAGATACGAGGAGAAGGGAGAGGTGTTAAAGATAGATGACAGTCAGAATAGGGATCCCGGGGCAACAGCAGCACCACCAGCAGTCAGCAATGTAAATAGGGAAAATGAGCCTAAGGATCTGAAGATAATGATAGTAGCAGGAGAAACAGAATTAAGGCAGTTATATGAGAAGGGAATACCAACAGGGGGAAAAGGAGCTAACACCTGGCTAGCCTGGATGATGTACACAGCCAGGAGTATACAACGAACCAATTGTTACGCCTGCGCCGGAGCCAAGCCTCAGCTGGTCCCAGTACCATTTCCCCTGAATTGGGATAGAACACCTGGGGCTATGCCATGTATACTACAGCTATTCATCAATCCCCTCTTACCAGAGAATGCGATATGCCAGAGTTATCATTACCTGTTTCCGACCAGCAACAACAATACGAGGGGCCGAAGGGAAGACACAAGACCTCCTCCATTTACCATTCCTCTTTGGGGAGGAGGGATTTGAGTGCTGTACAAGAGATAACCCAGAGGGACAGGACATGGGGAAGGGACACAACTGCAATCAGACGTATAACATAACGGCTGAGGAACAGGGGCCATTGTTCAATAGCTCTTGGCTGAGAAAGCAGATAGTCAGTAGAGCTGATGTCTGGGGGTGGTGCGGTAAGAATACCCTGTGGCCCCGGTTACCAGGGTCATGGACGGGAACCTGTACCCTCATACAACTGATGATGCCCTTTACCATAGCAGTAGAACATGCTGTAGAACTCAAGGAAGGAAACCGACGACAAAAGAGAAAGGTGAAAGGATCATTCGACACACACATCTATATGGATGCGATAGGAGTGCCAAGAGGGGTACCCAATGAATTCAAAGCCAGAAACCAAATAGCTGCGGGCTTTGAGTCCATGCTCTTCTGGTGGTCCACAACTAATAAAAATGTGGACTGGATTAACTACTTATAGTTCAATCAACAACGCTTTATATATTACACTCGAGATGCAGTTGAAGGATTAGCGGAACAACTGACCGCTACCAGCCAAGTGACCTGGCAAAATCATATGGCCTTGGGCATGCTACTGGCTGAGAAGGGAGGGGTGTGTGTAATGTTTGGCGAACAATGTTGCACATTCATCCCCAACAACACTGCTCCGGATGGGTCACTGTAAAGAGCCCGAGCAGGTCTCACCTCTCTGTCTATCGAATTGGCTGAGAACTCTGGAGTAGACACCTCTTGGACAGGGTTTCTGGAATCCTGGTTCGAGAAATGGAAGCACATCTTTACATCAACCCTAACATCAGTGGTAGTCATGGTGGGGTTACTGTGTTTGTTTGGATGCTGTATCATTCCCTGCGTACGGGGGTTGGCCCAGCGATTGATAGAAACAGCCCTGACAAAGAACAAAGCTGCCACCATAATGGCTTTCAGAACACAGTATGACCAACGAGAGGGGGATATGGAGGCGAAGAATCTGGTGATAGCATTAGAAAAGGAGGATGTAGTGTAAATAAAAAAGTTGCGTGGCAAAAAGAAAATGATGGATTGTGAGAAAAGGGGTTAACAGACATGGTTGATTTAAACTAGAAATAGAAAAATATAGCTTAGAAAGAAATAAGGTTTTAACAAAGCCAGACTGTTAGTAGCATAGAAAGTAATGACAGATAAAACAGAGAGAAATTTGAAATAAAGAGTAACAAACTCACCAGATACTAGCTTTTCAATTAAAATACAAGAAACTCGGCCAGGTCAATTGTAACTGAGCATGCTTAATGAAATAAATGAATATTACTTCCACGCCCCTGGTTGGGAAATTGCTCATTACCATGCACATGCAATGTATGATGAGGGAGGTGCTGGGGGACGTACCTATAGACTGTGCACCTCAGTGCTCCGATTGGGAAGAGCCAGAGGGGAGGTTAAGCCAGAAGAATTGTGTGTATAAAGGGGCTTTACTTTCCTGACTTTGGTGTGCCTCTAGGGGACAGCAAAGGAGAGGCACCTATTCTGCAGGTTATTATCTTAATAAAGGCTTCTTTGCTGACTTTGTCTCAAACAGCGTTTGTGATTTTTTATATCTCACACAATGGATCTGCGTGCTGCCGCCTTCAACACGCTGCGAGTGACGTCACCCCCCTACATCTCCCTCCTCCCCATTATGAAAAAGACGCAGCCGTCTCACCACCCCCACCTCCCTCTCCAGCTCCACCTCCTCCCCCACCCCTCCCTCTTCCACCCCCCACCCCCCCCCCCCCCCCCCCCCCCGTTATTCGTGGGTCGCTTTCTTTTAGGACTTTCTCTCGGCTCCTCGATCGGCTCCTCTCTCTTCCCTGTGCAGGATAAAACACAGCTCACATTTCAGGGTGATCTTTCATTAACAAATATTATCAAACCTGCTGAGTATTTTCCATTATTAACTATTGGAGTCACTTACCACCCATGAATACCCACTGACAGCAGCTTCTTCTTCACTTGAAACCTCTCCTTCATATGGTCCAAAATGAATGCCCCAAGGACTAAACTTCCCTTCATTCCAGACGCCTAGACCAGCTTTACGAATTTTGGACGTGGCAACGCTGAGACCCTGTGGAAGAGTTAAACGTGCTCTATCTGGGTGATTGGAATTAACGACAGTGTCCTTCATAAAGACTGGTGGGCCATGCACAGGGCATTCTTCAATAAAAACAATTCTTCCAGGCTTCACAAACTGAAACAGAAAATGTAAAAGTAAGAACTAATCAGGGTGTTGGCATTATTGAAAGTGGCTGGACTTTGTACTGAAAATGCTCAATGATCCACAAAATATGTTATCTTATTAGAAGTATTTCAGAATATAATGCTACCACGATGCAGATGCTGTGCAGAAGATTACTCTTCTGAGGAAGCATTCAAAATGTGAGAGGTTAATAGTAGCTAACATGTAAAGAATCCCTTCATGATGTTTATCACCATGAATATCTTGGGGGTAAAATGCCGCTATTTAATTCCAAATGGCAGCTGTGTTGAACTGGACGGATATTTATAAACATTAAGAGAAAAAACACGACCACAGAATATAATATAAAATTTAATTATAACAAGCATGATGTAATGCAGAGAGTATATTTCATGGTAACATGGGTGCATGGAGCCAACTCCAAGAAATGTGTTGAAGGATAAAAGTAACAGTCTATTATGTGAACTAATGATGCATTTGTAACCAGGCAGATGAATTAAGACCACAGAGAAAGAAACACAGACAATAGGTGGAGGAGTGGGCCTTTCGAGCCAGCGCCACCATTCAATGTGATCATGGGTGATCATCCACAATCAGTACCCCGTTCCTGCCTTCTCCCCATATCCCTTGACTCCACTAACCCTAAGACCTCCAGCTAACTCCCTATTGAATTCATCCAGTGAATCGGCCTCCACTGCCTTCTGAGGCAGAAATTCTATAAATTCACAACTCTTCTGGTGAAAATGTTTTTCTTCATCTTAGTTCTAAGTAGCCTACCCCTTATTCTTATACTGTGGCCCCTGATTCAGGACTCCCTGAACATCCTCAAATTAGAAGAGCAAAACAGCACACAATACTCCAGGTGTGGTCTCACCAGGGACCTGCATAACTGCAGAATTACTTCAGAAGATAGTTGAGGCCAGTTCATTGGCTATATTTAAGGGGGGTTTGATGTGGCCATTGTGACTAAAGGGATCAGGAGGTATGGAGAGAAGGCAGGTACAGGCTACCGAGTTGGATGATCAGCCATGATCATATTGAATGGCGGTGCAAGCTCGAAGAGCCGAATGCCCTACTCCTGCACATATTTTCTATGTTTCTATACTCAAATCTTTTCGGCAGGAAACATGTTCCCGGTGTTGGGTACCATCCCTACAATGCTCCCAATGAAATATGGTTGCTCTGAAGAAATCAATTGGTTACTTTGGACATACAAAGGTAATCGTCATCACGGAGCTCCCCTTCTTCTATGTAAATTATTCTCTCCTTATTTCGTAAATTATAACTTATTTTTTCTGTCTCTTTGGTCATTTCCTCGCTTACAAATCCCAAAGTCTTTCTGGTGGAGACAGCTGGAAAAAGAAAGCCAAAAATAAACCTAATTACATTGTTTCAAGTCAGAACAGTGGTTGACCTGTAAAATATGGAAGTTAGTTACATAATATGCAACATGTTCTATGAATTGAATTTAAATGACATGGTGGTAGTCAGATGGTCATTATTTCATCTCAATTATTTACTGTAATGCACAGGAGTCACTCATTTTGAGTTCCACTTTTACAAACAGAATTACCTGTTGCTCTTTTGATTATTTCTTTTAATATAAATCTTTTTATTTGAATTTCACAGCAATTTGCATACATACAATGATAACAGACAGTGATAGTCAGGACATAATTGTGTAACAGTATGTAAGCGACCCTCAAAGCCCTTGCCCTTACCCTTACCTCCCCCCCCCCTCAATCCACCTGAATCAGGTCCGAACCAAACTGGGACAAACAACACTCACATACGTACACATCCGCACAAATACGATAAGATAAACAAAACAAAATGTACAAAAAAAGTGGGAGGGGAGGAGTGAGGGGAGAGCAGCTGCAACAAGACAGCGCAGTGATAGAAGGCACTCAGTCCTCTTCGGAGTCCGGAAACAAGTTGAGAGAGTTAACAAGTTCCAGGAAAGGGTTCCGTGTATCTAGGAATGTCTTGGTAGAGCCTTTGAGAGAAAACCTAAGTTTTTCAAGCTTTAAATTGTAGAGCACGTCCTTGATCCAGCGGGTGTGTGTCGGGGGACAGGTAAGCCTCCAGTTAAGCAAGGTCCGTCTCCGGGCTAACAAGGGTGTAAAAGCCAAGACCAGCTTCAACGCAACAGAGATGTTGGTGTTGGGAGGAGTACCAAAAATAGCTGACAGTGGGTTTGGAGGAATAGTCTGGCCATAGGCTCTGCTTATCACGTCGAAAGCACTCCTCCAAAAGGCTGCCAGCTTAGGGCAAGACCAAAACATATGGCTATGGTTGGCAGGGGATTGATTACATCTGTTGCAGGTGTCTTTAACAGCAGGGTATATTCTAGATAATCTTGCATTTGTGTAGTGGACTTTATGAAGGACTTTGCATTGGATTAGGCCATGACGGGCACATATGGAGGAAGAATGGATCAAATCCAAGGCAGAGTCCCATTGCTGGTCTCATAACCACCCAGTTTCATATTCAGCTCGCCCTCCCATGCAACTTTTAATGAGGTATGAGGATTCAATATTACCGACCTGACAAGTTATACAAAAAAGAGATGCATTTCTTCCGGTTCGGATCTAGAGCTAGGATGGAATCGGTCAGGGTTTCAGGGGGGCGATTTGGGAAGTGAGGGAATGTCTTCTTCACAAAATCCCTAATCTGGAAAAAACAGAAAAGGTGGGAGTTTGGGAGGCTGTAGTTGGACGAACGCTCCGCAAAGGACGAAAAAATGCCATCCTTGTATAGGTTTTTGATGCTACTGATACCATTACTATGCCAGGTTTTGAATGCGGAGTCTGTACTTGAAGGTTTAATGATGTGATTTTTAAGCAGTGGGGTCAAGATGGAAGGGCTTGTAAACCAAAGTGTTTTTCCTGAGTTGACTCCATATCTTGAGCGAGAGGGAAGCAATTGGGCCTGCACCCACAGATGTTGTAGAAATGGGGTGTTTCGAGCATAGAACAGACTGCAACGGGAGACGTGAACTCGCCTTTTCCATGTGTACCCAGGTCGGTAGGTGGTCGCAATCATCATTCATCCAATACAGGATTTTTTGCAAGTTAGCTGCCCAATAGTATCGCCTAAAGTCAGGAAGTGCCAAACTGCTGTCACTCTTAGGAGACTGTAGTATCGTCGTCCGAATTCTAGCCGGTTTACTGCCCCATAAATATTTAGATATTCTCCTTTCTAATTTATCAAAAAAAGATTTAGTGATAATTATAGGGACGTGCTGGAAAAGATACAGGAATTTGTGTAGGACGACCATCTTGACCCGATTTATCCGGGCCGCGAGGGATAATGGTAAAACTGACCAGCGGTCAAAGTCTCTTTCAGCTTTCTCAACCAGAGGCAGGAAGTTTGTTCGGAACGTATCAGATATAGGTGTTGTAATAAAAAACGCTGAGGTAGCGAGATCCGTCCTCCGCCCATTTAAACGAGGTTAAAGAGCGAGGGAGCTGCTTAGCCAATGTGTTAATCGGTAATAGCTCACTTTTTTGGTAGTTAAATTTATAACCAGAGTACACACCGAACCGTTCTAAAATATTCGTAATCACAGGGAGAGAGTGGACTGGATTCGAGATGTACAGAAGCAGGTCATTCGCATACAATGAGACTTTATGAGTTGTGTCAAACCATGTAATACGTTTAAAGCCGTTCTCTGAGCGTAACCAAACCGCCAAGGTTTCTATAGCAACAGCAAACAGGAGTGGTGATAATGGGCAACCCTGCCTGGTACCTCTCCGAAGGAGGAAGTGGGGCGACAGTGTGTCGTTTGTTTGTACTGAAGCCACCGGGGACGAGTATAACGAGCTGACCCAAAGAATGAAACTATTGCCGAGGCCAAACCTGTCCATCACCTCATATAGGTACCTCCACTCGACCCTGTCGAAAGCTTTTTTGGCATCAAGGGAGACCACTATCTCCGGGGTCTCACTACTTGGTGAATGGATGAGACGCCTAGTATTGTGGGAGGACTGTTGGCCTGGCATGAACCCTGTTTGATCTAACGAGATAATAGAGGGCATCACTTGTTGAAGACGGAGCGCAAGGACTTTAGAGAGGATTTTGAGGTCCACATTCAGGAGTGAAATTGGTCTGTAGCTACTACAAAGCAGAGGATCTTTCTCCTTTTTAAGAATTAGGGAAATAGTAGCCCACGACAAGGTGGGCGGTAGGCGACGATTTAGAAACGCCTCATTGTACATATCTCTCAGGACAGGTGCGAGGAGAGCAGGGAAAGCTTTGTAATATTCTACAGTGAAGCCGTCAGGGCCGGGCGACTTTCCGCATTGCAAAGATGTGATGGCTGCTTGGACCTCAGCAACAGTTATGGGACCACCCATGTCTCTCGTGGCTTCATCGTCAATTCTACGGAGAATGTCATCTGCAGTGGGAGGACAATCGGAAGCGTATAGTTCAGCGTTGAATTTAGCAAATGCTTCATTAATTCTAAGAGGATCAGTGTGGATCTCCTCTAAACTAGATCTAATGGCTGGAATTAGCCGTGAAGTCGCCTTGGTTTATGAATAATGAAGCATTCGCTAAAGCCGTGAAGTCGCCCCAGCTTTATCCCCAGATTCAAAAAAGTGCTGCCTAGATTTAAACAGTTGTAGCTTGTCTTTATTAGTAGACATGAGGTCAAAGTCTGTCTGTAACCTATGGCATTCTTTATAAAAATTAGGGTCTGGGTCAGATGCATATTTGTCATCAATGTCCTTTATTTTGTCGTAACAGGTCTGCCATTTGGGACGTCTCGGTTGGAGACAAAAGAGATAAGTTGACCCCTAATATAGGCTTTTGAAGCTTCCCAGAATATACCTCTTCCTATGTCCGGCGAGTCATTCAGCTCAAAATATAAAATGATTTGGGAGTGCAAGAATTGCTTGTAGTGAGCCTCCGCTAGTAATGAGGAGTTGAACCTCCACTGTTTAAAGGGGTTAGTCCGTTTACAAAAGTGGAGATCGAGGGAAGTCGCATCGTGATCTGATATCACGATAATATGATACTCGCTGGATTTTGGAGAGCAGTCCATTATCTAAGAGCAACAAGTCTATATGGGTATAGGTGGGGTGCATGTGGGAAAAAATGAAAATAATTTAGTCGTGGGAAATGTATGTCTCCATGGGAATGTGAGCCCAAGTTGTTTGGCAAAAGCATGCAAAGTCCTACCTGATTCAGTTAAAGTAGAGGCTTTGTTCAAAGATCTTTCCAGTATAGGGTCTTGGACCAGATTAAAATCTCCACCCACAATGATGTGGTGATTTTCAATGTTTGGGAGAGATGCTCTTTTCATTATTTAAACGAACACTTTCTTCGTTTATTCAGTGGCTCCTCGGAAATCTCTTTTGTCCTTCCCTGTACTTTCATACTCCAAATTAAGTTTGATATTGTCAGCAAATGTGAGAAAATGTGGGAACAATAGTCTCTCTTTCAAAAATAAATATATATTTGCGAATGTTAGCACTTGACCACAGCAGTGATGACGATTTTTCTAAACAGCTGTCATTTCTGTCTTGTAGAAAATAAAATGCTAATGTAGAGCCACTCTGTTAATTCATAAAAGCGTATTCTCCTTTATGCTGGGAATCATTTCTTTTCTTACCTTTATGACAGGCTTTCTTTTGGTATTCTTGCCATTTTCATTCTTAAAAGGAGGCCTAAAGATTCTGAATCCTTGGGGGAAAAAATTAACACATCAGTGCTGCTTTGGAGCAATAGTTTGGAAATTCTGGATATATCAAATGTAATTGAATTAAAAATAAGCAAGATATCACAAAAGTAAAAATTAATAAAAGTAAATTTGAATTTCATGAATAACGCATTTGGAAAAATATATTCAATTTAACAGGTATTCCAGCACTCCAAAGATAACAATAAAATCACCCCTTGCATTAGATAATTAAATGCAGTTTTTCAAATATAATTGATTCTAATCAATTTGGCCGTTAGCCAAATTGATTAGAATCAATTATATTTGAAAAACTGCATTTAATATTTCAAACAGATTTAAATTACGTTGTGGATTTTTTGTCCGAAGTTTAGGTGTCCAATCCTCATCTGACTCGCTAGATTCACAAAAATTGTGTTTGACACCTTCTGCTCCGATTGGTCATAAATTCTGGCTTTGGTACGTCTAATCCTGTGAAAAATAAAACATGCTCATCATCTGTTATGGCCACAGCTTCAGGTATTTATCTTAATTGAGTTACCAGTGCAAAATATCTGTGGAAACATTGCTTTGCAATGTTATCGTTATTACTAATTCCTCCAGAGTATTCATGCTCTTATTCAATTGATCATGTCTACTTGAAGAAGACATCAAACAACCTTAAATTTATTTTTCAGAGTTAAAGAATAATCAACCAGCATGAAGAATATGATGGATGAGTATGTGTATATTTCCAGGTCATAAATCACAATAACCAATCTTTCAGTTTCACACATCTGTGTGATAAGTGAAATAGATCAGAATCCTTCTTTCCATTCCTCCAGGTTTAAAGTAATGGATCATTTTAGTTGCCTCTACTGACAGTGACACTTTGTGCCATGTTTCGTGAATGGATTGAATAATGAACAACCAGGACAATCCACCTCTTCATCAATGGGAACATTGACCTTTGTCCAATCTCTGAATTCAGGACTGTGATTATTTGCAACATTAAAAAGCACAACTGGGCCCCAATGCTTATGGGCTTGTATTATCCATGATCACCATCTTCTGGTTGTCATCAAGCTTTGATAATGATTGCAAAGTTAGTCCAAATTGAGATCACTGGTGGGAATTTTTGAATATTGGTGATGAACTTCACCTGGAGGAAATAGTCATTAGAAGCAAAACTGTACATATCCTGCTGCCAATAATCTGGGACTAATCACAAGTCTGCTGGGTGTGCCCATTTCATTAAAAGTGGCATTACAAATCTTACGGGTTGACACACCTTGACTTTGCAAGGCATTAACATATCAGGCAGAAGTTTATGTATTGGGACCTTTACAATTTTCCAACGACCAGTGTGCGTGCACATAACAATGAGGGCAGGAACAGATACAGCAACATTTAATTCTAAACATTATCTTTCACACATTTGTTTATTGATCTAAAGAACGAGGACATCACAGGCAGAGCTGGCATTTCCTGTTCTTTCCAAATTGCCCCTTGTGTGACATGGAGCAGAACATGGAGGTTGTGGTGCTCCCATTGCCATCAACCGTGATGGTGTAGAGGCCACAGGTTTGGGATATGTTGTAATAGAAGTCTTACCACTAAGACTACAGTGCATTATGGAGATAGTAAACAGTGCATTTCAGGCTCGTGAAACCAGTGTACTTTTGAGTGAAGAGTGCCACGCTTCTTGAGTGTTGTGGATTATCTCTTCCAGGGATGTTGAGATATATTTCAATGTCCACTTTGCTATCCCTTGTTTATGGGCAAATTCTTGCTGTAGAGGATAAATGCTCCCATTCCCTCTCTGGTAGTATTGAGGTAATTGATTCTGTAGGTCTTGGAGCAAGGTAAAGATTCTGCTGCTGAAAGTCTTTATGAGTGAATGGCTTACGAGGTTGGGGACAGGATATTTTTTACACTCTTTGATTTCCTGAAGAGACTTTGGATTCAAAGGGCCTTCCTGGTAGTGCACCTCCATTTTGATCAGCCATAGATCAAGGATTCCCACAAATTAATTCTGCTGTTACATTTTCATCCAATAAAGGGCTGCCATGAATGATTTTCTACATTCTAAAGATCTTGAGCCTTGATGGCACTTTGTTAACCTGGGAGAAACCAATGCCTATGGTTCAATTAATCCTGTCAAATAATTTGCAGGATTTTACAGAGATAGCCGTCAGTTTATGTTTATTATTGTCACGCATATGTAGTACTGTTAAAAGCTTTAACTTGCATGTTATCCAATCAAATCACATAATACAATTCATCACAAGTACAAAAGATAGAGTAAAGGGAAAGATGGCAGACTGCAAAATATATTTCTTAGTATTGTCATGCAACTGATCCAAAGAAAATCAGAACTTCAAGGATAAAACACAAAGTGCTGGAATAACTCAGTCTCAGGCATGCACAAGTGATGACACAGGCCCGTTTGATCCCGATCCCAATATTTCCAAATGATGTCAAGTTTATTGTTGTATGCATGTACGATGTAGATTCAATGAAAGATTACTTTGCAGATGCATCACAGGCTTAGAGACGGATACACATAAAATATTATTTTCATTTCGGAGTCACGTCAGTGAGCGTTGCTCCTCCACTGCTGGGACCTGCAGGTAAGTGAAAACTAACCCGCCGTCCGTTTTTTCTTTCAGAGACTCTGTTTCAGAGTGCTCCAGGCCGCTTCGGCACTGACTGCGGACCGCGGAATGCGGTCAGTCAGCGGCGGCTCTAATTCATGGAGTCGGGAAGAGCCCGTTGACCCAGGTGGGTCCGGGTTCACACTCGCCGGCGGAGGACGGCAGAGGCAGCCGACTCTACGCCGCAGCCCGCAGGCCGCGGGCTGGCGGCATTTATAAGTAAGTAGGGGCTTGCAGGCTCGCCGTGTGCAGTGAGCAACGGCAGAGCATCAGCTCGATTTTACACCGTAGCCCGCAAGGATACTGCGGGCTGTCGGCATTTAGATTGAAGGGAGTCTTGCAGGCTCGCCGTTCGCGTATAGCAATGGCAGAGCAGCAGCCCGACTTACACCGCAGCCCACAGGATACTGCGGGCTGTGGGCATTAACTCAGCCCACAGGATACTGCGGGCTGTGGGCATTAACTCAGAGTAAGGGGTTAGCCCCAACTCAACTCTACACAGCCTGCATTATCCCAGTGCTGTAATTAAGAGGGAATGGAGTTGCAGGAATTATTCATGTTGTTTAAAGCCCAACTTATTTTTACAATGGGGCAGCTCGTTGACCCTGTAGGGTCCGGGCTCAACACTCACCGTTGCGCAGCAATGGCAGAGCGACAGCACACATCTGCACCGCAGCCCGCAAGGTCTGTGGGCTGTCGGTTTACATATCCGGGCTAGCCCGTGGACAGGATCCGGGCCCGGAGACTGCCTTTCGCGGGCAGCAGAGGCGAGCAGGAGCTCCGACTCGACGCCACAGGCCGCAAGTATACCGCGGCCGAATGGCCATGCTACCCTTTAGAGGTAGCAGAGCCGGGGTCTCGTATATAAAGGGCAGCACCCGCTAGACGGGCCGGGAAAAAGGCGCGAAAGTCGGGGAGCCCTGTGACTACAGGACCCGACCCACCGACACAGCTGTGTACAAGCGAGGTACCCGCAGAGCAGGAAGTCGGTACGGAGCCGGAGCAGGTAGACCCTGACTCCATTTCACTATCGCCAACAGGGAGAGAATCGTTGGCTGATATGAGCAAACGGGTTTCACGTGCTGCTGCACGGCCTTCTCCCCGAGCCCTCGTGGAAGAGCGAGGGATAGAGCTCAACAACAAAGGCATTTTAGGGCAGAAATGTCACCAGAGACCGCTAGATTGCGGACTGGTGGTTTACCGAGACCCGAGTCCACTGGCAGACCAGGGAGGGCCAGTGTAGACTCACCACCTAGCTGGACCAGGAGGAGTCATACAGGTGGAGTCTCGCCACGGTCACCGCATCCGCCAATAGCGGCAGGACAGGACCGTACGCAGCCTGAGTCCAGGAGAAGGACAGGTGGCAAGCCCGCGCGGATGTCGGGTCACCACGCTGCGGCGTCAGGTGCCGACTTCACACTACATATGTCCTTTGAGGCAGTCGGGCCTAGCTCATCCAAAAGGAGGCGTATGAGCAGATCCGCGCGGGAGTCGTACAGCTTCGCTGAGGCGGCTGGCAGCGACTTTTCGTCACGGCACCGAGATTACCTCGATGAGGTACGGGCCGATTATAGGAGCCTCAGGAGTTCCTTCGGGCATGAGGGCTCTGACCTCCCATTCACGCACGATGAAGGGCGCATTGAACGGATGGAGAGGATGATGGAACGGATCCTGCAGCAAAATCAACGGCAGGAAATGTCCAGTTCCAGGGGACTTTTGGATATAGCCCCATCGTCAATGGGTAGCATGAGGCAGCCAGGAGAAGAGGATATCTTGGTACACGAACCAGTGGCACCTGAGGTTCCGCAGGAAGAACGTTTGGACGTGGCAGCCAAGTTTCCGTTACCCGAATCATCGGGGCAACCTCTCAAAACTAAACTGGCCGCTACCATTGATTTCCTCACCAACCACCAGCTACAGGATCAGGTCCTTGCGGAGGCCATGAATAGGTACAAGGCACCGAGTAATTGTATCTCACTCAATGTACCTATTGTAAACATGCCTATTTGGGGCAATATAAGCCCGGGCATAAGAGCACAGGAAGTAAAATTACATAAAATCCTAAAACTGCTCACATCTCGGATTACCGCTTTTGCGAGGTCGGTGGACGGGATGGACTTGAACACCGAATAGGAGGATGCTCTTGCATTATTATGTAACACGCAATACGAAATAAATGCGTTTCGAAAAAGTACCATCAAGCCCACGCTAAATCCCAAATTTGCGGGGCTATGCAGAGCATCTCCAACACCACCACCCAGACAACTATTCGGGGAAGACCTTCCGAAGCAGGTCAAGGATTTAGACGACCATGCCAAGACAGTGGGTCTTATGAGGTTGCACACCTTGACCAGACAAACGGCCAGGAAAACTCCATATTCCAGGCCACGGGGTCAAACCGGAAGGCCAGCAAGGACCTACATACCGGCGCCTCCACAATACCAACATTTTCAACAGCCAAGGCCTTTTTTAGGGGGAAAAAAAAAAAAAAAAGGATTTCGGATGTGAGTCAACACCCACCATTCCTGGAGCTGCCCGCAACGACGGCATCACCCGCTCTGCGGGTCGGGATAAAAACGCGGAAATCAGGGGAGCCCTGCGCAGTCAGGACCCGATTCTCCACCACGACTGACCATGGTGCCGTAAAGTGGTAGGAGCACCGCGCAGGAGCAGGGTAGGAAAGACCCTGACTCCCTACCTCTGTCACTTAACCATAGCGACAGTGGAGCAAAGGTGCGTAACGTGTTATATTCTTGGCACGTTCTCTCTCCCCAAATATGCAGGTCACCAGAGGGAGGACCAGGGGAAGTATCGCACAGCAGTCGGTAATCCCGCCATAGGAGCCGGGGTCGACTTTCCACCGGAGCAGGCCACCAGATCGTGGACCGGTGAAGGATTGAGGCCTGGGTCTGTAGGACCACATGTGCGGCCGGCACAGACTCAGCACCGAGGGAGCCTGCCTGGTTGCAGGTCGGTGTAGTCTCATCTCGGTCACCGCACCCCCTTTAGCGGCAGGACGTGACCGAACGACGCTTTGTCCCAAAGGAGGACACAGACTCAGCACCGAGGGAGCCTGCCTGGTTGCAGGTCGGTGTAGTCTCATCTCGGTCACCGCACCCGCTTATAGTGGAGGACGTGACCGAATGTCGCCTTTGGAGGACAGGCGGCAAGCCCGCGCGGACGTCGGGGTACCACGCTTCGGCGGCCGGGACCGACTCATTACCGCTCATGTCTTATCAGACCAGCGGGCTGCCTCCGTCCGGAAGACGGCGGACCAGCGGCAGGTCTGCGCGGGAGTCGCTTAGCCACGCAGAAGCGGCAGGCAGCGACATCCTTTCTTGGCACCCTTGTTATCACCTCGACGAGGTGTGGGGCAATGACAGAAGCCTCAGAGATTCTCCAGAACCTGAGGAAGTAGACTTATTGTCCGCAGATGCGGCAGTGGTCGCATGGCTCGGATGGAGCGTATCCTAGAGCACAATCTCTGCAGCTGGACCAGATGTCCTCCAGTTCTGGAGGAACCTGTAGTACCTGAGAAAACCCAGGAGAAACTGCTGCATGTGGTCTCCAAGTTCGCCCTATTTGCTAAAATTATAGTACAATATGGAGCACCAGTTATCGACCTCCTTGTGTCCAGGTGAACCACTAGATACATATATGTGTCTCTTGAGAACCAGATCCTGCGGGAGTGGCAATGGACGAGTTCTCGCTACATTGGGAGAAATGGATTTCTATGCTTTCCCCATTCTGCCTCATCAGACAGGTGTTGCAGAAAACGTACCCAGGTCTGGAACATATAGGACCATGGACGTCATATAGATCGTGCAGAGAAAGTCCACTGGGAAGCACTACCTCACCTACATAGGATATGAGAGGTTTTTGTAGTCGGACCAAGACCACCTACATATCTGCTACGATCTCCAACGTGCTGGCATCCTCACGGGTCTTCATTATGATGAGCCCTCAGTTATAGTGCTGCATACAGTGCCAGTAGTGCACTGTCATCCTAGCTCAACATTGGAGTGGGATCTCACCAGCTGGTATCCAAAGTACGAGGGATATGTTCTATCCATCCCTCCCCGAACACGATATAATATCTGAGAGATTAGGGTGGTATTGACCCTACTCAGGACGTGGTCGCTTATGACGGAGGTACCACTGGACTTACTCACCTTTAAAAGTGGTGATGGCAATAGCACTGAATACAGCACAATGGGTCCAGACTCTACAGGAATTAAACCTGGATAGAATGATCGACCCATAATAAAGTAACTTATTTATGAAAGAGTTACTTAAACTATACAGACCTGCGACTACAGGTCTGGAAATGGCCATCAGGAATATGGAGGCGGATCTGTTGTCAGCCATGGAAACCCACGTCACAGGGTGACGGTGCAGACTATCTCCAGATGGCTTAAGGTGGTATTCGATGCAGCAGGTAAGACACTAAACATTTTGAAATGTCATTCTACCAAGGCTGCATCCACATCAGGGGCGAGGACCATGGAGGTGTTCATGGAGCATGTCCTCACGATAGCGGGCTGGGCCAGTGAAACTACATTTCAGTGGTTTCATAACTAACCTGTGGCCGTTTCCCGCAACGTTACGCACGTTAAGTGCTGTCCCTAAACGTTTGTCCCCGAGTTCAGGGGTTTATTGTTGTATTAACAATAATGTTATTATTTTTCAGCTTGTTCAAGTCTGAAATACGTTAACATACTTCCTCCATCAGTATTACCGCAGTGTGTGAGCATGGACGTGGTCCAGGGCGTGTAATCACAGACTTTGAAGTCTTCATGAAGTCACTCACGTGACTCCGAAATGAAATAGTAAGATTAAACGAGAACTTACCAGTTTGAAGTTTGATGTTTCTTTTATGAGGAGTTGCGATGAGGGATTTCGTGCCCTCCGCTCCCAACCCTCTATCATAAGATCCTCTATCGCAACTCCTCATAAAATAAAGATCAAACTTCAAACTGGTAAGTTCTCGTTTAATCTTACTATTATACAGTAATTCTGTAAGACTGTTACGAGAGGACGGAGGAATCATGGTTGTATTAGGCTTGCACAAATGGTTTCAAGAATATCGTAGTAGGAAAGTAGCAGATCCTGAAACGTTTGTTGTGGGACTTCAGGCTTCAGTACCTCCTACCTGATTTTAGCAGCGAGACGAGAGAATGGCCCGGATGAATGGGAACTGAGGTGAGTTCACATGTAGATACTATTGATGGTGGGGAGAAGTGTGCCTGTGACTGGGCGGAGTTCACCACATCATACAGCCTCTTGCATTCCTGTGCATTGGATTGTCTTAGCAGGCCAAGATGCAACCAGTCAGGATACTTCCCACAGTACATCTGTACAAGTTTGTTAAGAGTTCAGCTGGAGGTTATTGTTGCAGTATCATTCAACCAGTTTCCCTCTCTCTAGTACCCAGTTGCAAAGGAAGGCAGAGAACCAGGTATTGGACCTTACTGGTCATTTGGAGGAGATGATAGTGTCGAATACCAAGCCATAGTTGATGAAATTGAAGGATCTAACCAAGGACCTGGCTAAGGAATCTCATGTCTATTTAGTTTTTATGTGGGGAAAAAACTCATGTCAGCATGCATCATAAGAAAAGGGCAAAAAGGAAAAAAAGTTATGTAATATTTTGTTCAAACCAATGGCAACCATGGCTTCATAATTCCGCTTCATGTTGTTAAAACGGACCTTCTCCCAGTCCATTAGTTCTTCAAACGCTTCCTTGGAAAAATAGCCAGCAATGTCGTTGAAATGGTCACCATCCTGGAAAAACAAACATTGTACCGGATACATTTTGGTGCATAATCTGTAATCATCAGATATTATTTCCAAAACAGATTTTAAAATATATATTTTTTAATTTAATACAGGACAATTCCAGGATAAAGAATCACAACTTAAAATTTAAGGGCAACTTCTGGATAGAAATTGGATATTTCTTCACTCAGAATAGTGATTTTTTTTCTTGGGTCGAAATAAATCAGCTATTAATTGCATTCCAGCAAGATCAAAGCATTATTGATTCCAAGAAGTAATAAACCATATCACAGTAAGAGAGGAAACTGCATTTAAAGTGCAGGTCAGGTGTGATCTGTCTGAAAGGTCCAGATCCAAAATGTTGCCCGTCAAGATTCAAGATTGCAGCTTCCATCCAACAGACATCAGCTTCTACATTTGTGGCAATGAAGACAGTGACTATCATGGGCTTCCCCCACATTAAAGTCAGGACCAGCACCCAGTGACTGCTGCAAAACCACTATTGTCGTATTCCTGCATATTTCCCCCCATTTTCTCTGCCCCGCGACGTGTCCCCGTGAGCGAGTGGTAATCTCTCGCAATGAAATGCTGTGGCAAAACATTCCCCGAGATGTTATACCATTTTCCGTTTCCACCGGGACAGTGGAGTTTCAACACAGTTTAAAAATAGAGATTTTGAAATGATTCACAAACAGATGACATCAGCCAAGTGAAATCCCCGCTGAGACAGGAGTGTGGGAGGAAACCAGAGAGCCCACACAAGTCACGGGGAGAACGTACAAACTCTGTACAGACAGTACCCATTGTCGGGATTGAACCTAGGTCTCCATCGCTGCAAGTGCAGTAAGGCACAAATGCTGCGCCACCATGCTGTACATTAGGCAAAGGGTCTCCATTACCTTTCTTTACAGCTCCTCAGGCGTGTCGTTGGCCATGTCTGCAACTGTGTGATCAGTGGTGTCTGCGGTGGCCGTGTCTGTGCCGGTGGTATCGGTGTCCGTGTCGGCGGCGGTGTCGTAGGCCGTATCTGCGGCGCTGTCGGCGGCGGTGTGGTAGGCCGTGTCTGGGGCGGTGTTGGTGGCCCTGTCGGTGGTCGTGTCGTTGGGTGTTTCTGCGGTGGTCATGTCGTTGGTGGTTGTGGCGTGTCTGTGGTGGTGTTGGTGTCTAAAAAGAGGCTGCGAGTAGGGAGCACAAGCCATAAGCACACCGAGCCGGAGAAGCCATGCCTTTCCGGATGGATCACAGAGAGAACATGCAAACGAGAGAGAGACAGAGAGACAGAGAGACAGGGAGACAGAGAGACAGAGAGACAGAGAGACCAGCAGCATAATCAAGGACGAGACACACACTGGCCACTCCCTCTTTCCCCTCTCCCATCAGGCAAAAGGCATAGAAGTGTGAAAATGCACAGATTCAGGGACAGTTTCTTCCCAGCAGTTATCAGGCAACTGAACTATTCTACCCCAACCAGAGAGCAGTGTTGAACTACTATCTCCCTCATTGATGGCCTTTGGTCTATCCTTGATTGGAGTTTACTGGGTTTATCTTGCACTAAACATTATTCCCTTATCATGCATCTGTACACTGTAAGTGGCTCGACTGTAATCATGTATTGTCTTTCCACTGACTGGATAGCACCCAACAAAGATCTTCTTTCTGTACCTCGGAAAACATGACCCGGGCCTCTGGCGCTGTGAGGCAGCAGCTCTAATGTAAATTGGCTTCTTTGAATTGTCCCCGAGCATGTAGAATAACATAGAACTAGCGTGCGGGTAATCGTTTGCACGCCGTAGCTCTAAAACTAAACTAAGGAGGATTCAGCATATGTGGGGGATGGGAGCTAATTGAGATGGATAAGGATGCCAGAAACAAATTATGGCAGAGTGAATAATGAACAGATGTTTAAAAACTGGAGTTCAAGAGATGGTCTAAAACAGAGTTTGAGAGAAAGATGAATGGGGAAAAAAGGCATAGACTAATTTCTAAATGGGGTAAGAATCCAAAATCGGAGGTGCAAAGGGAGTTGGGAGTTCTGGTGCAGGATTCCCTAAAAGGTAATCAGCGGGACAAATCGGTGATAAAGAAGGCAAACGCAATAGTAGCATTTATTTAAAGTGGGCTAGAATACAAAAACAGGGATGTAATGCTGAGGCTCTATGAGGTGCTGGTCATGCCACATTTGGAGTATTGTGTGCAATTTTGGGCTCCATATCTGAGGAAGGATGTGCTGGCTATGGAGAGGGTCCAGAGGAGGATTACGAGAATGATCCCAGGAATGAGTGGGTTTACCCATGATGAGCGTTTATGACGACAGTGGGCATGTACTCGCTTAAATTCATTGGAATGCACCGAATAGTGAAAGGTTTGGACAGTGTGGATGTGGATAGGATGTTTCCACTCATGGGAGAGGCTCGGACAAGGGTTCCCAGCCTGGGGTTTGGTTCTGGTATACCGGTATCTGTTCATCATTAGTTGTTCATAAATAAGTGAAATAATATTGTAATGTGTTATTAAAGTTGCCAGCGTAAATGGATGAAAAAGGTTGGCAACCCCTGGTTTAGGACCAGAGATCAGTATTAAAGGACATTCCTTTAAGAAGGAGATGAGGAATGTCCTTAGCCAGAGGGTGGTGAATCTGTGGAATTCATTGCCACAGGTGGCTGTGGAGGCCAAGTCATTGGATATTTTTAAGGATAGATTCTTGATTAGAACGAGTGTCATGGGGAGAAGGCAGGAGAATGGGGTTGAGAGGGAAAGATAGATCAGCCATAATGGAATGGTGGAGTAGACTTGATGGGCCAAATGGCCTAATTCTGCTCCTGTAGCTTCTGAACGAGGGGTCAATGTTACCTGAGGTGTTAACATATGATGGACAAGTAAATGGGATTATGGTGATGACCATGATACAGAGAGTATTGCTCAATGTGGTGAAATGATGCACTGTCATTCCATCTAAGCTTGCTTTATGAGATACAGCATGGAAACCGGCCGTTCGGCCCACCAAGTATGCATCGACCAGGGATCACCCGTACACTAGGTCTACCTTACTCACTGGGGGCAATATTCAGATTTAATCTACACACCTGCACGTCTTTGGAAATAGGGGGTAAATCAGAGCACTCTGAGAAATCACACAGTCATAGAGAGAATGTACAAACTGTAGTCCCACCTGCCTGCATTTGGCCCACATCCCTCTCAACCTTTCCTATTTCCAGACCTGTCAAAATGTCTTTCAAATCAAAGATAAGACACAACATGCTGGAGTAACTCAGCGGGATGGGCAGCATCTCTGGAGAGAAGGAATGGGTGAAGTTTTGAGTCGAGACCTGGCAGCATCCATCATAAATAGATACAAAAAGCTGGAGTAACTCAGCGGGACAGGACGCATCTCTGGAGAGAAGGAACGGGTGATGTTTCGGTTGACCCTTCTTCAGACTACCAAAGTAAATCTCGATACAAATCAAAAGCACATAAATCAACAAGGCTGTAAAGTTTAATTTGGCATTTGGAAATTGAAGTAGCAGGATATAATTAATGCTGCTGCACAAAACCCTTTGTTGAGAATGTGGCGCAGTCATTTCTTACGAAAGATTGCAACCAAAAATGCCTTGCACATGCTAAATGGGCACATAATGAAACAGAGTGTCCATTAATTAATTATTGCACAGGGCGTGCTGCGGAGTAGGAATAATTGATTACTTCATCGGTTGCCTGAGCTCTGCATCATTTCCCGTCTGTGTGATGTATGGAAATAGCTCAAAATAGTAAGGCAGTGGTTTCACATGGATAGTTCGATAGTGGTGGTGAATTTATAACTCGAAGAACCTGCTCAAAGAGAGATACAGCGTGGAAGGCTTCTCAACTCAACTTGCCCACACCGACCAACATGTCCCTGCTACACTA
Organism: Raja brachyura; assembly: GCA_963514005.1. Next base: position 4,904,781 of record OY740823.1, on the reverse strand, counting down.
GTCCCACCTGCCTGTATTTGGTACATATCCCTCTAAACTTGCCCGATCCATCCAAATGTGTTTTAAATATTGTTTCATTTCGGAGTCACGTGAGTGACTTCGTGAAGAACCCGCCAGCACACATGCGCGACATATCGTCGCTCGCATTTGCAGTCGACGGCTGGAGGGGGAGCGCGGCTCACCACCAGCCCTTCATAAGGACCGCTCAGGTAAGTATAGGCAACCTTGAGCTGGTTGTCCCTGGTGTTTGAACTGTGTTTTCTTCAACAGGGATATGGATAAACGGAGTACAGGCCGCAGGACTTCCGAAAGGAGTCGTCGGCCATTATTCCCGGAGCTCTCTACAACGGCAGCACCCGCAAGTCGGGCCGGGAAAAAGGCGCGAAAGTCGGGGAGCCCTGTGACTACAGGACCCGACCCACCGACACATGTGTACGAGCGGGGAACCCGCAGAACAGCAAGTTGGAACGGCGCCTGAGCAGGTAGACCCTGACTCCATTTCTCTATCTCCAACTGGGAGAGAAACGTTGGCTGAAATGAGCAAACGGGTTACGCGTGCTGCTGCACGGCCCTTCTCCCAGAGCCCTCGTGGAAGAGCCAGGGATAGAGTTCAACAGCAAAGCCCTTATAGGGCAGAATATTCACCAGAGGCCGCTAGACTGCGGACTGGTGGCTTATCGAGACCCGAGTCCGCTGGCAGACCAGGAAGGGCCAGTGTAGACTCACTGCCTAGCAGAACCAGTAGAAGTCATGCAGGTGGAGTCTCACGACGGTCACCGCATCCCCCATTAGCGGCAGGACGGGACCGTACGTCGCCTGAATCCAGCAGAAGGACAGGTGGCAAGCCCGCACGGATGTCGGGTCACCACGCTGCGGCGGCAGGTACCGACTTCACACCGCATATGGCCTTTGAGGCAAGCGGACCTAGCTCATCCAAAAGGAGGCGAATGAGCAGATCCGCGCGGGAGTCGTACAGCTCCGCTGAGGCGGCTGGCAGCGACTTTTCATCACGGCACCGAGATTACCTTGACGAGGTACGGGCCGGTGATAGGAGCCTCAGGAGTTCCTTCGGGCATGAGGGCTCTGGCCTCCCATTCACTCACGATGAAGGACGCATCGAACGAATGGAGAGGATGATGGAACGGATCCTGCAGCAGAGTCAACGGCAGGAAATGTCCAGTTCCAGGGGACTATTGGATATATCCCCATCGTCAATGGGTAGCATGAGGCAGCCAGGGGAAGAAGAGGATATATTGGTACACGAACCAGTGGCACCTGAGGTTCCTCAGGAAGAACTTTTGGACATGGCAGCCAAGTTTGCTTTACCCAAATCAACGGGGCAACCTCTTGGACCAAAACTGGCCGCTACCATTGACTTCCTCACCAATCATCAACTACAGGATCAGGTCCTTGCGGAAGCCATGAATAGGTACAAGGGACCGAGTAATTGCAACTCACTCAAAGTACCTATAGTAAATATGCCTATTTGGGGCAATATAAGCCCGGGCATTATAGCACAGGAGATAAAATTACAAAGAATCCTAAAATTGCTCATGTCTGGGATTACCGCTTTTGCGAGGTCGGTGGATGGGATGGATTTAAACACCGAACAGGAAGACGCTCTTGCATTGTTGTGTAATACGCAATATGAGATAAATGCGTTTCGGAAAACTACCATCAAGCCCAGTCTAAATCCCAAATTTGCGGGGCTACGCAGAGCATCTCCAACACCACCACCCAGACAACTATTCGGGGAAGACCTACCGAAGCAGGTCAAGGATCTAGGCGCCCATGCCAAGACAGTGGGTCTTATGAGGTCGCACACCTCGACCAGACAAACGGCCAGGAAAACGCCGTATTCCAGGCCACGGGGTCAAACCGAAAGGCCAGCAAGGACCTACATACAGGCGCCTCCACAATACCAGCAATTTCAACAGCCGAGGCCTTTTTTAGGGCAAGGCCCGCACCGGCCAGCATGGAAGATGCGGCAACCGCATCACCAGCACAACCCAGCACCTCCACATCCCACCAAACATGCCAGGGACCGCCGGTAACCATGGAGGTAAGGCGGTCTGGATTTCATGCACTTGCATGTCTAACCTTACATGTTGGAGGGAGATTACGGTTCTTTAAGGAGGCATGGGATACCATCACCTCAGATGAGTTTATTTTACAAAGTATTCAAGGCCATGAGATTGAGTTTATAAATGGTCATCTTCCCCCACCTTAGCATATGCCAAATTGCAAATTTGCACTTTCCAATAAGGAAGTAGCAGAAGGCTATGCTGAAATTTTGAGATTACAAGAAAAAGGTGTGATAGAAAGAACTATCCACGAACCAATTGAATTCGTATCCAACATTTTCACAAAAACCAAGACAGATGGTGGATGTCGGGTTATCATAGATCTAACCCATTTGAATACCTTTATAAAATATACCCATTTTAAAATGGACATGTTCGAGACAGCCAAATCTTTGGTTTCCAAGGGCTGCTTCATGGCATGCATCGATTTAAAAGATGCATACTATTCGGTATCCATTCAGAAACATCACAGGAAGTTCTTAAAATTTACCTGGATGGATCTACTTTGGCAATACAGAGCTTTGCCCAATGGGCTTACCACAGCCCCTAGATTGTTTACTAAATTACTCAAGCCAGTGTTAGCAACACTGAGGAGACAAAACCATACGGTTATGGCTTACTTGGATGATATCCTAATTATCGGGAATACATTGGAATCAACAAAATTGGCAGTTACAGCCACTGTGACATTATTTCAAAAAATGGGATTTATTATCCATCCAGATAAATCAAAGTTCCGTCCTTCACAGATCATGGACTATCTGGGGTTTACGATTGATGCCAATCGAATGATTACCACCATTCCAATTAACAAAGTTGGGGATATCATTGAAGCATGTAATAATCTGGTCTGCGCCAGTATACCATCAATCAGACAAGCTGCCAAGGTAATTGGGAAAATGGTAGCAGCTTTTCCAGCTGCTCAATTCGGACCTTTACATTATCAAAATTTGCAAAGATCCAAGATTTCAGCATTAAAATTGAATGCTGGACATTTTGATAGGCCCATGCAGCTGCCATTTAAGGCAAAAATTGAGTTACAATGGTGGATTGACAATATCGGTAACTCATTCAAACCCATCATTGTGCCTCGTCCGTTGGTGTACTTACAAACAGACGCAATCTCCCATGTCTGGGGAGCTACGGACAACAACACTAGTTGTGGGAGCAGATGGGACACACTTGAATCTACCCTTTTGTTATCACAAGGGATAAATTATTTGGTGATGCTCGGGGCATTCCACGGACTTGGAGCTTATTGTTCAAACATTACTGACACTCATGTCCGTCTCCAAATAGACAACACCACTGCGGTGGCATATCTAAATCATATGGGCGGTACCAGGTCAATTTCATGTGATGAATTGGTTAATACAATTTGGCTCTGGTGCATACAACGCAATATTTGGATTTCAGCTCCCTACCTGGTAAGCTCAATATAGTGGCGGACACCAGGTCACGGAAATTTAATGACAACATTGAGTGGATGTTAAATCCCCAAATATTCGCCAAAATTACAGCCAAATTTGGTAAACCGGATATTGACCTTTTCGCGTCACGGTTAGTCAAAGTCAAGTCAAAAGTCAAACAAACTTTATTGTCATTTAGAAATACATTGATATATGCAGTTCCAAACGAAATTACGTTGCATTTGGCTCCCTGTGCAACACAATAAATATAAATTAACCGAAGGATAGGTATGTATGAAAAGGGTAAATAGACAATAGTGGCAGCCCATTTACATGGCATTCAGGAGTCTGATGGCTCGAGGGAAGAAGCTGTTGCGGAACCTTGATGTTCTGCTCCTTATGCTGCGGTATCTTTTTCCCGAGGGCAACAGAGTGAACAGTCCGTGATGGAGATGTGAGGGGTCCTTTATGATACTGCTGGCCTTGGACACACAGCGTTTGGTCGCAATATCCCCGATTGAGGGGAGATAGGTCCCGATGATTTTTTCCGCTGTCCTCACCACTCTCTGCACAGACTTCCAGTCGGAGGCTCTACAGTCCCCAAACCAGACAGAGATACAGCTGGTCAAAATACTCTCTATGGTGCCCCTGTAGAAAGTAGTGAGGATGGGATGGGGGAGATGAGCTCTTCTCATCCGGCGCAGAAAGTGCAACCGCTGCTGCGCTCTCTTAACATTGATGAGATATTAGTCGACCAGGTCAGACTGTTAGTGATCTGCACCCCCAGGAACTTTGTGCTACTGACCACCTCCACATCACTGTCATTGATGTGAAGTGGTGTGGGACTGTGCCGGGTTTTCCTGAAGTCGACGATAATCTCCTTTGTTTTCTCGACATTCAGGATCAGGTTGTTCGTATTGCACCAGTCCACCAGTTGTTTCACCTCCTCCCTGTAAGCCAGCTCATTGTCGTCCCTGATGAGGCCCACCACTGTTGTGTCATCTGCGTACTTCATGATGTGGTTTGTACTAAACCTGGCACAACAGTCGTGAGTCATCAGGGTGAACAGGAGTGGACTCAGGACACAGCCCTGAGGGGAGCCGGTGCTTAGAGAGATGGTATTGGAGGTGTTATTACCAACCCTCACAGACTGAGGTCTGTCAGTGAGGAAGTCCAGTAGCCAGTTAAACATGGGGGTGCCGAGGCCCAATGGAACCAGTTTGCTTATCAGGTGCTGTGGGATAATGGTGTTGAATGCTGAACTGAAATCCACGAACAGCATTCGCACATAGGTGTTTTTCTCCTCTAAATGTTCCAGGCTCAGATGGAGCACGGAGGATATAGCGTCCTCTGTGGAGCGGTTTGGCCTGTAAGCAAACTGGTATGGGTCGAGTGTGGAGGGGAGTCTGGAGGTGATGTGGTCCCTGACCAGCCTCTCGAAGCACTTCATCATTATGGGGGTGAGTGCTACAGGGCGGTAGTCATTGAGACATTGTATGTTGGATTTTTTTTGGCACAGGTATGATGGTGGCAGTCTTGAAACATAATGGGACCACCGCCTGGTTCAGCGAGGTGTTAAATATGTCCGTAAGGACATGTGCCAGCTGATCAGCACATTCCCTGAGCACCCGCCCTGGTATGTTATCAGGGCCTGCCGCCTTTCGCGCGTTCACTCCTTTTAGGGACCTCCGAACATCCACTATGTCAAGACTGAGTGCCTTTTCCTCACAATGAGGAATACCTTTGCTCGCGGGTGTGTTATTTAGCGCCTCAAACCGACCAAAATAGTTGTTGAGTTCATTGAGGAACTCAATGTTGTCATCACAGGGTGGTGAAGCAGTCTTATAGTCCGTGATTGATTTGATTCCCTGCCACATGCGCTTGGTGTTCTTGGGATCATGGAAGAAGCTCTGGATTTTCTGACCATGGGCACGCTTGGCCAGCCTGACGACTCGGTTCAGGTTGGCTCTTGCGGATCTGAGTGCCACCACGTCGCCGGATTTAAACGCGGCATTACGTGCTCTCAGCATTCCACGTACCTCTGTGGTCATCCAGGGTTTCTGGTTGGCCCGTACAGTGATGGTCTTGGTGACACAGACATCCTCAATGCACTTCTCCATGTAAGCAGATACGGACGCAGCATACTCCTCTAGATTGATTTGTTGGCTGACAGTTGCAGCCTTCTTGAACACGTCCCAGTCCGTGCATTCAAAACAGTCCTGTAGTGTTGCCATAGATCCCTCTGGCCAGACCCTAACCTGCTTCACAGTAGGTTTTTCTCGGGTCAGCAGGGGCCTGTATGCAGGGATTAGCATCACAGAGATATGGTCTGAGGAGCCAAGGTGGGGGCGGGGGACTGCCTTGAATGCCTTCTTGATGTTAGTGTAGGCTAGGTCCAGTGTATTGATTCCCCTGGTTGCAAAGTCTACATGCTGGTAGTAATGTGGGAGAACAGTCTTCATGTTGGCCTGGTTAAAATCCCCAGCAACAATGAAGACACCATCTGGATGTGTAGATTGTAGGTCACTAATGGAGCAATAAAGAGCATTCAGGGCCTCCTTAGTGTTAGCACTGGGTGGGATGTACACAGCTGTGATGGTTATAATGGTGAATTCCCTGGGCATATAGAAGGGTCTGCATTTTATTGTCAAAAACTCAATGTCTGGGGAGCAATAGTTCGACACAACTGTGGCATTTTTACACCAGCTGTTATTAGTGTAAATGCACACACCACCACCCCGGGATTTCCCACTGAGAGCAGAGCTTCTGTCCAACCTGAATGCTGTTAACCCCTCTATGCTAATGGCGCCGTCGGGAACAGAGGAGTTTAACCACGTTTCTGTTAGAATTAGGGCGCAGCACTCCCTCACCTCCCGTTTGGTTACCAGGTCCAGCCTCAGGTAGTCCAGCTTATTCTCCAGGGAGCGGACGTTGGCGAGCAGAATAGATGGAAGTGGTGTCCTACAGGGGTTAGCCTTCAGTTTCGCCGTTAGCCCCCCACGAGTGCCGCGCTTCTGCTTCCTGTCGCACCGTCTCCTCCTCCTCCGAGTGCGGCCAGTGCTGGTAGGAGACTCCGCGGCTTCGTAGGCCGCTGGCTCCAGCCGACGCAGCAGTCCGAGACTCCGTAGAGTCTCCATAGTAATTCGATCAACGGCCGGGGAACTGCTGGACGCACGCAGTTTCAACCCGGACTGACAGTCGCACTGAAAAGCGACCGTCAGATTCTTAACTGAACACGTAAGTTTGTGGGTTTTTACCTTTAAAATTCTGTTTCTGTCGGGAGCCAATGCAGTCGCAGCCGCGCAGGGCGCCGCCATCTTAAAACCATCAGGTACCAACATATGTATCATGGGAACCAGATCCTGGGGCAATGGCGATGGACGCTTTCTCGCTAGACTGGGGGAAATTGTTTTTCTACGCATTTCCTCCATTTTGCCTCATCAGTCGGGTATTGCGGAAAATCCAGTCAGATGCTGCTAAAGGCATTCTTATCATACCCGACTGGCCTACACAGCCATGGTATCCGGTGGTCCTTGGAATGATAAGTGAACCATGGGCCCTCTTAGTGAATTGCCCACAATTGGTGACGAACCCTGTTACAGGGGAACATCATCCCTGCCATAGTCATTTGAAATTATTGGCTTGCAGGTTCTGAATAGACCATTACTGCAGTATGGTCTCTCGTCAAGGACTTTGGATACAATTGGAGCATCATGCAGGGAGTCCACAAGACGGCAATCTTGAACGCAAATCAGGAAATGGGAAACCTACTGCGGCCGCTTGAACATTGCTTATGACTCCGTCACCATAACAGATGTGCTAGAATTTCTTGCGGGTTTGCATTATGACGAACACCTCAGCTACAGTGCTATTAATAGCGCCAGGAGTGCGCTATCATTCTACCTCAATGATTGATGCGGGGAATATTTAATTCTAATCCGCCCAGACCCCGTTACAATGTTACCTGGGACATTGGGAGAGTATTAACCCTACTCAGGACATGGTCGCCCATGGCTGGGCTCGATTTGGACAAACTCACCCTGAAGCTGGTGATGTTATGGCACTTACCTCAGCACAAAGGGTACAGACGCTTCAAAATATCAAGATTGACAGAATGGTCTCTACCCCAGAGAAAGTAATCTTCTATATTGATGAATTACTAAAGCAGCACAGACCTGGGTTCACAGGGCTGCAGCTGGTGTTTCCAACATACCCCGCTGATGCAAGGCTATGTTTAGCCACCCATATCCACCACTATATAAAAGTGACGCGGAATTTAAGGGGAAAGGAAAGGGAAAAATATCTGCTAATTAGCCACAAAAAAAACACACCATAGAGTGTCGGTTCAGACGATCTCCAGATGGCTTAGAATCGTCTTGGACACAGCAGGTATGGACACTAATGTATTTAAATCCCATTCCGCCAGGGCTGCATCGACGTCGGCGGCAAAGGTCATGTAGGTGCCCATGGACCATATTCTTGCCACAACGGGATGGGCTAGTGAAGCCACTTTTCAACGGTTTTACAACAAACCTGTTGCCGCACCTGTAATGTTCGCGGAGGCAGTGTTGAATGCGGGTCAAGAACATACAGCTATTCCCCAGTGAGTGTTTTTTTCTTTGTTATAATTAATAAATATTATTATTTTTCAGTACATCCAGTCTGAAAACATGATTACTCCTATCCATCCTTATAGTGGCGTGTGTGAGAACATGGACGTGGTCCAGGGCATGAAATCACAGAGCTTTGAAGTCTTGTTGTAGGTATGTTACAAAACTTACCTTTAGCGGCGCTGCACTTCTGCCGCTCCCCGTGTGCGCGACTTTAGCGCCTTTCAGAGGGGGGCGGGCTTAAAGTGCCGATTTTCACCAGACCAGGATAATCGATGAATGTCGGGCGATTTAATTGCGGAAGAAAAATCGCTCCGACATTTCATCCATTAAGGTATTTTTAAATTACTCTAAGTTATTTGTTAACTAGAGTAATTTAAAAATCACCTTCAAAAGCCGTGACCGCAGACCACCGGAAGCATTTTCCGTAGGGGAGAAAAAAAGGTAAATACTTTATTTTTTTATTAAAAGTTGGTTTTTTGGGAGGCATAAATACTATTTTAATGTTGCGAAATGGGGTCCCCAAAAAATGTATGAACCCCCAGTATTTTCCCCCCCGACTTCACCGCTAACCGCAACGTTCCAATCCACCGCATTCTACTAAAACCCACTCGCTAGTTGATTTAAATGGCCATTTATTTACAGGCATTAAACACTAAATTCCTTCCATTTGGCCCAGAAATTCATGAAAATGAGATTTAAAAATTATGTTATATTGTGGATTATTGTGTGAATGTTATTTGGACACTTAGGCAATTAAAAAAAAGTTTATCTTTTCTTAAGAAATTGATAGATGTTTAGATCTACTCATTGAATTTTGTAATTAGCTACAATTAGATAACTAACTAATTATATACTTTAATTTCAGGTAATCCAAGTAAGATTGTTTAATATTTGTTTCAGAATGCTTCAATCTATAATGACTGAAAATTTCATTGAGTTCTCTTAATTTTTAATAAAGTTATGGGCTTTTAATTTTTCCAGATCACAGCTTTTGAGTTAAGTCAATTGAAAGGCAATGGGAAGCAAGATACTCATTTCCGAGCATGAAAATGGCCATAACTTTCTTAATACTGAAGATATGAAAGTAAATTAGGTGTCAAATTAAACTTCTTGTTATGCTTTATCTGATGGGATAAATTGCAGACTTGATTTTTTAAATCTCAAAATTTTGTAACATTGCTACTTGTTGTCCCTAAACGTTTGTCCCCGAGTTCAGGGGTTTATTGTTGTATTAACAATAATGTTATTATTTTTCAGCTTGTTCAAGTCTGAAATACGTTAACATACTTCCTCCATCAGTATTACCGCAGTGTGTGAGCATGGACGTGGTCCAGGGCGTGTAATCACAGACTTTGAAGTCTTCATGAAGTCACTCACGTGACTCCGAAATGAAATAGTAAGATTAAACGAGAACTTACCAGTTTGAAGTTTGATCTTTATTTTATGAGGAGTTGCGATGAGGGATTTCTTGCCCTCCGCTCCCAACCCTCGATCATAAAGTCAACTGGTAATTAGAGTCTCTTCAATCTTACTATAACAAGTCATTTCTTTGTTTGTTCGTTCTGTGATTCCACACCGCTGCTTTGAAGAATGTCGCGCATGCGTGCTGGCGGGTTCTTCACGAAATCCCTCATCGCAACTCCTCATACAATAAAGATCAAACTTCAAACTGGTAAGTTCTCGTTTAATCTTACTATTATTGTCCACTACCTCCTCTGGCAACTCACTCCAAACACCTTCTATCCTCTGTGTAAAAAAGTGGCCCCAGGTACCTATTTAATCCCCCCCCCCCCCCACACATCATAAGCCTATGTCCTCTGGTTCTCGATTTCCTCAACTCTGGGTAAAAGACTGTGCATTTACCCAATCTATTCCCTTCATGATCTTATACACTTCTATAAGATCAGCCTCCTGCACTCCAAGGAATAAAGTCCTAGCCTGCCCAATCTCTCACGATAGCTCAGGCCCTCGAGTCATGGCAACATCTCGTAAACCTTCTCTGCACCCTCTCCTCCAGATTGACAACATCTATCCTCCAACAGGGTTCATATAGAAACATAGAAAATAGGTGCAGCAGTAGGCCATTCAGCCCTTCGAACCTGCACCGCCATTCAATATGATCATGCCTGATCATCCAACTCAGTATCCTGTACCTGCCTTCTCTCCATACTCCCTGATCCCTTTAGCCACAAGAGCCACATCTAACTCCCTCTTAAATATAGTCAATGAACTGGCCTCAACTACCTTCTGTGATAGAGAAATCCACAGATTCACCACTGTGTGAAAAGTTATTTTCCCATCTCGGTCCTAAAAGGCTTCCCCCTTATCCTTAAACTGTGACCCCCTTCTTCTGGACTTCCCCAACATCGGGAACAATCTTCCTGCATCTAGCCTGTCCAACCCCGCAAGAATTTAGTAAGTCTCTATAAGATCCCCCCTCAATCTTCTAAATTCTAGCGCATACAAGTCAACTCTATCCAGTCTTTCTTCATATGAAAGTCCTGCCATCACAGGAATCAGTCTGGCGAACCTTCTCTGTACTCCCTCTATGGCAAGAATGTCTTTCCCCAGATTAGGAGACCAAAATAGTACGCAATACTCCAGGTGTGGCCTCACCAAGACCCTGTACAACTGCAGTAGAACCACCCTGCTCCGATACTCAAGTCCTTTTGCTATGAAAGCTAACATAGCATTCGCGTTTTCCACTGCCTGCTGCACCTGCATGCCTACTTTCAATGACTGGTGTAGCATGACACCCACGTCTCGTTGCATCTCCCCTTTTCCTAATCGGCCACCGTTTAGATAATAGTCTACTTTCCTGTTTTCTGCCACCAAAGTGGATAACCTCACGTTTATCCACGTTATAGTGCATCTGCCATGCATTTGCCTGTTCACCCAACCTATCCAAGTCACCTTGCAGCCTCCTAGCATCCTCCTCACAGCTAACACTGCCCCCCCAGCTTCATGTCATCCGCAAACTTGGAGATGTTGCATTCAATTCCCTCATCCAGATCATTAATATATATTGTAAATAGCTGGGTTCCCAGCACTGATACCTTGCAGTACCCCACTAGTCGCTGCCTGCCATTCTGAAAAGGACCAGTTTACTCCTACTCTTTGCTTCCTGTCTGCCAGCCAGTTCCCAATCCACATCAATATTGAACCCCCAATACCGTGTGCTTTAAGTTTGCATACTAATCTGTTATGTGGGACCTTGTCGAAACCCTTCTGAAAGTCCAGATATAACACATCCACTGGTTCTCACTTATCCACTCTGCTAGATACATCCTCGAAAAATTCTATAAGATTCGTCAGAGATGATTTACCTTTCATAAATCCATGTAACTTTGTCCAATGATTTCACCACTTTCCAAATGTGCTGCTATCCCGTCTTTAATAACTGACTAGCATTTTCCCCATTCCCAATGGTACACTAACTGGTCTGTAATTGCCCGTTTTCTCTCACACTCCCTTTCTAAAAAGTGGAGTTACATTAGCTACCCTCCAATCCTCAGGAACTACTCCAGAATCTAAAGAGTTTTGAAAAATGATCACTAATGCATCCACTATTTCTGGGGCTACTTCCTTAAGTACTATGGGATGCAGCCTATCTGGCACTGGGGATTTATCGGCCTTTAATCCATTCAATTTACCTAACACCACTTCCCGACTAACCCGGATTTCACTCATTTCCTCCATCTCATCTGACCCCCGGTCCCCTGCTATTTCCGGCAGATTATTTATGTCTTCCTTAGTGAAGACAGAACCAAAGTAGTTATTCAATTGGTCTGCCATGTCCTTGTTCCCCATGATCAATTCACCAGTTTCTGTGAGGCATAACGGACGGGTACGTGGATGGGAATGGTTTAGGAAGGTTATGGGCCAAACACAGACAGGTGGGACTAGTGTAGATGGGACATGTTGGTCAGTTTGAGTAAGTTAGGCCGAATGACCTACTTGCATGTTGTGTGACTCTGGGCAGGAGAGATAGTTATCCAGTGTCGACTGAATCCATGAGTGACTATTCATCCCAACCCAGGGAAAAGTACCTCAAACAGTAACATCAAGCAGTGCGCATACGCAAACAAACAATGTACAGGTCCACAGGATGAGGGAATTCTGCGGCAACTGGTGGTGCAGATAAAATTACCAGAGTGCTCTTGAAATGCCCCCAGAATTCTCCCCAAAAATGTAGTACCCAGGCCGGGTGAGGTGGCTGATCATAACCTCATCGGGACTTCTGTGCCTATCAGAACCGGCAGATCCGTTACAATTGCCAACTTCCACTGCCAACTTTGCGGGCCGATATCTCAGCCCACCGGCGGCATAGGTGGACCGTTCCAGTACCATTGAACTCCCCTCGAGACCACGACCTCTTTTTGTCCGGCAAAAGGGATAATCCAGAAAGGCTCTGGAACCAAGGGTGCCGGAAAATCGGTGGTGAACCTGTGCATGGCAGCATCTTTGACTGGTTTCATCACGGCCAGGTTCGGCAACTTGAAAGCCCAGGTGAGAAGGAGACTATAAAAGGTGGTGGACACTGCCCGGTCCATCACGGGTACTGACCTTCCCAGCATCATACGTTCCTGAGAAAACAAGGCCTGTATACCAAAAGGCTCTATTCACCATGGAGGGCAATGTCAAAGATCAATGAAAAACCAAAGATAGACACAAAAGGCTGTAGGAACTCATTGGGACTGACAGCATCCCTGGTGAAAAGGGGCAGGTGACGTTTCGGGTTTGATTACACCGTCCTGATTAATTTTACTGATTGTATGCCTAGTTGTCATCTTCTCCCCTGCCAACAATGAACCATTCTCGTCTGCAGAAGGGTCCCGACCCGAAGTGTCACCCATTCCTTCTCTCCAGAGATGCTGTCTGTGAGTTACTCCAGCATTTTGTGCCTACCTTCAAATTAAACAATCTACTTTTCCTTGAACATCATCTGCTTTCAAATGTCTTCCATATCTCTCGTTTCCCTCACCCATGACTCTCAGTCTGAAGAAGGGTCTCGACCCTAAACATCACCCATTCCATTTCTCCACAGGTGCTGCCTGACCCACTGAGATATTCCAGATTTTGTGTCTATCTTCTGTTCAAACCAGCGTCTGCAGTTCTGCTCCTTCCCACACATCAATGAGGGACTGTGTTCTCTGGGTTAACCAGATGCAATGTTATTTTATTCTACTCACAGCCTGAGACGCTTCACCATACTTCGACCGCAGGCTGCGGGAGCTTGGAGCGCCCCGACGCGGGAGCTTGTCGTACACCGACACGGCAGCTTGGATCGCCCCGACTCGGGGGCTTCGACCGCCAGCTGCGGGAGCTCCGATTGCCCCGACTGCAGGAGAAAAATGAGGGAAGAAGGTTAGACTTTATTGCCTTCCATCACAGTGAGGAATCCGCTGTGGTGGATGTTTATGTTAACTTTTATATAGTTGTGTGTCTTGTTCCTTTTTTTGTACGGCGGATTGGTAGATCCATTTGGCGCTTCGAGCCAGCACCGCCATTCAATGTGATCATGGCTGATCATCCCCAATCAGTAACCCGTTCCTGTCTTCTCCCCATATCCCCTGGCTCCACAACCTTTAAGAGCCCTATCTAGCTCTCTCTTGAGAGTATCCAAAGCACCGGCCTCCACAGCGCTTGGAGGCAGTGAATTCCACAGAGTTCATAACTCTCTGCGTGAAGAAGTGATTCCTTGTCTCTGTTCTACATGGCTTACTCCTATTCTCAAACTGTGGCCCCTGGTTCTGGACTCCCCCAACATTGGGAACACGTTTCCTGCCTCTAGCGTGTCCAAAAACTATATAATCTTATATGTTTCAATAAGATCCCCTCTCCTTCAATAAGATCCTTCTAAACTCCAGAGTATACAAGCCCAGCCACTCCATTCTCTCGGCATATGACAGTCCCGCCATCCTGGGAATTAACCTTGTAAACCTACGCTGCACTCCCTCAATAGCAAGAATATCCTTCCTCAAATTAGGGGACCCAAAACTGTACACAATTCTCCAGATGTGGTCTGACTAGGGCCCTGTACAAATGCAGAAGGACCTCTTTACTCCTATACTCAACTCCTCTTGTTACGAAGGCCAACATGCCATTCACTTTCTTCACTGCATGCTGTACCTGCATTCTTATTTTCATTGACCAATGAGCAAGGAACCCCAGATCCCGTTGCACTTCCCATTTTTCCAACGATACCATTTAGATAATAATCAGCCTTCCTGTTTTTGCTACCAAAGTCGATAACCTCACATTTATCCACATTCAACTCCATCTGCCATGCATCTGCCCACTCACCCAACCTGTCGAAATCACCCTGCATTCTCATAGCATCCTCCTCACAGTTCACACTGCCACCCAGCTTTGTGTCATCTGCAAATTTGCTAATGTTACTTTGAATCCCTTCATCCAAATAATTGATGTATATTGTAAAAAGCTGCAGGTCCCAGCACCGAGACTTGCGGTATCCCACTAGTCACCGCCTGCCATTCTGAAAGGGACCCGTTAATCCCTCCTCTTTGTTTCCTGTCTGCCAACCACTTCTCTATCCATGTCAGCACTCTACCCCCAATACCATGTGCCCTAATTTTGCCCATTAATCTCGTATGTGGGACCTTATCAAATGCGTTCTGAAAGTCCAGGTACACTACATCCACTAAATCTCCCTTGTCCATTTTCCTCGTTAGATCCTCAAAAAAATTCCAGAAGATTAGTCAAGCATGATTTCCCCTTCGTAAATCCATGCTGACTCGGACCGATCCTGTTACTGCTATCCAAATGTGTGGCTATTTCATCTTTTATAATTGACTCCAGCATCTTCCCCACCACCAATGTCAGGCAACAGGTCTATAATTCCCTGTTTTCTCCCTCCCACCTTTCTTAAAAAGTGCGATAACATTAGCTATCCTCCAATACACAGGAACTGATCCTGAGTCTATAGAACATTGGAAAATGATCATCAATGTGTCCATGATTTCTAGAACCACTTCCTTAAGTACCCCGGGATGCAACCATCAGGCCCTGGGGATTTATCAGCCTTCAGTCCCATCAGTCTGCCCAGCACCATTTCCTGCCTCATGTGGATTTCCTTCAGTTCCTCCGTCACTGTAGATCCTCTGGCAACTAGTACATTGGGAAGATTGTTAATGTCCTTAGTGAAGACCGATCCAAAGTACCTGTTCAACTGATCTGCCATTTCCTTGTTCCCCATAATAAATTCACCTTTTTCAGTCTTCAAGGTCCAACTTTGGTCTTAACTAACTTTTTCCTCTTCACATACCTAAAGAAGCTTTTACTATCCTACTTTATATTCTTGGCTGGCTTACGTTCGTACCTCATCATTTTCCCCCCGTATTGCCTTTTTAGTTATCTTCTTTTGCTCCTTAAACATTACCCAATCCTCTTGTTTCCCGCTCATCTTTGTTATGTTGTACTTCTTCTATTTTACATTTAAATTGTCCCTGAGATCCCTTGTCAGCCAATTCGTACCTTACTCCCCTTAGAATCTTTCTTCGTATTTAGAATGAACCTTCTGTATTATTCCCAGAAATGCCTACCATTGTTGTTCCACTGTCATCCCTGCCAGGGGATCTTTCCAGTCAACTTTTGCCAGCTCCTCCCTCATGGCTCCATAGTCCCCTTTATTCAACTGTAACACTGACACCTCCGATCCACCCTTCTCCCTCTCCAATTGTAGATTATACTTGACCATATTATGGTCACTACCTCCTAATGGCTCCTTAACCTCAAGTTCCTTTATCAAATCCATTTGATTACATAACACTAAATCCAGAATTGCCTTCTCCCTGGTAGGCCCCAATACAAGCTGCTCCAAGAATCCATCACGGCGGCACTCGACAAACTCCCTTTCTTGGGGTCCAGTACCAACCTGATTTTCCCAGTCTTCCTGCATGTTGAAATCTCCCATAACAACTGCAGCATAACCTATACTACATGCCAATTTTAATTCCTGAATCAACCTGCACCCAATATTCACGCTACTGTTTGGGGGCCTTTACATATGTCCCATTAGGGTATTTATACCCTTACAATTCTTTAGTTCTATCCATACTGACTCCACATCTCATGTTTCAATGTCACCCCTTGCAAGGGACTGAATTTCATTCCTCACCAACAGAGCTACCGCACACCCTCTGCCCACCTGTCTGTCTATTCAATGGCCCTCTTGCAGCAATGTCTCTGTAATTCCCACAACAAGGACAAAGTAACTCAGAAATATATTACAGAACAGATTAAGATTTTCTTTGAAATAAATGATAAAGCGGAAATATTTTCTTCTCTATTATGGGAAACTTTGAAAGCATATACTCGTGGAATTATGATTTCCTCTCAAGCATTTTATAACAAAGGCTAAACTTTAAAAAAAAAAATCGAATTTGAAGGTAAAGTGAAGAACTATAATGAAAATGTTCCCAAGAGCTGGCATCATTCCAGGGAGCACATGGTAATTTTGATAACCAATTCGACAGAGATTTCTGGGTCTCCAATTCATGGTTCAAAGATGCAAAAAGTTGGTTTACAAGTGAAGCTTTGAGTAAGCCGAACCCTATTTTAAAATAATTTTAAATTAAAAGGAGTCTGCAGATGCTGTAAACAAGTTCATGATGAAGAATAAGCTACAGTTAAACAAGCCAATTTATTTCATTTGAAGTGAAAATGCAATTTGTCCAATTTAAACTCGTTTGCTTACCCATGGTTATTTGCCCAGCCTCAAAGATTCACGTTTTCTCACCCCATCAACAAAAAAGGCATGATTAGTCCAAAACTGAATAGATTATTCTACAGAGCCATCGTTTAAGATTCGGCTGAATCCAACATTCCTAAAGCACTACCATAATTAACTCGCTTAAGAAAGAACTGCAGATGCTGGTAATTATGGTAGACAAAAATGTTGGAGAAATTCAGAGGATGAGGCAGCATGCATCTAGACACTGCCTCTGAATTTCTCCAGCTTTTTTGTCTACCATAATTAATTCACTCCCTTCACCCAGGAGGTGGGTATATGGAACAAGCTGCCAGGGGAGGCAGTGGAGGCTGGTACAATGGCATTTACAAGATATTTGGATAGGACTATTTGGACTAATTGTCTGTTTCTCTAATATACACTGTACTTTTTTTGCTGTTTAGTAAGGGTTTTACAGTGCAATATGTTCACACTACTGCTGTGCTGCTACGTAACCAGCTCCATGACACAGAGGAGCACCTTCAGCAACAGACAAGTTCCACCAAGATGCAGCACAGGACGCCACAGGAGATCCTGTTTCCCCGTGGCTGTACAACCCCTTCTGTCGTGGGGTAAACTGACTACC
Organism: Raja brachyura; assembly: GCA_963514005.1. Next base: position 4,887,337 of record OY740823.1, on the reverse strand, counting down.
CCCCGCTCCCTCCCCAATCTTTGCACATCCCCAATCCTTTCCAATCGTCACTTTAATTCCATGTTTAGTTTAGTTTGGAGATACAGAGCAGAGCAGGCCCTTCAGCCCAGCGGGTCCGCGCCGACCAGCGATCCCCGCACGTTAGCACTAACCAGCGATCATCCCGTACACTAGCACGACTCCACACAGTAGGGACAATTACAATGTTACCGAAGCCAATTAACCTACAATCCTGGGTACACAAAAGGCTGGAGAAACTCAGCGGGTGCAGCAGCATCTAAAGAGCGAAGGAGATAGACGACGTTTCGGGTCGAGACCCTTCTTGAGTCTGAAGAAGGGTCTCGACACGAAACGTCGCCTATCTCCTTCGTTCTTTAGATGCTGCTGGACCCGCTGAGTTTCTCCAACCTTTTGTGTACCCTCGATTTTCCAGCATCTGCAGTTCCTTCTTTAACCTACAATCCTGTACGTCTTTGGAGTTTGGGAGAAAACCGAAGATCACGGGGAAAACCCACGCAGGTCACGGGGAGAACGTACAAACTCCGTATAGACAACACCTGTAATCGGGATCGAACCTGGGTCTCTAGCGTGCATTTGCTGTAAGGCAGCAACACTACCACTGCACCACCATGACTGCATTTATCTTGTGTTTTATAACTGTTGGCAAATCAATTTCTCTCCTTGGATAGATAAAGTTGTATCGTATCGCAAGTCAGTATATAATTGTTTATTTTGTGACAAATGACAATAGAACACTCTTGACGGGTGCATGGATAGGATAAGTATGGAGATATATGAGCAAATGCAGGCAGGTGGGTGTAGTGCAGGTGGAGCATCTTGGAAAAAGTGGGCAAGACAAAATGTGCAGGAACAGCAGATGCTGGTTTACACTGAAGATAGGCACAAAATGCTGGAGAAACTCAGCGGGACAGGCAGATTACAACTCAACGATATGAATATTCATTTCTCCAACATCAAGTAACCCTTGCGTTCCCTCTCTCTCCATCCCTCCACCACCCTAGTTCTCCAACTATCTTCATTGTCCTGTGAAAACATCTATCCATGTTCTCCAGAGACTCTGTCTGACCCGCTGAGTTACTCCAGCACTCTGTGAAACGTCACCTATCCATGTTCTCCAGAGATGCTGCCTGACCCACTGAGTTATTCCAGCACTCTGAAACGTCATCTATCCATGTACGCCAGAGATGCTCCCTAACATTTGTCTTTTCAGGTCGGGACCCTTCCGGTTTTTAGTGGGCCAGTGGAGTATAGAAGCCAAGACAGTTGTTGCACCAACAGTGGATTTGCAAAGGTCCAGAGAGGGTAGCAGGCTGGGTAGGGGAGGGGAGAGATGGGGGAATGTTGGAGACTGGAGACAGGATTGCCACTGGATGGATAGGATTCTCTCCCATAAAGAAAAGCTCGGAGAGGGCAGAAGAGCCCTACGTCCCTATGTTCCCGATTTCGGGGGAGTCCAGAACCAGGGGTCACAGTTTAAGAATAAGACCCGTTGAGTCTTATCTCACCTTTTATCTTGGTCTATTACCCAATTCAGATCTACCTTAGATTTCCTCTTGTAAGTCTGCTTGCCGCTTTCCTTTTTCACCGGCATTCTCGAAAACTTCTTGAATGGATTATCAATCCACACCGTGAAGGTTAGAGTTTCGACATCTTGTTGCCACCAGCCGTTTCAATGCCAGGCAATGGGGGTATTGTGTACCCACTTCAAGTTGACAGATGAAATGGATCCAGTTTGCCAAGTTGACAGATTGAATGGAGTCTCTCATCGTTACGGATGCAGTTCACTATGAGGTCGCCGGCCAGGCACATTGAGGTCATCTCTGATTATGATGGTTTACAAACTTGCGATCTTAAGAATGGAAGGCAGAGAGCGAGAGTGACAAAGAGGATAAAGAGGATTAATACTTAACACTAAATATGCACCTGATGAGATTGGATTTGGCACTTTACTGTGAAGAAATTGAACTTTAAATTTCATTTCGGAGTCACGTGAGTGACTTCGTGAAGAACCCGCCAGCACGCATGCGCGACATATCGTCGCTACGCATTTGCAGTCGACGGCTGGAGGTGGAGCGCGGCTCACCACCAGCCCTTCATAAGGGCCACTCAGGTAAGTACAGGCAACCTTGAGCTGGTTGTCCCTGCTGTTTTGAGTATTTTTTCTCTCCAACAGGGACATGGATAAGAGGAGTACGGGCCGCAGGACTTCCGAAAGGAGCCGCCGGCCACCAATCCCGGAGCTCTCTACAACGGCAGCACCCGCTAGACGAGCCGGGAAAAAGGCGCGGAAATCGGGGAGCCATGTATTCACAGGACCCGACCCACCGACACAGCTGAGCACAAGCAGGGTTCCCGCAGAACAGGAAGTCGGTACGTCGCCGGAGCAGGTAGACCCTGACTCCATTTCATTATCGCCAACAGGATCGTTGGCTGATGCGAGCAAACGCGTTTCACGTGCTGCTGCACGGCCCTTCTCCCTGAGCCCTCGTGGAAGAGCCAGGGATAGAGCTCGACAACCTAGCCCTTTTCGGGCAGAGGTTTCACCTGAGGCCGCTAGATTGCGGACTGGTGGATTCGCGAGATCCGAGTCCACTGGCAGACCAGGGAGGGCCAGTGTAGACTCACCACCTAGTTGGACCAGGAGGAGTCACACAGGTGGAGTCTCGCCACGGTCACCGCATCCCCCGTTGGCGGCAGGACGGGACCGTACGCCGTCTGGGTCCAGGAAAAGGACAGGTGGCAAGCCCGCGCGGATGTCGGGACACCACGCTGCACCGTTGGGTGCCGACTTCACACAGCATATACCCTTAGAGGCAGCCGGGCCTAGCTCAACCAAAAGGAGGCGTATGAGCAGATACGCGCGGGAGTCGTTCAGTTTCGCTGAGGCGGCTGGCAGCGACTTTTCGTCTCGGCACCGAGATTACCTCGACGAGGTACGGGCCGATGATAGGAGCCTCAGAAGTTCCTTCGGGCATGAAGACTCTGACCGCACATTCACGCACGATGAAGGGCACATTGATCGGATGGAGAGGATTATGGAACAAATCCTGCAGCAAAATCAAAGGCGGGAAACATTCAGTGCCAGGGGACTCATGGACATATCCCCATCATCAATGGATAGCATGAGGCAGCCAGAAGAAGAGGAGATCTTGGTACACGCACCAGTAGCACCTGAGGTCCCTCAGGAAGAACTCCTGGACGGGGCAGCCACGTTTGCGTTACCCGAATCATCGGGACAACCCCTCAATACCAAACTGGCCGCTACCATTGATTTCCTCACCAACCATCAACTACAGGAGCAGGTCCTTGCGGAGGCCATGAACAGACACAAGGCACAGAGTAATTGTAACTCGCTCAATGTGCCTATTGTGAACATGCCTATTTGGGGCAATATTAGCCCGGGCATTAGAGCACAGGAAGTGAAGCTGCAAACAATCTTGAAACTGCTCACATCTGGGATTACCGCTTTTGCGAGGTCGGTGGACGGTGCGGACTTGGACACCGAACAGGAGGATGCTCTGGCACTGCTATGCAACACGCAATATGAGATAAATGCGTTTCGGAAAAACATCATCAAGCCTAGATTAAACCCCAAATTTGCGGGGCTATGCAGAGCACCCCCAACACCACCACCCAGACAGCTATTCGGAGAAGACCTCCCAAAGCAGGTCAAGGATTTAGATGACCATGCCAAGACAGCGGGTCTTATGAGGTCACACACCTTGACCAGACAAACGGCCAGGAAAACACCATACTTCAGGACACGAGGTCAAACCGAAAGGCCAGCAAGGACCTACGTTCCGGCGCCTCCATAATACCAACAGTCTCAACAGCCCAGGCCTTTTTTAGGGCAAGGCCCGCAGCGGCCAGCATGGAAGATGCGGGTTCCGCATCACCAGCACAACCAAGCACCTCCACGTCCCACCAAACATGTTAGGGACCGCCGATAACCATGAAGGTAAGGCGGTCTGGATTTCATGCACTTGCATGTCTAACCTCACATGTTGGGGGTAGACTACGGTTTTTTAAGGAGGCATGGGAAACCATCACCTCAGATGAGTTTATCTTACAAAGTATTCAAGGCCATGAGATTGAGTTCATAAATGGTCAAATTCCTCCACCTCAGCATAAGCCGAATCGCAAATTTGCACTTTCCAGGAAGGAAACAGCAGTAGGCTATGCTGAAATCTTGAGACTACAAGGGAAAGGCGTGATAGAAAGAACTATACACGAACCAATTGAATTTGTATCTAACATATTCACAAAAACCACGAAAGATGGTGGATGTCGGGTCATTATAGATCTAACCCATTTGAATATTTTGTAAAATATACCCATTTCAAAATGGACACGTTCGAAACAGCCAAATCTTTGATTTCCGAGGGCTGCTTCATGGCATGCATTGATTTAAAAGATGCATACTATTCAGTATCCATTCAAAAACATCACAGGAAGTTTTTGAAGTTTACCTGGATGGATCAACTTTGGCAATACGTCCCAAGAGTAGGAGTAAACCGGTCGTTTTCACAATGGCAGGCAGTGACAAGTGGGGTACTGCAAGGCTCAGTACTGGGACCCCAGCTATTTACAATATACATAAATGATCTGGATGAGGGAATTGAAGGCAATGTCTTCAAGCTTGCGGATAACACTAAGCTGGGGGGCAGTGTTAGCTGTGAGGAGGATGCTAGGAGAATGCAAGTTGACTTGGATAGGCTGGGTGAGTGGGCAAGTGTTTGGCAGATGCAGTATAATGTGGATAAATGTGAGGTTATCCACTTTGGTGGCAAAAATAGGAAAACCGACTACTATCTAAATGGTGGCCGATTAGGAAAAGGGGAGATGCAGCGTGTCATGGTACACCAGTCATTGAAAGTAGGCATGCAGGTACAGCAGGCAGTGAAGAAAGCCAATGGTATGTTAGCTTTCATAGCAAAAGGATTTGAGTATAGGAGCAGGGAGGTTCTACTTCAGTTGTATAGGGTCTTGGTGAGGCCACACCTGGAGTATTGCGTACAGTTCTGGTCTCCAAATCTGAGGAAGGACATTATTGCCATAGAGGGAGTGCAGAGAAGGTTCACCAGACTGATTCCTGGGATGTCAGGACTGTCTTATGAACAAAGACTGCATAGACTCGGTTTATACTCTCTAGAATTTAGGAGATTGAGAGGGGATCTTATAGAAACTTACAAGATTCTTAAGGGGTTGGACAGGCTATATGCAGGAAGATTGTTCCCGATGTTGGGGAGGTCCAGGACAAGGGGTCACAGCTTAAGGATAAGGGGGAAATCCTTTAGGACCGAGATGAGAAGGAATTTTTTCACACAGAGAGTGGTGGGTCTCTGGAACTCTCTGCCACAGAGGGTAGTTGAGGCCAGTTCATTGGCTATATTTAAGAGGGAGTTAGATGTGGCCCTTGTGGCTAAGGGGATCAGAGGGTATGGAGAGAAGGCAGGTACGGGATACTGAGTTGGATGATCAGCCATGATCATATTGAATGGCGGTGCAGGCTCAAAGGGCCGAATGGCCTACTCCTGCACCTAATTTCTATGTTTCTAATACAAAGCTTTGCCTAATGGGCTTACCACAGCCCCCAGATTGTTTACTAAATTACTCAAGCCAGTGCTAGCAACACTGAGGAGGCAAAATCATGCGGTTATGGCTTACCTGGATGATATCCTAATCGTTAGGAATACACTGGAATCAGCAAAATTGGCAGTTTCAGCCACTGTGGAAATAATTCAAAAAATGGGATTTATTATCCATCCAGATACATCAAAGTTCTGTCCTTCACAGATCATGGACTATCTGGGATTCACGGTGGATTCCAATCGCATGATTGCCACCATACCAACTAACAAAGTTGGGGATATCATTCAAGCATGTAAGAATCTGGTCTGTGCCAGTATACCATCAATCAGACAAACTGCTAAGGTGTTTGGGAAAATCGTAGCAGTTTTTCCAGCTGCTCAATTCGGACCTTTACATTATCAACATTTGCAAATATCCAAGATTTCAGCGTTAAAATTGAATGCTGGACATTTTGATAGACCTATGCAGCTGCCACTTAAGGCAAAAATTGAGTTACAATGGTGGATTGATAATAACCATAACTCATTTAAACCCATCATTGTGCCTCGTCCGGTGGTATACTTACAAACAGACGCAAGCTCCCATGGCTGGGGAGCTACGGACAACAACACAAGTTGCGGAGGCAGATGGGACACCCTTGAATCTACCCTGTTGTTATCACAAGGGATAAATTATTTGGAGATGCTAGGAGCATTCCACGGACTTACAACTTATTGTTCAAACTTTACTGACACTCATGTCCGTCTCCAAATAGACAATACCACTGTGGTGGCATATCTAAATCATATGGGCGGTACGAGGTCAATTTCATGTGATGAATTGGCTAATACAATTTGGCTCTGGTGCATACAACGGAATATTTGGATTTCAGCTACCTATTGACCAGGTAAGCTCAATACAGTGGCGGACACCAGGTCACGGAAATTTAATGACAACATCGAGTGGATGTTAAATCCCCAAATATTCGCCAAAATTAGGTAAACCGGATATTGACCTTTTTGCATCACGGTTGAACCATCAGGTACCAACATACGTATCATGGGAACCAGATCCTGGGGCAATGGCGATGGACGCCTTCTCGCTAGACTGGGGGAAATGGTTTTTCTATGCATTTCCTCCATTTTGCCTCATCAGTCGGGTATTGCGGAAAATCCAGCTAGATGCTGCTAAAGGCATTCTTGTCGTACCCGACTGGCCTGCTCAGCCATGGTATCCGGTGGTCCTTGATATGATCAGTCAACCATGGGTCCTCTTAGAGGGTTGCCCACAATTGGTGACGAACCCTGTTTCAGGGGAAGAACATCCCTGCCATAGTCACTTGAAATTATTGGCTTGCAGGTTCTGAACAGACCATTACTGCAGTATGGTCTCTCATCAAGAACAATGGATACTATTGAAGCATCATGCCGGGAGTCCACAAGACGGCAATATCCAACGCATATCAGGAAATGGGAAACCTACTGCGGCCGCTTGAACATTGCATATGACTCCGTTTCAATCACAGATGTGCTGGAATTCCTTGCGGGGTTGCATCATGACGAACACCTCAGCTACAGTGCCATCAACAGCGCCAGGAGTGCGCTATCATTCTACCTCAATATTGAGGTAGGATCCAATAAACTGGTGTCCAAACCTATGCGGGGACTATTTAATTCCAATCCGCCTAGACCCCGTTAAACGTCACCTGGGACATTGGGAAAGTACTAACCCTACTCAGGACGTGGTCGCCCATGGCTGGACTTGAATTGGACAAACTCACCCTGAAGCTGGTGATGTTATTGGCACTTACTTCAGCACAAAGGGTACAGACACTTCACCAGGTCAAGATTGACAGAATGATCTCTACCCCAGAGAAAGTAATCTTCTTTGTTGATGAATTACTTAAGCAGCATAGGCCTGGATATACAGGGCTGCAGCTGGTGTTTCCAGCATACCACGCTGATGCTAGGCTATGTTTAGCCACCCATATCCGCCACTATATAAGAGTGACGCGGAAATTAAGGGGAATGGAAAAATACCTGCTAATCAGCCACAAAAAACCTCCCCATAGAGTGACGGTACAGACGATCTCCAGATGGCTCAGGATCGTCTTGAACGAAGCAGGTATTGACACTAATGTCTTTAAATCCCATTCCACCAGGGCTGCATCAACGTCGGCGGCAAAGGTCATGGAGGTGCCCATGGACCATATTCTTGTCACAGCGGGATGGGCCAGTGAAGCCACCTTTCAACGGTTTTATAATAAACCTGTTACCGCTCCTGTAATGTTCGCAGAGGCCGTGCTGAATGCGGGTCGAGAACATACAGCTACTCCCCAGTGAGGGTTTTTTTTCTTTTTGTTGTTATTAATAAATATTATTATTTTTCAATACAAGCAGTCTGAAAATTTGATTACTCCTATCCATCCTTACAGTGGCGTGTGTGACAGCATGGACGTTGTCCAGGGCATGAAATCACAGAGCTTTGAAGTCTTCACGAAGTCACTCACGTGACTCCGAAATGAAATAGTAAGATTAAACGAGAACTTACCAGTTTGAAGTTTGATCTTTATTTTATGAGGAGTTGCGATGAGGGATTTTGTGCCCTCCGCTCCCAACCCTCGATCATAAAGTCAACTGGTAATTAGAGTCTCTTCAATCTTACTATAACAAGTCGTTTCTTTGTTGTTGGTTCTGTGATTCCACACCGCTGCTTTGAAGAATGTCGCGCATGTGTGCTGGCGGGTTCTTCACGAAATCCCTCATCGCAACTCCTCATAAAATAAAGATCAAATTTCAAACTGGTAAGTTCTCGTTTAATCTTACTATTACTATACTCAAGGACTGTCTTGAATTTAGAATGAAATTGATTAGTTATCTTGTTATTGTTACATAATATTTTATATTATAGTAATATAATTATAGTATATAATTATTATAATCACAACTAATCATAATTACTAATTATCATTAATTATAGTTAACTGGATCAACTCAGAATTAGCTAAAAGGATGAATCATGTTGATTAAAATAGAAAACGGAGGTTTAATCCTGGATATTTGATACTATTTTGACTGATTGTGGACTAATACTTTTGTTATACGAGACTAATATTTTACTTACTTTGAGATTATCAATTATTCCAGTACTGGAATATAACCATTGTCCTCCTCCCCCCCCCCCGCCGTATAATGTTTTTTTTAATTGAAATTGAAGCTTAGCTTTCAAGGAAAGTATGGAGCTAGTAATTTTTTTTTTTTTTTTAACCAAAAGCTACGGAAGTTCTTAGATGTCCAGCCGCATTAGGGTGGCTATCACTAACTGCACTAATTGTAGATGTCGTTTTTTTCCTTTCTTTTACACTTTACTAATATAACAATCTCCTATCTTTTCTATTTTATATTATATTATATTATAATTATTATAATCGTTATTTTGAATGGAATTATAAGTATTATGTAAGGAGATATGACCGAGAAGAAAACCTACAAGATCTAAAATTCATCTATCTGAAGTTCGGGTGCAAGGTATGGTTTAACATGCTGAATCATCTGCTCTATTATAGACCACCTTAATCATAAGATGCAAGGCGTAAAAGTGAAGGAATTACATTCTGTAGTTGGAATGTTAAGGGAATTAATGAACCCATCAAGAGAGGAAAAGTATTAGCTCATTTAAAATTGCTTAAAACAGATATAATATTCCTCCAAGAGACTCACCTTAAAAAGGAAGCGCAACATATATTGAAAACAAAATGGATGATTAGTATCATTCCGCATTCACACATAAATCTAGAGGGGTTGCAATTTTAATCCATAAAGGTATACCTTTCAAACATATATCAACTATAGAAGATATTGATGGTAGATATATTGTAGTAATAGGCGAATTATATTCAAAAAAAGTGACTCTCCTCAACGTATATGGACCAAACTTTGATAGCCCATTGTTCTTCAAGAGAATGCTTAATACTATTCCAGAATGTACACAACATAATTTAATAATTGGTGGAGACTTAAATTGTACACTAGATTCATATTTAGACAGATCATCAACTCAAAGAAAATCAAAATCTCTGTCAAGTGAATTTTTAAACTCATATATTAACACTACCAACATTAAGGATGTCTGGAGAACTGAAAATCCATCCGGACGAGAATATTCATTTTACTCACCTGTGCATAAAACATATTCAAGGATAGACTATTTCTTAGTAGATTCTAAACTAATTCCATTTACCTACAACGCGCAATATAATAACATTATAATCTCGGACCATGCTCCATTAACGTTTATGATTAAAGTAAACGGAATGGACAAGAAACAGACACAATGGCGACTTAATCCTCAAATTTTAAATGAACAGGTATGTTGTGAATATCTTGTAAAACAGATTAATATGTTTTTCGAGGTCAATGACCAGCCTGAAATTTCTGCTTCCCTTGTCTGGGAAACATTTAAAGCATTTATACGAAGGGCATTAATCGCCTCCCAGGCATTTGAATAACTACTTTCGCTTCACATGATTAACTACTTTGGTTATGTCTTCACAAAGGAAGACATAAATTATCTGCCGGAAATAGCAGGGGACTGGGGTCAAATGAGATGGAGGAACTGAGTGAAATCCAGGTTAGCCGGGAAGTGGTGTTAAGTAAATTGAATGGATTAAAGGCCGATAAATCCCCACGGCCAGATAGGCTGCATCCCAAAGTACATGAGGAAGTAGCCCCAGAAATGGTGGAAGCATTAGTGATAATTTTTCAAAACTCTTTAGATTCCAGAGTAGTTCCTGAGGATTGTAGGGTAGCTAATGTAACCCCACTTTTTAAAGAGGGAGGGAGAGAGAAAACGGGGAATTACAGACCAGTTAGTCTAACATCGGTAGTGGGAAAAATGCTAGAGTCAGTTATTAAAGATGGGATAGCAGCACATTTGGAAAGCGGTGAAATCATTGGACAAAGTCAGCATGGATTTATGAAAGGTAAATCATGTCTGACGAATCTTTTAGACTTTTTTGAGGATGTAACTAATAGAGTGGATAAGGGAGAACCTGTGGATGTGTTATATCTGGACTTTCAGAAGGCTTTCGACAAGGTCCCACATAAGAGATTAGCATACAAACTTAAAGCACACGGTATTGGGGGTTCAGTATTGATGTGGATAGAGAACTGGCTGGCAGACAGGAAGCAAGGAGTAGGAGTAAACGGGTCATTTTCACAATGGCAGGGCAGTGACTAGTGGGGGTACCGCAAGGCTCAGTGCTGGGACCCCAGCTATTTACAATATATATTAATGATCTTGATGAGGGAATTGAATGCAACATCTCCAAGTTTGCGGATGACGCGAAGCTGGGGGCAGTGTTAGCTGTGAGGAGGATGCTAGGAGGCTGCAAGGTGAGTTGGATAGGTTGGGTGAGTGGGAAAATGCATGGCAGATGCCGTATAATGTGGATAAATGTGAGGTTATCCACTTTGGCGGCAAAAACAGGAGGGTAGATTATTATCTGAATGGCGGCCGATTAGGAAAAGGGGGGGATGCAACGAGACCTGGGTGTCATGGTACACGAGTCATTGAAAGTAGGCATGCAGGTGCAGCAGGCTGTGAAGAAAGTGAATGGTATGTTGGCATTCATAGCAAAATGATTTGAGTACAAGAGCAGGGAGGTTCTACTGCAGTTGTACAGGGTCTTGGCGAGGCCACACTTGGAGTTTTGCTTATAGTTTTGGTCTCCTAATCTGAGGAAAGACATTCTTGCCATAGAGGGAGTACAGAGAAGGTTCACCAGACTGATTCCTGGGATGGCAGGACTTCCATATGAAGAAAGATTGGGTAGACTCGGCTTGTACTCGCTGGAATTTAGGAGATTGAGAGGGGATCTTATAGGGACTTACAAAATTCTTAAGGGGTTGGACAGGCTCGATGCAGGAAGATTGTTCCCGATGTTGGGGAACTCCAGAACAAGGGGTCACAGTTTCAGGATAAGGGGCAAGTCTTTTAGGACTTAGATGAGAAGATCATTGTTCACACAGGGAGTGGTAAGTCTGTGGAATTCTTTGCCACAGAAGGTAGTTGAGGCCAGTTCATTTACTATATTTAAGAGGGAGTTAGATGTGGCCCTTGTGGCTAAAGGGATCAGGGGGTATGGAGAGAAGGCAGGTACGGGATACTGAGTTGGATGATCAGCCAAGATCATATTGAATGGCGGTGCAGGCTCGAAGGGCCGAATGGCCTACTCCTGCAACTATTTTCTATGATTCTATGATTTCTTAATAAAGAGAATAGGGCTAAACAGACCCTTGGAAATGGAAATAAGGCAATTAGACATAGAAAATGCAAGAGCACCTTCATTGGCAAAACATAACAACATTGCAGCACTGAAATATAAGTTAAATAAAATATACTCTGACCAAGTAATTAAACTTTATCAACACACAAAACAATTCAATTTTGAATTCGGTGATAAACTACAAAAACTTCATAAATTGGACGGGGAAAAAACGATTCATAAGATTAGATCAGATAGGACTTCCGGTGGTGCTATGGAGTAGGAGGAACCAGCACCGTCCAGCTCCGTAAACATTGTATTAAAAAACAGGATAGAACGGGCTTATTGATAGCTACTTATCAGAGAGGAGTTTTTGTGAACGGCACCAGCAGCAGATAAGACCTCTGACGTTATCAGGCGAGCGACTTTTAAAGCAGTAATGTCGATGAAAAGAACTCCCCCTCCCAAAGAGAAAAAATCTGTGCTGAAAAAAGAGGTAGGACCAGTTGAAGTCTCGACCGCGAGTTTGACTGGCTCTCTGGAGGATATCCCAAGGAAGAAATCTGAAATGGAGGATCTGAAAGCTACCATGATGGGTAAGTTTAGAAAAATGAAAAAAGAATATAAGGAAGAATTTAAGCTGCTCAGAGCTGACATCGAATTATTTAAAGAACAATTTAAAGAGGAGTTGAAAAATGAAGTTGTAACCACAGTTAAAATTATGATGGATGAATGGAAGATAAAAGCAGATGCTGATCTAAAACAACAGATGCATGAAGTTAATCAGAAAGTTGGTGGTTTGGAACTCTCAGTTGATCGCAAGTTGGAACCTATTATGAGAACACTTGATCAACAACACGATGCAATAAAGGAACTGACCAATATTGCGGATTCAAGTGCTAAGGCGAATGAGAAACTTCTCTCCGAGAACAAGCGTTTAACAGATTTATTGAATAAAATAACTGAGAAATGTATTGACTTGGAGGGAAGGCAACGACGTAAGAACTTGCGTATCGTGGGTGTGCGTGAAGGCAAGGAGGGAGCTCAAGACACCAGAGAGTTTGCAGCAAATCTTCTGAAGAATGTCTTGAATCTGGATCAAGCACCCCTACTTGGCCGAGCGCACAGAGCACCGAGACGACGCCCAAAGACGGGTTCGCCACCAAGACAACTGATTGTGAAAGTGGTTTACGATCATGTTTTGGAAGATATGATGAAGATAATAATTCGCAAACAGAATCTGTTTTATGATGGTGATAAGATCAGCATATTCAGAGATTATCCTGCGGAAGTTGCCAGGAGAAGAGCCCTTTTTACTGAAACAAGGCACATCCTCAGGAATATAAAGGGCGTGAGATATGGCCTGATGTATCCTGCCACACTACGAGTGAGCTACGACAACAAAGAGCACTACTTCACTAAACATACCGAAGCTCTGGAGTTCGCACGTAAAATCGAGAAGGAGTTGGATGAGGAAGAAGAAGAAGAAGAGGGAACACAGAGAGAAGACGATGATGAGGAAGAGGAGGAAGAATAACGAACTTGAATTATACTCAACACTTACCTGATGCCGATCCACAACCAGCATTAAGGAGGAAGAATGATGATCTTGTAAAATTATTGGACTTGAAGAGCACAATGATTATTAATAATAAACTAATATATAATAGTATTAGTTCAGTACTAACCATTGTTAATAAATATGCGATACCTCCTTAAATAACCTAAAACGATAACAGCAAATTAAATCAATAAAGTATTAATAAGAATGGAAATGTAATACCCCGCCCCTAAATATATTGCCCTTAAGGCATTTACGGAACTGGAAATACAAACATCTTTTTTTTTCCCAACGGAAGTCCGTAGTTTAACAGCCACGCTAGTGTGGCTTACACTAACACCACTTTATGTAGCTTTAGACACTCTTTCTTTCCTGCACCTTCCAATAATATTACTAACTTTTTATTTTCTCTTTTTTATATTATCTTTTTTAATATATTATATGTGGAATTATATTATTTTACTTTTGAATGGAATTATACCGTAGACTGGAGAGGATATGTATGTCAAATAATGTTATTAGTATTAGTTGATCATAAACTAGGGTGCAAAATTGGGATATATGTGCTGAGACATCTACCTCATTATAATCCACCATAACATCCTAATGCAAGATACTAACAAGAAAAAGGGGGGTGATGGAATCACCTTCTGTAGTTGGAATGTAAAAGGTATTAATGAACCAATCAAAAGAGGTAAGGTTCTGGCGCAATTAAATAGAATACAAGCTGACATAATCTATTTTCAAGAGACTCATCTAAAAAAGGAGGCACAATATAGGTTAACGGCAAATTGGATTTCTAGGGTGTATCATTCATCATTCACTCATAAATCTCGAGGAGTTGCCATTCTTATTCGTAAAGGTATTCAATTTAAACATAGTTCAATAATAGAGGACCCAGAAGGTAGATATATAATAGTCACGGGTGAATTATACTCGAAGAAGGTCGTACTTATGAATATATATGGCCCAAATTTTGATAATCCACTATTCTTTAAGAAAATATTTAATACTATCCCTACAGTAACACAGAACAATTTAATAATTGGGGGCGACTTAAATTGCACTTTGGATAATTATTTAGACAGATCTTCAATCAAAAAGAAAGTTATTTCTAGATCAAGCAAATTCATAAATTCTTTTATTAAATCAGCTAATGTCAAAGATATTTGGAGAAATGTAAATCCTAATGGCCGAGAATACTCATTTTACTCGCCGGTATTTGGAACATACTCCAGGATAGATTATTTTCTAATAGATTCAAAACTTGTCCCATTTACGTATGGCTCAAAATACCATAATATTATTATTGCGGATCATGCTCCATTAACATTTAAGATTAACTTAAAGGGTATAACTAAAGGATATTCGCAATGGAGACGTAATCCTCATATATTAAACGATAAAAGGTGCTCAGATTATCTGGTTAAACAGATTGAATTATTTTTTGAAACCAATGACAAACCTGGAATTTCATCATCTCTCTTATGGGACACATTTAAAGCTTTTATGCGGGGTGCTACAATCTCAGCGCAGGCATATCTGAATAAGGAAAATAGAAAGATTCAACAGAAATTGGAAAATGAAATAAGGCAGTTGGACATGGAAAATGCTATGTCTCCATCTAGGGATATACATAATAAAATTGTAACATTAAAATACAAATTAAATGAGATACATTCAAAGTACGTTATTAAACTTTTTCAAAAGACCAAACAAATACATTTTGAATTTGGGGATAAACCGCATAAATTGTTAGCTCGGCAACTAAGAAAAACAGAAGAAGAGAAAATGATACATAAGGTCAAATCTGAACAAGGAGATATATTAACTTTACCAAAAGATATTAATGATAGATTTCAACAATACCATCAAAAACTATATACATCAAAAGTGACGGATCAACCCGAGAAAATAGAAACATTTCTCCAGAAATGTAACATTAATGGATTAGATCGGGAAGGTAGAGAATTATTAGAGCCGAAATATCAGCAAAAGATATTGAGGAATCAATTAGATCATTGAAGAATGGTAAAGCTGCAGGACCCGATGGTTTGGGGGTTGAATTTTATAAGAAGTTTCATGATTTGATCGTCCCACGGTTACAAATTATATACAAAGTTGCCTACGAACAAGAACAACTTCCAGAAACCTTAAAAGAATCCACAATTACACTTATTCCTAAAGCAGACAAAGATCCAGAAGACCCAGGATCATACAGAGCAATAGCTCTTTTAAATACAGATCAAAAAATATTAACAAAAATTTTATCCCAATGGTTAAGTTTAGTGATCAATAGATTAATACATCATGATCAAACAGGTTTTATTCCTAAACGTTATTCTACTTATAACTTAAGACGTCTGTTTAATATTATCTACTCGAAAAGAATGACTGATGTTGAACTAGCAGTTATATCCCTGGATGCGGAGAAGGCGTTTGACCAGGTTGAATGGCCTTATTTATTTAGGATAATGCAGAAATTTCAACTGGGAGAAGGATTTTGCAAATGGGTTAGAATTTTATATTCAGGCCCAACAGCAAGAATCCTAACAAACCAAATGTTATCAGCAAAATTCAATCTTTCTAGGGGTTGTAGACAAGGTTGCCCGTTATCACCGTTACTATTTGCACTCGCTATAGAATTATTAGCCAAAAGGATTAGAGTAGAACCAGAAATTTATGGATATAATACTAAAACTACAATTAATTAAATATCTTTATATGCAGATGATGTTTTATTGTATATAACAAAACCAGAGGTTAGCATCCCTAAAGTACTTGAAGTGATAAATGAATTTAGTGAGTTCTCAGGATATAGAATTAACTGGAACAAAAGTGAAATTATGCCTATAACAGGAATTAAATTGAATAAATTACAAAAATTTCAATTTAAAATAGCTAATAATCAAATTAAATATATTGGAATTAATGTATCAAAATCTTATAATTCTTTATTTAAATCTAATTTTTCTCAATTATTAAATAAATTAAAAACAAATATTTTATATTGGAAAACATTACCGATATCAATGATCGGTAGAATAAATGCCATTAAAATGATTTTTCTGCCTCAATTACTATATTTATTTCAAGCCATTCCGTTATATCTTCCTATTTTATTTTTTTTTAATTGATTCTATAGTTAATAGCTTCATTTGGGATTACAAAAATCATAGAATAAGTAAAATACACTTATGTAAATCTAAGATAAATGGTGGATTAGCTTTACCTAATTTTTTATATTATTTTTGGGCGGTTGAGATTAAGAACTTTAATTATTGGTTGATACAGATGGAACAAGACCCAGCTTGGTTAAGAATTGAAAAGGAAGATTGTTTCCCTTTCGACATAAGCACAATATTCCTTGCCCCTGGGGTGGTACAAAAAAAAATAAGGCAAACCCTATAATTTTAAATAATATACGTACCTGGAAACAAATCATTAAGACTTTACATTTAGAAACTATACCACTTTGTTTACCAATTATGAATAATCCTATGTTCAAACCTTCGACATTGGATGTGGGGTTTAGACATTGGAAAAACTTAGGAATAATAAGGATAGAACAGGTAGAGCTAAAAAAGATTAGATCAGATAAGGGAGAAATACTAACACTCCCTAGAGATTTTAATGACAGATTTTCACAATACTATCAATATCTTTATTCAATTAAAGTGACAGAACAATCAACAGGAGTGGAAGCATTTTTACAGAAATGTAACCTTAAAAGTTTAGATTTGCAAGAGCAAGAACTATTAGGTGCTGAAATAACGATAAAAGATATCGAAGAGTCAATTAGATCTTTAAAAAATGGAAAGGCCGCAGGCCCTGATGGCCTAAGCTCCGAATTTTATAAAACATTTTATGATCTGATTTCTCCACGTTTACAAACATTGTATAAACACGTTTATACTCAACAGAAACTCCTGGAAACTTTAAATGAATCTACAATAATACTTATACCTAAAACTGATAAGGATCTGGAAGACCTGGCCTCATATGGAGCAATAGTTCTATTAAATACTGATCAGAAAATATTAACCAAAATCCTATCTCATAGATTGAGCTTAGTGATTAACAAATTAATAGACCCCGACCAAACAGGTTTTATCCCAAAAGTCGAGTTACTTTTTACAATCCGAGACAATTATTTAATATTATATACTCAAATAGAATTGCTAATGCAGATCTAGCAATTATTTCGCTAGATGCTGAAAAAGCCTTTGATCAGGTAGAATGGTCATATTTATTTTCGGTGATGGAAAAATTTCAATTGGAAGAGAAGTACTGTACATTGGTTAAACTTTTATACTCTAACCCAACAGATAGAATACTAACAAACCAAATGTTATCAACTACATTTAATCTTTCTAGAGGTTGTAGACAAGGATGCCTGCTATCTCCATTATTATTCGCTTTAGCAATTGAACCACTCACAGAAAGTGTCAGATCTAATCCAGAAATACATGGGTATAATATTAAAGACACAATGAATAAAATCTCTCTATATGCAGATGATGTACTAATATATATTACAAAGCCAAAAATTAGTATTCCAAATTTATTAAATCTAATAGCTCAATTTGGTCAGTTTTCAGGATATAGAATTAATTGGAATAAAAGCTAAATCATGCCAATAACGGAACTCAATTTACATACACTACAACAATCATCTTTTAAAATTGTTGAGGAAAAATTTAAATATTTAGGTATTTATGTAACTAAGACGTATACTTCTTTATTTAAATCAAATTTCCTACCTTTACTGAATAAACTAAAGAATATTCAATATTGGAAAACACTTCCTATTTCAATATTTGGTAGAATTAATGCTATAAAAATGATCTTTTTGCTGGATTTATTGTACTTATTCGAGTCAATCCCGATATATATTCCAAAATCTTTTTTTTTTAAGTAGACTCTACTGTTACAAGTTTCATCTGGGATTATAAGAATAATAGAATAAATAAAAAACATTTATGTAAATCAAAGATTAATGGAGGTCTAGCTCTATCAAATTTTCTGTTTTATTTTTGGGCAGTCCATATTAAAAACATGAATTTTTGGCTGGAAGAAATGTATCAACAACCAGACTGGTTAAGGGTGGATAAGGAGGACTGTTTACCCTTTGAAATCAGTTCGATTATATTTGCACTGACAAAATTGCACAAAATAATCTATAGGGAAAACCCTATAATATATAGTGGTACACGAATCTGGAAACAATTTTTAAAAAAGGCTTTAAAATAGGATAATATACCACTCTGTCTCCCTATTGTAAACAATCCCTTATTCAAACCTTCCATGCTGGATAAAGGTTTCACACAATGGAAAAATTATGGAATCAAAAAGATGGAACATCTTTATAAGAAAGGCACTTTTCTTTTATTTCAGGAATTACAGATTTATGGATTACACTCAAATATTATTTTTCAATATCTACAACTCAGAGATTATGTTAAACCAAACACACAAGATTATAGGAATAGGGAACCAGAAATCCTTGATGAATGTTTGAATAAGCATCCTAATACAGAAAAACTAACAACTTATATTTATAATATCCTTTTAGATAGCGAGGTACCATCGAAGGACTCACATAGACATCAATGGGAAAATGAATTAAACCTACCCGTAATGAAAGCTATTTGGGACAAAAGTTTACAATATATACATCAATGCTTGTTAAATGCCGGACATGCTTTAATACAATTTAAAGTGTTACATAGATTACATTAATCAAAAGTTAAACTGAATAGAATCTTTCCACATGTCTCTCCTATTGCAAATAGTATAAAAATTAAACATTTCTGGATTGAGATTTTTAGAATAACTTCTGAAGTTATTAATACTAAACTGGATCCGGACTCAAAACAAATAATACTTGGAATATCAGAAGAAAGTTTAACACTTAGAACAAGCCAAATAAATTTCCTAGATTACAGTATAATTGGGAATAAATTATTAAAATGTTCGAAAGGCCCTATAACCCCCACAATTAAAATGTGGATTATGGAAATGATGGAGACCCTACACCTGGAAAAAATCAGATTTGCTCTAATGGACAAACAAGAACTCTTTGTTAGAATATGGTCTTCTTTCATCCATTACTTAAAAGGGTAGATTGGTTCGGCAGGGAAACCTAACTGAAACTTGGACTCAGGATCCGATGAAAAGTTACTCTATATTCCTTGATCTTATCGCCAATGATGTATTAATGGAAAATTATTCCATTCCTTATGATTTCTTTTTGCTCTTTTTTTCTTCTCTTTCTCTTTCTTTTTTAATTACTCTTAATCTATTAAAAAAAAAACTATTAGAGGCAGAATGATTCAATTGATAATATTAATAATGTATGACTGATTTACACAAAATATTTCTACCATAATATGTTTCCCAATCTAATAAAAATATATATTTTAAAAAAAAAAGAAAGAATGGAAGGCAGGCCCAGAAGGGAATAAACCAGTTCACCATATGACCGTCACAGTGGTTATAACCAACTGGACTCAAGTGTTAAATACAAGGAACTCAGTTCAGTTGAGTTTATTGTCACGTGTACAGAGAAAAGTTCTTTGTCATTTGTGAAAGACAATACATGATTACAATTTAGCTATTTGCAATGTATAGATACATGGTAAGGGAATAACATTTAGTGCAAGATAAAGCCAGCAAGGATGGTCCGAGGGTCACCAATGAGGTAGATAGTAGTTCTCTGGTTGTGATAGGATGATTCAGTTGCCTGATAACAGCTGAAAAGAAACTGTCCCTGAATCTGGAGGTGAGCATTTTCACACTTCTGTACCTTTCCTAATTTGAGGAAGGACATTCTTGGTAATAAGGGAGTGCAGCGCAAGTTCACCAGGTTAATACCCGGGATGGCGGGACTGACATATAATGAAAGAACAGGCTTGTATTTGCTGGAATTGCGAAGGATAAGAAGGGATCTTATAGAAACATATAAAATTCTTAAAGGAGTGAAGGCTAGATGTTGGGGGAGTCCAGAACCCAGGGTCATAGTTTAAGAATAAGGGTTAGGCCATTTAGGACTCAGAAGAGGGAAAACATTTTCACGCAGAAACTCTGTGGAATTCTCTGCCACAGAAGGCAGTGGAGGCCAATTCACTGGATGTTTTCAAGAGAGAGTTGGATGTGGCTCTTAGGGCTAATAGAATCAAGGGAAATGGGGAGATAGCAGGAATGGGGTATTGATTTTGGATGATCAGCCAAAATCATATTGAAAGGCGGTGCTGGCTCAAAGGGCCGAATGGCCTGCATCTACCTATTTTCTATGTTTCTACGTGATGGTGAGTCCAGCACTCGTTGATGTCTGGTCCTGAAGAAGGGTCCCGAACCAAAATATCACCCCCCCATGTTCTCCATAGATGCTGCTCGACCCGCTGAGTTACTCCAGCACTATGTTCCTTCATGGTCTGGCTAGTGTCTTGCTTATATGAAAGAGCTACATTGCCAATGCACACAACTTTGCTGTCAACATTAAACTGTTGAAAGTACATGAAATTAAATATGTTGATGAAACCTGAGTGATGTACAAGATAATGCTTCACAGGAGAAATTAAATCTGCCTTGAATTAAACCCGACTTGTAGAAACTAAACTAAAGGAAGATGTTTCCAAAAGCTATTATTCCAGAAGTGAAGGGCAGGTGGCGGAGAGTCTAATGCAATTACACCCCTTCATTTGATCAACACAGGGGACAAGGGGTTGTCTTAATCATACTTATATCTGTCAAGAAATAAAAGGCAAACAATATTAAATCTCAAGTGTTTACGTTTCGAGAAACAGTGTGGCAACGGGCCCTTTGGCCCACCGAGTCATTAGACAATAGGTGCAGGAGTAGGCCATTCGACCCTTCGAGCCAACACCGCCATTCAATATGCTCATGGCTGATCATCCTCAATCGGTAACCTGTTCCTGCCTTCTCCCCATATCCCCTGACTCCGCTATTTTAAGAGCCCTATCTAGCTCTCTTGAAAACATCCAGAGAACCGGCCTCCACCGCCCTTTGAGGCAGACAATTCCACAGACTCACAACTCTCTGTGAGAAAAAGTGTTTCCTCTTCTCCGTTCTAAATGGCTTACCCCTTATTCCTAAATTGTGGCCCCTGGTTCTGGACACCCCCAACATCGGGAAAGTTTTTCCTGCCTCGAGCCCTTAACAATCATATATGTTTCAATAAGATCCCCACTCATTCTTCTAAACTCCAGAGTGTACAAGCCCAGCTGCTCCATTCTCTCAGCATGTGACAGTCCTGCCATCCCAGGAATTAACCTTGTAAACCTATGCTGCACTCCCTCAATAGCAAGAATTTCCTTTTTAAACCTATGTCATGTATGTATGCATTATGATGTTTCCCTCATTTATGGTCAACTGGTGCAGTAATTATTGTGTGGACTTGTTTTTCCACGGCATGAAATCACAGACCTTCAAAGTCTTCACCTAGTCACTCACGTGACTCCGAAGTAAAATAGTAAGATTAAACGAGAACTTACCAGTTTGAAGTTTGATAATTATTTTATGAGGAGTTACGATGAGCGATTACGTGCCCTCTGCTCCCTACCCACGTAATTTAACGATTATCTGGTACTGTCAGTCATCTATAATCTTACTATGTTAGTTCAACAACTGTTATCTGTGATTTCACACCGCTGCTTTCAAGATTGACGCGCATGCGTGGGGACGGCCTTCTTCACGTAATCCCTCATCGTAACTCCTCATAAAATAACGATCAAGCTTCAAACTGGTAAGTTCTTGTTTAATCTTACTATTTTGTTGAAACTGATTCATAAAGACACAAATAAATTGTTTCTACTTCTTCTCAATTATTTCTTCCATCGCATTATTAACTGAGATACTCAACTCAACTACTAATAAAAGCAGTAACTGCCTAGTGTGCAATATTTCATTGAGCTCTCACCTTTCATACTCTACTCTGAAATGAAGTTTGATATTTTCAGCAAATTTGGGAAAATGTGGGAACAATTGTCTCTTTCAACAATAAAAATATATTTGCGAATGTTGGCACCTGACTCCAACAGCAGTGATGAAGATTTTTCTAAACAGCATCCATTTCTGTCTTTTAGAAAATAAAATGCTAGTGTAGAGCCACTCTGTTAATTCATATAAGCATTTTCTCACTTCTCCTTTATGTGGGGTAAATTTTATGTTCTTACCTTTATGACAGGCTTTCTTTAGGTATTCTTGCCATTTTCATTCTTAAAAGAAGGCCTAAAGATTCTGAATCCTTGGGGGGGAAAAAGTGGTGCTTTGGAGAAGCACAGACTGAATCTGAATAGTTTGGAAATTATTGATATATCTAATGTAATTGAATTTAAAATAAGCAACATATCGCAAAAATAAAAATTAGGAAAAGTAAATTTGCACTTAATGAATAACACATTTGGAAACATATATTCAATTTAACAAGTATCCCACCACTCCAAAGATAAGAATAAAATCACCCTTGCAACAGATTCCATGGGCTAATGGCCAAATTGATTATAATCAATTGTATTAAAAAAAACTGCATTTAATATTTCATACAGATTTAAATTACCTTGTGGATTTTTTGTCAGAGGTTTAGGTGTCCAATCCTCATCTGACTCGCTAGATTTATAAACTGTGTTTGACGCCTTCTGCTCCGATTTGTCATAAATTCTGGCTTTGGTACATTTAAACCTGTGAAAAATAAAACATGCTCATCATCGGTTATGGTCAACTTCTGGTATTTATCTTCATTGAACTTACCAGTGCAAAATATCTGTGGAAACATTGCTTTGCAATGTTATCGTTACTACTTATTCCTCCAGAGTATTCATGCTCTTATTCAATTGATCATGTCTACTTGACGAAGACAGCAAACAACCTTAAAAATATTTTTCAGAGTTACAGAATAATCAACCAGCATGAAGAATATGATGGATGAGTATGTGTCTATTTCCAGGTCAGAAATCACAATGACCAATCTTTCAGTTTCACACATCTGTGTGATAAGTGAAATAGATCAGAATTCTTCTTTCCATTCTGTAGGTTTAAAGTAATGGCTCATCCTTGCTGCCTGTACTGACAGTGACACTTTGTGCCATGGTTGGGTAAATGGATTGAATAATGAACAACCAGGGCAATCCACCTCTTCATCGATGGGAACATTGACCTTTGTCCAATCTCTGATTGCAAGACTGACTAGTTGCAACATCAAAAAGCATAACTGGGCCCCAATGACTATGGGCTTGTGTTATCCATGGTCACCATCTTCTGAATGACATCAAGTTTGTGTATTGATTGTAAAGTTAGTCCAATTTGAGATCACTGGTGGGAAGTTTTGAATATTGGTGATGAACCTCACCAGGAGGAAATGGTCGTTAGGAGCAAAACTGTATACATCCTGCTGATATAATCTGGGACTAATCACAAGTCTGCTGGGTGTGCTCATTTCATTAAAAGTGGCATTATAAATCGTACTGGTTGACACACCTTGACTTTGCAAGGCATTAATACATCAGGAAGCAGTTTATGTCTTGGGTCCTTTCCTATTTTCCAATGACCAGTGTGCGTGCACATAACAATGAGGGCAGTAACGTGGATGTTGTGGAGCTCCCATGCATCCATTGCCCTCAACCGTTATGGTGTAGAGGCCACAGGTTTGGGATATGGTGTTACAGAAGTCTTACCCCAAAGACTCCAGTGCATTATGGAGTTAGTGAACAGTCCATTTCAGGCTGGTGAAACCAGTGTACTTTTGAATGAAGAGTGCCAAACTTCTTGAGTGTTGTGGATGATCTCTTCCACGGATGCTGAGATATACTTCAATGTCCACTTTGATATCCCTTGTTTATGGGCAATTTCTTGGTGTAGAGAATAATTGCTCCTATACCATCTCTGGTAATATTGAGATCGTTGATTCTGCAGGTCTTGGAGTAAGGTAAAGATTCTGCTGCTGAATGTCTTTATGAGAATAGATTACGAGTTTGGGGACAGGACATTTTTGACACTCTTTGATCTCCTGAAGAGACTTTGGATTCAAAGGGCCTTCCTGGTTGTGCTCCTCCATTTTGAACAGCCATAGATCAAGGATTCCCACAAATTAATTCTGCTGTTACATTTTCATAAAGGGCTGCCATAAAGCATTTTCTGCATTCCAAAGATCTTGATCCTTGATGCCACTTTGTTAACCTGGGAGAAACGAAAGCCTATGGTTTAATTAATCCTGATAATTAATTTGCAGGATTTTAGAGATAGCCGTCAGTTTATGCTTATTATTTTCACATGTATGCAGCACAGTGAAAAGCTTTAACTTGCATGTTATCCAATCAAATCACATAATACAATATATCACAAGTACTAAAGATAGAGTGAAGGGATGGATGGCAGACTGCAAAATATATTTCTCAGTATTGTCATGCAACTGTTCCAGAGAAAATGAGAACTTAAGAGAGGAACTTCAAGATTAAAACACAAAGTGCTGGAATAACTCAGTCTCAGGCATGCACAAGCGATGACAAGGGTTTGTTTGATCCCGATCCCAATTTTTCCAAATGATGTCAAGTTTATTGTTGTATGCATGTACGATGTAGATACAATGAAAGGCTACTTTGCAGATGCATCACAGACTTGGAGACAGATACACATAAAACATCAATTATAGAGTAATTCTGTAAGACTGTTACGAGAGGACTGTGTAAATCTACAAGACATCAGTCAAATCATGTTGTTATGAGAAATCCATGGTAGTGCAAGAGGAATCACGGTTGCATTAGGTTTGCACAAATGGTTTCAAGAATATAGTAGTAGGAAAGTAGCAGATCCTGAAACTGTTGGTGTGGGACTTCAGGCTTCAGTATCTCCTACCTGATTTTAGCAGCGAGACGAAAGAACAGCCCGGATGAATGGGAACCTTGATGACCGATGCCGCCTTCTTGATGTGGGTTCTCATGTGGATGCTATTGATGGTGGGGAGAAGTGTGCCTGTGATGGACTGGGCAGAGTTCACCACATCATACAGCCTCTTGCATTCCTGTGCATTGGATTGCCTTAGCAGGCCAAGTTGCAACCAGTCAGGATATTTCCCACAGTACGTCTGTACAAGTTTGTTAAGAGTTCAGCTGGAGGTTATTGTTGCTGTACCACTCAACCAGTTTCCCTCTCTCTCTAGTATCCAGTTGCAAAGGAAGGCAGAGAACCAGGTATTGGACCTTACTGGTCATTTGGAGGTGATGATAGTGTTAAATACCAAGCCATAGTTGATGAAATGGAATGATCTAACCAAGTAACTGACTCAGAAAGCACATATCTATTTAGTTTTTATGTGGGGAAAAAACTCATGTCAGCATGCATCATAAGAAATGGGCAAAAAGGAAAAAAAGATATGTAATAATTTGTACAAACCAATCGCAACCATGGCTTCATAATTCCGCTTCATGTTGTGAAAACGGACCTTCTCCCAGTCCATTAGTTCTTCAAAAGCTTCCTTGGAAAAATAGCCAGCAATGTCGTTGAAATGGTCAGCATCCTGGAAAAATAAACATTGTACCTGATACACTTTGGTGCATAATCTGTAATCATCAGATATTAAATGCAAAACAGATTTTAAAATATAATTAAAAAAATTTAATACAGGATAATTCCGGGATAAAGAATCACAACTTAAAGTTAAAGGGTAACTTCTTCTGGATAGAATTGAGATATTCCCTCACTAAGAATATAGTGAGTTTTTTTCTCGGGTTGAATAAATCAGCTATTAATTGCATTCCTGCAAGATCAAAACATTATTTATTCCAAGAAGTGATAAACCATATCACAGTAAGAGAGGAAACTGCATTTAAAGTGCAGGTCAGGCATAATCTGCCTGAAAGGTCCAGATCCAAAATGTTGCCCATCAAGATTGCAACTTCCAGCCAATGGACATCAGCTTCTACATTTGTGGCAATGAAGACAGCGACTATCATGGGCTTCCCCCACATTGAAGTCAGGAGCAGAACCCAGTGGCTGCTGCAAAACCACTATTGTAAACAAGAATAAATTGTCAGATATTCAGCAAGCCAGGCAGCATCTGTGGAGGGAGAAACAGAGTGAATGTTTCAGGTTAATATTCTTTCCTCACAGCTGGGGAAAGTTGCCAGATGGAGACAGACAACTAGAAGGATGAGGGAGATGGTCTGAATGGCCTCCCAGATCAATATTAATGTCAGTGATCCACTCCAGAGCCCAGGGAACTCATCCACTCCTCACTGACACCAATTCCTGGGGTGGTGATGGTCTGAGAAGGAGCAGCAGCATCTTCCCCGTTCCCAGGCCCCCGAGAGGACATTTATCCGGCATCTTCTGCCCGCTCTCCATGTCAAAGCGCCCTGGAGTCTGACCTCTGAGCCCTGCATCCCAGACATGGTCTCCACTCCTTCAGCTGCTCCTCGCTCTCCCTTCCTGAGCTCAGACACCTACTTCTCCTCACCTCGCCTACGCTCACTTCTCCTCACCTACACCTCGACTAAACCCCTCGCCTCGACGATACCTCACACCTCACTACGAAACCTCGCCTCGACTAAGCTTCACCTCAACTAAACCTCACACCTCACTAAACTTCACCTCACACCTAAACCTCAACTCACTAAACTTCCACAATTAAACCTCGCACCCCAACTAAATCCTCGCCGCGACTAGACTTTACTTCAACTAAACCCTCAATCACCTCAACTTTACCTCAGCTAAACCTCACCTGAGATAAATTCCACACCTCACTAAACCTCGCTTCAACTAAACTTCACCCCAAACCTCGCTTTAACTAAACCCCGTCGCCTCGAACCTCCCCTCAACTAAACTCCGCCTCTCTGCCGCTCCCGCTATTTATAGCCCCCCTGACGTGAGCGGCGGCTCCACCCAGAGCGCGGGTCACGTGACAGCTCGAGCCCGGGGCTGGAAAAGGCGCCAAAAGCCGTTGGTCGCGAGTCTCCCGTCTCCCCCCACCCTCGCTTTCCCGCCGCCGCGCCGCTGAGGGGGAGGGGCTACGGCCGCCGCGGCGGAGGGGATGGGCTGTGAGGGGCGGGGCTTGAAGAGACGTCACCGTAACCGCGCCTGTGCCCCTCCCCCCTGCGGCTTTCTCGGGCAGTGCGCCTGCGCCGCTCTCCGCGTTCGGCCCCTCCCCCGGCGGCGGGACAGCGAGGACAGCGCGAGTTCTGGGCGGCTTCTGGCGCCTTTTCCCGCCGACGGTTCGAGCTGTCCACGGGACTAATGATGTAATGAATAACCAGGGCGTCAGGGACTTGTGTGGCAGCTGCTGCAGTAATGCACCTCCTGCAATGCAGCAGTTACTTGCAGGGCAGCCGCTGCTGCAGGGGAGTAGCTGTTGCGCGGGTGCTAATGTTGCACGGGAGCAGCTGCTGCAGTGATGCACGTCCTGCAATGCAGCAGTACTCTGCAGGGGAGCCGCTGCTGCAGTGATGCACCTCCTGCTATGCAGTTTTAACTTGCAGATAATGCAGCGGAGCAGCTGCAGTGGAGCATCTCCTGCAGCTGCAGGGAAAGTTCAAGCCTCCACCATCTCCTCAGGCAGCGTGTCCCAGATTGCAACCACCCTCTGGGTGAGTTTAATCTCATCCACGTCCGTTTTATTGTTCTGTTAGTATAGTCTGGTCTGCAGTTCCTTGTTCTATCATCTTATTCTAATTGTTGACTCCAAATACCATGTTTCCTCATCTGTTCTTGCCCCATCAGAGAATATTATCCCCTTTGTTCCACCAATCCACCACAACCCCTCTCTAGAACTGAAAAACAACTGTTTTTGTTGCTGTTTCCTACTCTGGTGAAGGGTCTCTGATCTGAAACTGAACTGCTTCTTTCTCCACAAATGCTGTCTAAACTGCTGAATGTTTTTTGAATTTTCTTCCTTTTTAATTTCAGATTTTCAGCTTCTGCGGTTCTTTGTTTTATACGTTCATTTTAAAGTTGTGACCGGCCAATAACGAATCAAAGGAGATCAGATACGTGGTGACGTAATCTACTGGGATTCAAGTAACTAGTAAGTATTTCAATGGGAAGGTTCTGCCTACTCGGGATGGGACTCCATTTTAGTGCAGTTTAGAGATACAGCGCGGAAACAGGCCCTTCAGCCCACTGAGTCCACACCGACCAGTGATCCCCGCACACCAACACTATCCTACACAGAAACAGAGACATGGCTGCAAGAGGGCACTGAATATTCAAGGGTATACCTCCTATCGAAAAGACAGACAGATGGGGGGGGGGGTAACACTGTTGGTGAGGGATGAAAATGCAGTCCCTTGCAAGGGGTGACATTGAAACAGGAGATGTGGAGTCAGTATGGATAGAACTAAGGAATTGTAAGGGTAAAAATACCCTAGTGGGACTTATCTACAGGCCCCCAAACAGTAGCCTGGTGCAAGTTGAATGAAGGCAATTCTGGATTTAGTGTTATGTAATGAACCAGATTTGATAAAGGAACTTGAGGTTAGTGAGCCATTAGGAGGTAGTGACCATAACATGGTCAGGTTTAATCTACAATTGGAGAAGGAGAGGGGTAGATTGGAGGTGTCAGTGTTACAGTTGAATCAGGAGGACTATGGGGCCATAAGGGAGGAGCTGGCCAAAGTTTTCTATTTATTTATTTAAATTATTTTTTGTTAGAAGTAAGTACAGTAGTGTGGTATCTAATACATACATACACATTACCATTCTTGTAGAACTTCTTATTATTAATTTGATAATAAAAGAAGAGTGAAGGAAAAAGGGAAATAAAGGGTGTCGAGATAGATAGACAAGCAAGTAGAGACAGCGACAGAGAGCAGAGATAAAAAGCTAAGAAGATTGAAAGAAAAAGAGAGAGAAAAGAAATTAGGGGAGATATACCTATCTCGTGTCTTTACGGGGTGGAAGATTGCAACCTTCACGTGGTCCGCCCTGTTTTGACTAATGCAATCAACCCGGCGTGCACAATCAAATAAGATCAAATAGAACATGTTGTCCTACAACTTTAGGCTGTGTACGCCACATGCAAGAAGAAGAAGTATCTTTACCATTCGTCACCCGGTTCTGAACCATTTAATTTCTAACGTTATGTTATGTTGCACCATATGCTTGTTAAAAATCGATTAAAGGAGACCAGATCTTTAAGAATTGGTCTACTTTGCCTAGTAGGAGCAATCTCATTTCTTCAAGATGTAGCGTTTCCGACATATTTGAAATCCACATTTTGAACGTTTAAGATGGCCAAAGTTGACTGGAAAGATACCCTAGCAGGGATGACAGTGGAACAACAATGGCAGGTATTTCTAGGACTAATACAGAAGGTGCATGATCAGTTCATTCCTAGGAGGAACAAAGATTCCAAAAGGAGTAAGGGGCGATCATGGCTCATAAGGGACATCAGGGACAATATAAAAATGAAAGGGAAGAAGTACAATGTAGCAAAAATGAGCGGGAAGCAAGAGGATTGGGTAATGTTTAAAGAGCAACAGAAGATAACAAAAGACAATACGGGGAGAAAAGATGAGGTACGAAGGTAAGCCAGCCAAGAATATAAAGGAAGATAGTAAAAGCTTCTTTAGGTATGTGAAGAAGATAAAATTAGTTAAGACCAAAGTTGGACCATTGAAGACCAAAAAAGATTAATTTATTATGGGGAACAAGGAAATGGCAAATGAGTTGAACAGGTACTTTGGACCTGTGTTCACTAAGGAGGACACAAACAAACAAACAATCTTCCTGATATAGTAGTGGCCAGAGGATCTGGGGTGACACAGGAACTGAATGAAATCCACATTAGGCAGGAAATAGTTTTGGGTAGATTGATGGGGCTGAAGACTGATAAATCCCCAGGGACTGAAGACTGATAGATCCCCAGGGCCTGATGGTCTGCATACCAGGATACTTAAGGAAATGACTAGAGAAATAGTGGAAGCGTTGGTGATAATTTTCCAATGTTCTGTAGACTCAGGATCAGTTCCTGTGGATTTGAGGGCCTCTAATGTTATCTCACTTTTTAAGAAAGGTGGGAGAGAGAAAACAGGGAATTATAGACAAGTTAGCCTGACATTGGTGGTGGGGAAGATGCTGGAGTCAATTATAAAAGATGAAATAGCGGCACATTTGGATAGCAGTAACATGATAGGTCCGAGTCAGCATGGATTTACAAAGTGGAAATCATGCTTGACTAATCTTCTGGAATTCTTTGATGATGTAACTAGGAAAATGGACAAGGGAGAGTCAGTGGATGTAGTGTACCTGGACTTTCAGAAAACATTTGATAAGGTCCCACTTTATTAGTGGGCAAAATTAGGGCACATGGTATTGGGTAAAATGCTGACATGGATAGAAAATTGATTGGCAGACAGGAAGAAAAGAGTAGGGATTAACAGGTCCCTTTCAGAATGGCAGGCAGTGCTAGTGGGGTACCACAAAGCTCAGTGCTGGGGCCACAGCTATTTACAATATACATCAATGATTTGGATGAAGGGATTCAAAGTAACATTCGCAAGTTTGCAGAAAACTCAAATCTGGGTGGCAGTGTGAACTGCGAGGTGGATTCTATGAGAGTGCAGGGTGACAAACACATTGGGGGAGTGGGCAGATGCATGGAAGATGAAGTTTAATGCGGATAAATGTGAGGTTATCCACTTTGGTAGCAAAAACAGGAGGGCAGATTACTATCTAAATGGCTTCAAGTTGGGAAAAGGGGAAGTACAACGGGATCTGGGGGTCCTTGTACATCAGTCTATGAAAGTAAGTGTGCAGGTACAGCAGGCAGTGAAGAAAGCGATTGGCATGTTGGCCTTTATAACAAGAGGAGTCGAGTATAGGAGCAAAGAGGTCCTTCTGCAGTTGTACTGAGCCCTAGTGAGACCACACCTGGAGTATTGTGTGCAGTTTTGGTCCCCTAATTTGTGGAAGGACATTCTTGCTATTGAGGGAGTGCAGCATCGGTTTACAAGATTAATTCCTGAGATGGTGGTACTGTCATATGCTGAGAGAATGGAGTCGCAGGACTTGTGCACTCTGGAGTTTAGAAGGGTAAGAGACTATCTTATTGAAACATATAAAATTGTTAAGGGTTTGGATACACTAGAGGCAGGAATCATGTTCCCGATGTTGGGGGAGTCCAGAACCAGGGGGCACAGTTTAAGAAGAAGTGGTAAGCCATTTAGAACGGAGACGAGGAAACACTTTTTCTCATAGAGAGTTGTGAGTCTGTGGAATTCTCTGCGGTGGATGCAGGTTCTCTGGATACTTTCAAGAGAGAGCTAGATCGGGCTCTTAAAGATAGCGGAGTCAGGGGATATGGGGAGAAGGCAGGAACGGGGTAGTGCTTGGGGATGATCACATTGAATGGCGGTGCTGGCTCGAGGGGCCGAATGGCCTACTGCACCTATTGTCAGACGCTGGGTACAATTTACATTTATATCAAGACAATTTACCTGCAAACCTGCACGTTATTTGAGTGGGGGAGGAAACCGAAGATCTCGGGGGAAACACATGCAGGTCATAAGTGATAGGAGAAGAATTGGGTCATTTCGGCCCATCAAGTTTACTCTGCCATTTAATCATGGCTGATCTCTCCCTCCTAACCTTATTCTCCTGCCGTAACCCCATAACCCCTGACACCCGTACTATTCATGAATCTGTCTCTGCTTTAAAATTGTCCACTGACTTGGCCTCTGTCTGTGGCAAAGAATTCCACAGATTCACCACCCTCTGGCTAAATAAATTTCTTCTCATCTCTTTCCTCATGAACATCCTGTAATACTAAGGCTATGACCTCTAGTCCTACACTCTCCCACTGGTGGAAACATCCTTTCCACATCCACTTTGGCCAAGGTCACGGAGTGAATGTACAAACTCCGTGCAGCTAGCACCCGTAGTCGGGATCGAACCGGTGTCTCTGTCGCTAGTATCGCCCTATTTTATCTGCTCTGACCAGGAAGTTAGATGAAAGCAGCACATTAGGAATAGTAATTTTCCTGAAATTAATCCAACAGTATAAAAAACGTTTTGTAATAAATCAATTTTTTACAATATGCACTGCTATGTGTCACTGCTAATCTCCTGGAAGGTGTCTCCTTAATGCTTGAACCAGTTTCTCATGTGTTAGTCAGCAGGATGAATAAGAGGTAGTGAACAGTAAAATATTTAAATGCCTAATATATCACTGGTGCCACTTAAAAACCCTTTCTCAAAGGTGGAAATTTCAACGACCAGAGGATATAACTTTTTTTTTGTTAATTTTTTTAATTAATTAGAAGCAATTACATAATTAAAAAGGTGCGTGTTCATTGTTGACATAATAAAAATCATGTTGTTCTTTGTAGATATACATAATCAGTATTATTTATATTAATCATTGCATAATAATTGTGCTTCTATATTTTTTTCCATTTTTACAAAGGTAGAAAATAGTAGAAAAAGATTAAACAAATAAAAAATCTATATAAAAAGTTGGGAAAGAATGGAATATTCAACAGATTTTACATCGTTGGAGATACATCCGCGTTTTATGAAATGTACTACTTCATCTATTCTTCGATTCTCGTTTCAGTCGGGTTCTCGTGCCGAACCAGTTTGCCCCTTCAAATATTCAATAAATGGGGACCATATTTTTTTAAATAGTTCTTGTTTGTCCATTAAGACAAATCTTATTCTTTCCAAATATAGGGTCTCCGACATTTCTGTGGTGCACATTTTAATTGTGGGGGTTATAGAGTCTTTCCAAAATGTTAATATTAATTTTTTCCCAATGATTAAACTATAATCAAAAAAATTATTTGATTCGAAGTAATAAATTGATTTGGTTCCGTTATTCCTAATATTATTAATTTTGAGTCAGGAGCCAGGTTGGTATTGACGACTTCTGAGATTATCTTAAAAATTTCCATCCAAAATTATTAATTTTTGTACAACTTACGAACGAGTGCAATAGGTTAGCCTCTAAGTGTTGACATTTATCACAAATAGGGGAGACACTTGGAAAAATTCTATTCAGTTTTGTTTTTGAATAATGCAGTCTATGCAATACTTTAAATTGTATTAAAGAATGTCTAGTGTTTAACGAACAGTGATGTATATGTTGTAGGCTTTCATCCCAAATTTCTGGAATAATTGTTTGACCTAATTCATTTTCCCATGATTGCCAATATAAATCCGTCTTTGGAGCATCGCTATCTAATAAAACACTATAAATATATGGTATCAGTTTTTCTGTGTTCGGATGTTTATTCAAACATAACTTTAAGATAAAAAAAGAGACAAGTTTGAAGGAGATGTGTGAGGAAAGATTATTATTCCATAGAGTGGTGGGTGTCTGGAACATTGCGAGGGGTGGTGATGGAAGCAGATATAATAGTGGTGTTTAAGAGACTTTTGGAAAGGTACATGGATATGCTGGGATTGCAGAGATATGGATCATGTTCAATTTGGCATCATGTTTGGCACATACATTGTGGGCCGAACGGCCTGTTCCTGCGCTGTGTTTGTTGTTGCTATAATGGAATATTGTTGTAAAGATTGATAATACTATGAGAAAGATAAAGCAAGTACAACATCTTTTTGTGCCTGGGAAACCTGATCTCCCGGTTTCCCAACACTTTAATTCCCCTCCCCATTCCCAGTCTGTCCTGGGTCTCCTCCATTGTCAGAGTGAGGCCAAACGCAAATTAGAGGAACAGCATATCATATTTTGCTTGGGCAGCTTACACCCCAGCAGTATGAATATTGATTGCTCTAACTTGGTCCCCAATTCACACAGGGAGTGGAAAACCAGGGACCCATCCCTTATATCCCAGACTTCTCCACACAAAGTATCATCATAAAGGGGGAAATACAGCAAGGCACAATATTAATACAGTTTGAAAACATAAATAATTATCCAAAGTATTGATTAGTAGGACTGGATGTTACAATCCCTCGGGTTTTTCACTACAATTGACATTTGGTATTCTTGGGGATGACCACTAGGTGATTTGCTACCAATCAGACACATCTTCAGTTGTGTACCTCAACGTCACTGGGTGTTTCGGCCGTTTATCACAACACCCTCAGTCGAGGCAGGCGCACCGCAGGGTGATCAGCCCTGGGTGTGTGTCTTATGGTTAGCCTCTAGATGGTCACGTGGCAGCCCAGACAGCATCTTTCCTCTTCAGCCACAGCCATTGACTGCTCCATTCAGCTTATTTCCTTCCATCCTCCTCTCTACCGCTGACCGTGGCTGGTTGGGCTCTGGACTCGTGTCTGTTGGTGGGACAGTACTTGTTTGAGCTTGGCCTGGGGTGCTGATACCCTGTGGACTGTGGTGGTCAACCTGCCACTGGGCTTCACTCGACTGATTTGGCCTACCTCTTAGAAAGTAATGGTCAATACCAGGCCCCTCACCAAGCTCTCTCAGGCACTTTTTCCTGCCCTGGTGGATCTTGAGACCCTTCTCTGATGTTATCTTTTCCCAGCCACAGACGCAGCTTCGTAACTTATGTCCTGCCTGTGCTGCTGCTCTGTCAATTGCTGTGCTAGTTGTCTTATTCATAGTCAATTCCTTCCGTAGCAATATAAGGGTGGATCCAAACGCTGATTAGCGATGGATCCTGCTGACATGAGGAGCTAGCCCATGCCAGCCTCCGGTCAGCAGTCTCTCCAGGCTGTCACTAGGTCTTTCCCTGGTTGCCCGCTGCCCTTTCGCAGCAGTCACTGGTTTGATCCACATGTTCATATTGATTAGTAGGATTGGATGTTACAATTCCAAAGGTTTTTAATTAATTAAAAAGGAAAGAATTAAATAAAAAACACCGAAAATGGGTGACCTTTCTCTGATAAAGCTTTGCCTGCAGTCTGAACATTTGTACGGCCTCTCTCCGGTGTGGATCCACTGGTGTTGGTGTAGGGTCCCTGCCCGTGCGAAGCTCTACCCACATTCTACACATTCATGCAGTCTGTGAAACTCTTCCTGCAGCCGCTATCCCGTGTGGGTCTTCTTCTTATCAAGTCCACACACAAGATTAGAAGTTGTTCAGCCAGAGCTGAACACCAGTCTCGGCATCTGCATACAATGGTGTCTGTCTTGCGCTTCTTGTGCGTGGTGGTGGAAAGATTGGTGCAAACAAGGCCGTGATGTGAATGCTCTTTCCTTGACCCCGTAGACGTGACGCTCTTTCCTTGACCATCCTCTGGTGCCGATGGAGGGAGCTGGACTCTGAAACTCTTCTTCCAGACTGTGCTTTTCTATGGCCTCTCTCCGGTGTGGGTCCGCTGGTGCAGGTGGAGATGCCCTGCCCGTGTAAAACACTTCCCACATTCTGCACATTCATGCTGTCTCTCCTTTGTCCCTGCTTGAAGATCACCTGAGCTCAGTTGTTGGTGAACGACGGCTTCGTTTCCCCCTACCCCTCTCTCCTCACCGAGCCCCTCGACCCCAGGCTCCAGTATGGGTCACGTTGCAGGCAGAGGAGGCAAGGCAAGGCAAGTTTATTTATATAGCACCATTCATACAAGCTGCAATTCATAGTGCTTTACAAAAGAAACAAGAGAATAACATAGTTTAAAAACATTGCAGAACCACAATACAACACAGGACAACAAAATAGCCAATAAGCCAATTGCATGAATAGTAAAACAAAATCACTAAAACATTAAGGCGATTTTAAAAGCACATAAAAGGGTTAAAACTAGGAAGATTAAAATTACCCGCATGTTGGGTCATGAAAAAGCTACATCAAACAACAGTGTCTTTAGGCCTGACTTAAATGTGGTTACAGACTGCGCACACCTCAGGTGTTCAGGGA
Source organism: Raja brachyura (assembly GCA_963514005.1). The sequence goes on along the minus strand of OY740823.1, from coordinate 4,851,126 downwards.
GCCTGTTCCACAGGTGTGGAGCATAGAAACTGAATGCTGCTTCAGCCCTTTTTGTTCTGACCCTGGGAACATGGAGTAAACCTGTCCCCGAAGACCTGAGGAGTCTCGGTGCCTCATAAACAACAAGTAAGTCAGAGATGTATTTTGGACCCAGACCATTCAGAGCCTTGTATGCCAGTAACAGAATTTTAAAATCTATCCTTTTACACACAGGGAGCCAGTGCAAAGATTTAAGGACAGGTGTAATGTGGTCCATTTTCTTGGTGTTGGTTAAGACTCTGGCAGCGGCATTCTGGATAAGCTGCAGTTGTTTAATTGATTTTTTACTGAGACCTGTAAAGATACTATTACAATAATCTAACCTACTGAAGATATATGCATGAACAAGTTTTTCAGTGTCTTCTTTGGACAGAAATCCCTTGATTCTTGCAATGTTTTTTAGATGGTAGTAGGCAGATTTGGTAATGGTCTTTATATGGCTGTTAAAATTCAAATCCGAGTCTATAACTACACCAAGGTTTCTGGCTTTGTCTGTGGTTTTCAATGCAATTGAGTCAAGTTGAGCACTTATCTCTAGCCTTATTTTTTTGGGGCCAAGGACAATAATTTCTGTCTTATTTGCATTGAGCTGGAGGAAATTCTGGTTCATCCACTCATTAATTCGTTTGACACACTGACTCAGTGAGTGTAGGGGACTATGGTAATGCGGTGACACTGTGATATAAAGTTGTGTGTCTTCGGCATAAGTATGGTAGGATATGTTAAAATACTCTATGATCTGAGCTAGGGGGAGCATGTAAATATTAAACAAGATGGGTCCAAGAATGGAACCCTGGGGAACCCCGCATGTGAGTTTTGTATGTTCTGATTCATAATTACCAAGGGAAACAAAATAATCCCGATCTTTCAAGTAGGATTTGAACCAGTCCAGCACAGAACCAGAGAGTCCTACCCATTTCTCCAGTCTTTCAAGTAGTATGTTATGGTCCACCGTATCAAAAGCAGCACTGAGATCTGGAAGTACCAAAACTGAAGCTTTTGATGCATCACTGTTTAGATGTATGTTGTTTAGGACCTTAGTAAGTGCAGTCTCAGTGCTGTGATGTGGCCGAAATCCCGACTGGAAAATATTAAAAATATTGTTTTGGATCATAAAGCTGTAAATTTGTTTATAAACTACCCTTTCAATGATCTTTGCCAGAAATGCTAAATTAGATATGGGCCTGTAGCTGCTCATAGCTGAAGCATCCCGATTAGGCTTCTTCAATAGGGGCTTGATCACTGCAGTTTTTAAGGCTTTGGGAAAATACCCCAATCAAAGGGAAGAGTTTACTATGTTCAGCACTGTTAAAAATATTTTTAAAGAAGCTTGTGGGCATCAGATCAAGACAGCAGGTAGTGGACTTTAGCTGTTGAACAATTTCAGTCAGGGATGCACAATCTAAAAGTTCAAAATGTTGTAGATTCATTAGTGAATCTGGAGGCATAAGTGACAAAGCCATGTTCCCTGGGGTGGTGCTACACATTGTCTTATCTTCAGAATTTTATCAGTGAAGAAATCTGCAAAGTCATTACACGACTTGCTGGACAGGAGCTCAGGAGGGACTGATGACGAGGGGTTTGCCAGTCTATCGACAACGGCAAATAATGTGCGGGAATTATTATTTTTGTTGATAACCTCTGAGAAAAAGGACTGCCTTGCCCCTTTCAATTCCTGATTATAGATACGGAGGCTGTCCTTGTAGATGTTGTAGTGGACCTGTAGTTTGGTTTTTCGTCACCTACGTTCGGCCTGTCTACACTTTGTTCTTTGGGATCTCACTGCTGTGGCATTTCTCCATGGTGACTTTTTCCTTCCAGATAAAACCTTGGTCTTTAGTGGTGCAATAGCATCAATAAGAGTTGTAACATTGGAGCTGAAACCATCCACAAGGTCATCGACAGAGGCCGAGGGCAGAGTTGGTGATGGTGTAAAGGCCTGAGTGAACAATGCGCCGGTGTTTTCATTGATACAACACCTTTTGATCACCTCTGGTTCTTTTCTGATACTGCTAGCACAGGTTGTCGTTTTAAAAAATACATAGTGGTGATCAGAAAGAGCAACATCAGTCACCGTAACATCAGAAATGTCGAGACCCTTTGAAATAATCAGATCCAATATATGCCCCCTATTGTGAGTCGGCTCTGTTACGTGGTGATACAGTCCAAAATTGTCCAGAATGTTCAGGAGCTCTTTTGCACCTCCATCCTCAGCATTGTCTATGTGAATATTGAAATCACCCGTTAAGACCACACAATCAAAATCAATGCATACGATGGACAGTAATTTGGCAATCTCATCAAAAAACTGTGCATTATATTTTGGTGGCCTGTAAATAGTTAAAAGTATTGTTCGCTGGGGAGAACTCAGCTGAACAGTGACATATTCAAAGGAGTTGAAATTTCCACAAGACATTTTCTTGCATCGTAAAGTCTCCTTATATAAAATGGCAACTCCGCCTCCTTTTCTGTGCATTCTGACTTCATTCATAAAAATAAAACCAGGAGGTGCTGATTCAATCAACACTGTGTCATTATTATTTACACTTAACCATGTTTCTGTTAAAAAAATAAAATCAAGATTGTGCTTAATAATAAAATCATTGATTAAAAATGACTTGCATGAGTCACAGTGCCATCTCACAGATATCCAATCACAATGGATCTCATTTACATATGACATTACAGTGGGACAGGGGTAGGAGATTGCAACCTTCACATGGTCCCATGAATGCAATCAACCTGGCGTGCACAATCAAATAAGATCAAACAGAGCAAGTTGTCTCTCCCACCCTCCCCCCTCTCCCCCTCTCGTCAGCCCCTCTCCCTCTCTCTACCCCTCTGTTCCTCTCTCCCTCTCCCTTCCCCTCTCTCCCCCTCTGCTCCTCTCTTCCCCTCCCTCTACCCCTCCCCCTCTCTCTCCCTCTCCCTCTCCACCTATCTCTCTCCCTCATTCCCCCTGTTGCTGCTGGCGCCTCTTTCTCTGAGCGCTGACACTCCTTCTCTTGGAGTGAAGTTCTCTGGAGGACTGTATGTAACAGCTCCTCTACTTGGGATAGGCGTGAACATACTCTATCCAGCCCCGGTGAGGAATCATCCCCCGACTCCATGGGCCTAGCAGACTTTTCAGGTGCCTTGCACCCTAATGGCGATGGCTCCGTGCTGTGTAGCACTAAGTCTGCAGTCGCTAACTCTGTAGCTAGCGACTGTACAGGGTTATGACGCAGGGCATCCATGCCTGAGCTGCCGTGGCTGATTGTGACTCACCGCTTTCCCTTCCCTGTTTTTTCCATGCTAGCGATCGGTAGATAGCGTACCGGCCAGCACGGACTCGAACACAAGTGAAAGTTTTGACTTACCTGGAGTCTGAATATTTACCGCTGGAGGAGCTCCGTTCCTCGCAGTCTCCGTGCGTCAATGAGGCTGATGTACTGGTGCGCTTGCGGCCTGGCGGGTCTCACGTGACTCCGAAGTAAAATTTAACAGTCTTGACTCCTGGTTTTTCCCCTGAGTGAAGAGTCCAGATCCAGAATCTGTGAATGGGGTGGTGGTCTGTGTGTTTCTGGGGTGGGTTGTTTCTGACTCTGAGGAACAGTGGAACAATGACTGCCCAGCTCCACGCAGTGTAAATGTGCTTGGGGTTCCTGTCTTCATCACTCTGTCGACCAGTGGTACCTCTATTCCCCAGCTACCGTTGGTCATTTGCAGGACAGATGAAGCCAATTATTGATAATTGATAAGATAAATTGAGGACAGAGGAAGCCAATTATTCAACCCACAGTGTCTTTGCTGGTTGTGCAAGAGTCAGATCCCACCTTCTGGTAACCAGTCTTCAAGCACACATTTTAGTGTATAAGTTTCATCAAAGGTAATTTTGGCTGAGTTCCAAATCAGTACTGATCCTGTGGTGGGAGTAACGTTTCACCAGGCCTAAAATCTTTCAACTAATTCCTGTATCACCGTGCTACCCTGTATTGGTCCGAATTGCTCAGGGAAAGAGTTGCTCCTCTTCCTTTCGTCCCTCATCTCATTACTCTATACACCTCAATCGATGCTCTCGTGAAATTTAGTCTTTCCAATAATTTTTCAAAGTTCTAAATGCAGTTAATAATTTTCAGACGTATTCCAATTAACCACCTAACAGCCTGTGACTTTGCCAATGTTAACCTTTCTTGGAATTAGAAATGTGTGGTAAATGTTTGAGTTGTGTTTATGTGTTGGAACAGCATTTGTTTTATTTGAGCGGAAGTTGTGAGCAACCATGACATGTGACAGGATTTGTTGGGGGAGAGACTTCACCATTTGGACTCGTCAATATTTTAAAGTAGAGGTGGTGTGCAACCTAAATGGGAACTTGATGTTGTGTTTTCCAGTTGGACATCAGACTGTAGCATCTGTTGGTTTGATTTCAAAGCTGCAGCATCTGTGGGTCTTTATCCATATTTGTAGGATCTGCGGATCTCTATTTCAGATTTACAGCATCTGCGGGTCTTTATTTCAGGTTTGCAGCATCTGCCAGTATTTATTTCAGATTTGCAGCATCTGCCTGTTATCTGTTAGATTTGCAGCATCTGCCGGTTATATACCAGATTTGCCGCATCTGCAGGTCTTTATTTCAGATTTGCAGCATCTGCGGGTTTGATTAAGGTAGAACTGCAGATGCTGGAAAAATTGAAGGTAGACAAAAATGCTGGAGAAACTCAGTGGGTGAGGCAGCATCGACGGAGCGATGGAATAGGTGACATTTCGGGTAGAGACCCTTCTTCAGACTGATGTGGGGGTGGGGGACAGAAAGAAAAGGCGGAGACAGTAGGCTGTGCGAGAGCTGGGGAGGGGAAGGAGGGAGAAAGCAAGGACTACCTGAAATTGGAGAGGTCAATGTTCATACCGCTGGGGTGTAAAATACGCAAGCAAAATATGAGGAGCTGTTCCTCCAATTTGTGGTGGGACTCACTCTGGCCGTGAGGAGGCCCAGGACAGAAAGACCACATCACTGGCCACATCTTCCATCTCCTCCCCTTTCTGCTTTCTCCTTCCTTCCCCTCCCCTTCCCAGCTCTCACACAGCCCACTGTCTCCGCCTCTTCCTTTCCTCTTCCCGCCCGCACATCAGTCTAAAGAAGGGTCTCGACCTGAAACGTCGCCTATTCCTTCGCCCCATGGACGCTGCCTCCTCCCCCGCTGAGTTTCTCCAGCATTGTTGTTGTCTCTGCGTCTTTGAATTATCTCATTCCCGATGACGTAACCGGCCCCGCCTCCCTGATGACGCACAGGCCGCAGTGCGCATGTGCACAGCATGGCAAGTCCCGGATGGGCGGCGCTTCCTTCCTTCCTTCCGCCCAGTTGCAGCCGGAGATCACAGAGCAGCAGCGGCGGTGGAGGAGCGGGCGCCGGCCCCGGCCCCGGCCCTGGCCCTGGTCCTGGTCCTGGTCCCGGTGGCCCGGCCGTAGGAGAGAGGGGAGAGGGAACCCCACGGGCTCGGGGAGAGGAGAGAGACTTCACTGTCCGGGCCGGGAGACTCAGACTCAGGGCCGGGGAGCGAGGACAGCAAGTTGCCATCGGTGAGTATTTTGTCCGCCGGTCCCCAGTGGACGGGTCTAATGTTGGGGAGAGACTTGGCTTAAATTTCCCCATTTAATTTGATTTGTTCTTGTCAGGACGTTGAATTTATTGTTGTGAGTAAATGTGTCCCAGTGATAGTTTGAAGCAAAGATTATAGAGGAGCAAGATGCGCCGCTCAGTGGAAATCCAATGTGCTGGTGTGTAGAACGTCACGGCCGCCATTTTGGCGGATTCCCCCCCACGTGTAATCCGCTCCAAAGCTACAGAGCAGTTGTAAACAAAGATTATAGAGGAGCAAGATGCATTAGAAAGTTATTCGATTTATTTGTAATAGATCTTTACTTACCTCTCGATCCTTCTCTCTCCTCTCTTTTCTCGATCTCTCTCTCTTCTCGATCTCTCTCTCCCCTCTCTTTTCTCGATCTCTCTCTCACTCTCCCCCCTCTTCTCTTGGTCCCTCTCTCTCACCTCTCGATCTCTCTCCCCTCTTCTCTCGATCTCTCTCTCCCCTATCTTCTCTCGATCTCCCTCCCTCCACTCTACCCCTCCCTCCTTCCGTCTCCCCCTCCCTTTTCACCCTGTTCCCCCATTTCCCTCGCATCTTTCCTCGCCAGCCCCCACCTTTGCGTAGTTTACCTTGCATTGCATTGTACAGCTTCCCTTGTATTGCTTTAACACACACTGTGCACAAAATTACAGGCACACACAAACACACAAGTAATCTCAGCTCAACTCAGTATCCCGTACCTGCCTTCTCTCCATACCCTCTGATCCCCTTAGCCACAAGGGCCACATCTAACTCCCTCTTAAATATAGCCAATGAACTGGCCTCAACTACCCTCTGTGGCAGAGAGTTCCAGAGACCCACCACTCTGTGTGAAAAAATTCCTTCTCATCTCGGTCCTAAAGGATTTCCCCCTTATCCTTAAGCTGTGACCCCTTGTCCTGGACCTCCCCAACATCGGGAACAATCTTCCTGCATCTAGCCTGTCCAACCCCTTAAGAATCTTGTAAGTTTCTATAAGATCCCCTCTCAATCTCCTAAACTTTTCCTAATCGGCCACCATTTAGATAGTAGTCGGTCTTCCTATTTTTGCCACCAAAGTGGATAACCTCACATTTATCCACATTATACTGCATCTGCCAAACATTTGCCCACTCACCCAGCCTATCCAAGTCGCCCTGCATTCTCCTAGCATCCTCCTCACAGCTAACACTGCCCCCCAGCTTAGTGTAATCCGCAAACTTGGAGATATTGCCTTCAATTCCCTCATCCGGATCATTTATGTATATTGTAAATAGCTGGGGTCCCAGCACTGAGCCTTGCGGTACCCCACTAATCACTGCCTGCCATTGTGAAAAGGACCCGTTTACTCCTACTCTTTGCTTCCTGTTTGCCAGCCAGTTCTCTATCCACATCAATACTGAACCCCCAATGCCGTATGCTTTAAGTTTATATACTAATCGCTTATGTGGGACCTTGTCGAAAGCCTTCTGGAAGTCCAGATACACCACATCCACTGGTTCTCCCCCATCCACGCTAGTAGTTACATCCTCGAAAAATTCCACAAGATTCGTCGGGCATTATTTACCTTTCGTAAATCCATGCTGACTTTGTCCAATGATTTCACCACTTTCCAAATGTGCTGATATCCCATCTTTAATAACTGACTCTAGCAGTTTCCCCACTACCGATGTTAGACTAACTGGTCTGTAATTCCCCGTTTTCTCTCTCCCCCCTTCTTAAAAAGAGGGGTTACGTTTGCTACCCGCCAATCCTCAGGAACTACTCCAGAATCTAAAGAGTTTTGAAAGATTATCACTAATGCATCCACTATTTCCGGAGCTACTTCCTTTAGTACTCTGGGATGCAGCCTATCTGGCCCTGGGGATTTATCGGCCTTTAATCCATTCAATTTACCCAACACCACTTCCCGACTAGCCTGGATTTCACTCAAGTACTCCTTTGACCCATGGTCCCCTGCTATTTCCGGCAGATTATTTATGCCTTCCTTAGTGAAGACGGAACCAAAATAGTTATTCAATTGGTCCGCCATATCCTTGTTCCCCATGATCAACTCGCCTGTTTCTGACTGCAAGGGACCTACATTTGTTTTAACTAATCTATTTCTCTTCACATATCTATAAAAACTTTTGCAGTCAGTTTTTATGTTCCCTGCCAGTTTTCTTTCATAATCTATTTTTCCTTTCCTAATCAAGCCCTTTGTCCTTCTCTGCTGGTCTCTGAATTTCTCCCAGTCCTCTGGTATGCTGCTTTTTCTGGCTACTTTGTACGCATCATCCTTTGCTTTGATACTATCCCTGATTTCCCTTGTTATCCACGGATGCACTACCTTCCCTGATCTATTCTTTTGCCAAATTGGGATGAACAATTTTTGTGGTTCATCCATGCAGTCTTTAAATGTCTTCCATTGCGTATCCACCGTCAACCCTTTTAGAATTGATTGCCAGTCAATCTTGGCCAATTCACGTCTCATACCCTCAAAGTTACCTTTCCTTAAGTTCAGAACCATTGTTTCTGAATTAACAATGTCACTCTCCATCCTAATGAAGAACTCGACCATATTATGGTCACTCTTGCCCAAGGGGGCACGCACAATAAGACTGCTAACTAACCCTTCCTCATTACTCAATACCCAGTCTAAAATAGCCTGCTCTCTCGTTGGTTCCTCTACATGTTGATTTAGATAACTATCCCTCATACTTTCCAAAAAATCCTCTTCCTCAGCACCCCTGCCAATTTGATTCACCCAATCTATATGTAGATTGAAGTCACCCATTAAAACTGTTTTGCCTTTGTCGCACACATTTCTAATTTCCTGTTTTATACCATCCCCAACTTCACTACTACTGTTAGGTGGCCTGTACACAACTCCCATTAGCGTTTTCTGCCCCTTAGTGTTTCGCACTCTACCCATACCGATTCCACATGCTCCAAGCTAATGTCCTTCCTTTCCATTGCATGAATCTCCTCTCTAACCAGTAACGCTACCCCACCTCCTTTTCCTTTCTCTCTATCCCTCCTGAATATTGAATATCCCTGGATGTTCAGCTCCCAGCCTTGGTCACGCTGGAGCCGTGTCTCCGTGATCCCGACTATATCATACTCATTAATAGCTATCTGCATGTTCAACTCATCCACCTCATTAGGAATACTCCTTGCATTGAGACACAAAGCCTTCAGGCTTGTTTTTACAACGCTCTTACCCCTTATACAATTTTGTTGAGAAGTGGCCCTTTTTGATTTTTGCCCTGGTTTTGTCTGCCTGCCACTTTTACTTTTCACCTTGCTCCCTATTGCTTCCACCCTCGTTTTACACCCACCTGCCCCTCTGCTCTTGTACCCATCCCCCTGCCACATTAGTTTAAATCCTCCCCGACAGCACTAGCAAACACTCCCCCAAGGACATTGGTTCCATTCCAGCCCAGGTGCAGACCGTCCTGTTTGTACTGGTCCCACCTCCCCCAGAAATGGTTCCAGTGCCCTAAAAATTTGAATCCCTCCCCCTTGCACCATTTTTCAAGCCACGTATTCATCTGCAACATCCTCCTATTTCTACTCTGACTGGCCCGTGGTACTGGTAATAATCCAGAGATTATTACCTTTGAGGTCCTACTTTTGAGTTTATCTCCTAGCTCCCTAAATTCACCTTATAGGACCTCATCCCTTTTTTTTCCCCTATATCGTTGGTGCTAATATGCACCACGACAACTGGCTGTTCACCCTCCCCCTCCAGAATGTTCTGCAGCCATTCAGTAACATCCCTGACCTTTGCACCAGGGAGGCAACATACCATCCTGGAGTCTCTTTTGCGGCCGCAGAAACGCCTATCTATTCCCCTGACAATTGAATCCCCTATTACAATAGCCCTTCCCCTCTTTTTTCCCCCATCATGTGCTGCAGAGCCACCCATGGTGCCATGAACTTGGCTGCTGCTGCATTCCCCTGATGAGCCATCTCCCTCAACTGTATCCCAAATGGTAAACCTGTTTAGTAGGGAGATGACCACAGGGGACTCCTGCACTATCTGCCTACTGCTTTTCTGGCTATTGGCCACCCGCTCCCTTTCTGTCCTCTTACCTTTTACCTGTGGCGTGACCAGCTCGCTGTATGTGCTGTCCACGACTTTCTCTGCATCGTGGATGCTCCAGTATGAATTCCAGCCGCAGCTCCAATCGTTCAATGCAGTCTGCCAGGAGCTGCAGCTGGACACACTTCCTGCAAATGTAGTCATCAGGGACACCGACCATATCCCTGATCTCCCACATGTTGCAGGCTGAGCAAACCATAGGGCCAATCTCCACTGACATCTTACTCCCAAATTACTCTATTAAATATATATTTTTTTTTAATTTATTTTTTATTGAACACAAAACTTTATTCTATAAACTTTACTAATAAATACTGAATCCTTAGCTCCCAGAATCCTTAGCTCCCAGAATACTTAGCCCCCAGAATCCTTAGCTCCCAGAATCCTTAAACCTGTGGGCAGAAATGTAAACCCCGGGTTGCAGCCATTTAGCACATATTACACATGAAGGCATCGCCATTTTCAAAGTTCAAATCAGATCTGCCTGCGAGCTCGATGTCCTGGTGCAGTTCCTGTGAACAGACCTCCCTCTTCTCACCCATCTTTGTGCCCCGCGGGGTGCCTCCACCTACCTTGAAGGTGCTGTAGGCATGAACCCAGTTTACCCTCCTACTGGGCCACTCCTAGCACCTGACGTCTCCAGCTTTCCCAGTAACACCGTCTGATGAACCTTTGGGCGGGTTTGGGCAGCATCCTGTAGAGATGAGACGGATGGTTCTCCTGTGAAGTAGGACTGGTGGTGGTACTTCAGACATCACCTGACATCATGGAGACCCTGCAGAGTCCAGGCCGGGGATATAATACTTCTATTCTGGAATGGAAACTCAGGGATGTAGCGGAATGTGCCATGGGAGCAGTGGGGCCTACAGTTTCCAGCAGAGTTGGGATGCTTGTAGTTTATTTCCCGTTCCAGTTAGTGGGGAATTTGGCAATGGGTAACATGGAGGTATGGAAGCTTTCGTCCTGGCTGGCAGGGTTGTGGTGCGAATTGGGCCAGCAGAGTGTGACAGTAATTCCCATCAGTGGGTATTTTTCCTCTTTCTCTGTGAAACAGGGTGAGGTGTGGATGTTGGGGATTGACCGTGTTTGGTCTGGAATAGCGATATGGTGATAAGGGTGTTTGAAAACTTCAGGGACCTGGCACAAATGATGAATTTCTGCCTTGGATAAATCAGACAAAGTTTTATAACATGAAGAGCTAGGTGTCTACTCCTGCTTTTATTTTTTCTAATTTGCAGGGGTATACCTTGTTTGGATGGGGTGTTTTCCACATCTCTGCTGCACTGTAACGCTGTTTGTTGGTTCAAAAGGCAATATCTTCCTTCACATTCAATTGTCACCTGATGGTTCTGTTAATATTATTTATTCCAGAGCTACAGAGTTTGTGAACGTCTGTCGACATCATGGCTGAAGGTGGTAACTGGGGAGGTGATTCAGTGGCCTTTACATCAAAGAAACAAAAAGGTTTGTGAGCCTTCTGTGACGTATATATGATGCCCTGACAGTGGGTGTGCACCTGATGCAAGAAATTAGGTTCACACGGAAGTGGGAATAGGGACAGGGGTGAGCACAGAGAGTTGACATCTACAGGGACAACACCGTCACAGGTGGGCGGATGCAGGAATTGTCCGATAAATCAGTGCTCTTTTTGGAAATAAATGATTTGAGTTGCTGCAAAAGTTAAACCAGAATATCAGATGCAGAGAGAGAGAGAGAGATTTTATGGCGCTCCCCCCTCCTTTCCATTCCGTTCTTTGGCTTCGTCTTGTCTTCCGTCGCCACCACGTCCACACACGAAATGTTAAACTGTCCATCGATGGGACTAGCTTACATGAGGCATTTTGGTTAGGTTGGATCAAATGGCTTGTTTTCTTGCTCTCTTTCTAACACCACCCACATTAACTTCCACTTGCCCCAGAATGTCAGCTCAGATTGCTGCCAGCTTTTCCGGACCTGTGGTTTTCTCAATTTGAAATTGCTCTGTAACCATCAAATAATGTTTTTTTTCCAGGTGGGAAATTAACTCACGTGGCCAAGGTCTTGAAAAGACTTTGGCCAGGCACCTCATCAAAAGAAGATGGTCAGAGCACAGGAACAACGACAGAAAAGCAAAGTCGGATTGAGAGCGGAACGTCAATGGAATGTGAACCTGCCGACGAGGAAAGGGAACAATGTCAGTCCCGAGGGCAAGGAATAGGAGACGTGGTTCACGGCCCTGGAACTGACCCAAGTGACGAAATCCATCATGACCAACATTCATCAAACAAGGTATCATCGAGTCTCATCCAAGGAGCAGGTGAGTGAAATGGGAGGGGAGTGGATGCTGCAGAATGGTGAAGACTGTAGGGACAGGGAAGAGGAAAAAAAGAAAGGGCGAGGGGGAACAGGGGAGAGGAATAGTGGAGGAGTAGTGTTATTCTGACTAGGTTCGGGACCAATAGTATTCCGAAAAGATCAGTTCTGGAACCTCTGCAATTAGTGATCATGTCCATGATTTGAACAAAAACGTAGGTGGTCGATTTAGTAAGTTCATAAACAATACAACTATTTGCAGAATTGTAGATGAAGGGGAAAGCTAAGTAGATGATCCATCAGAATACACATCAGTTGGAAATATGGTCTGAGTTAAGGCAGACAAAGACTAGATTGTTTTAGCTGAGTGGAGGCATAATAGAAGTATAGAATATATTTAGGGGGATAGATATTGTCAGTCTTGTTCCCAGGGTGTGGATGTCTCTGACTGGAGAGAGGAATGTTTAAAGCGGACCGACTGGACAATTTTTTACGGAAACATTTGTGGGTTCCTGGAACGTCCTGTCTGAGGAGGTGGTGGAAACGCTGTTTGTACTGACACAGTCATGGAACAGAAGGATCCCGTCCATAAGCAAGTAGATAAGATTGGTTCAAATTGGCATGATATTGTTGGTGCAGATATTGGGGATTGAAGGGCCAGTTCGCGTGCTGCACTATTCTATGTTCTATATATCATCTCCATGTTTGGCTTCATTAATTCTAATCATAAAGTCATAGACTCGTATAGCAAGGAAACAGCTTCCTCGGCCCAGGATGCCCCATCTACACTGGTAGATAACATGTGCCCCATTATACCCGCCTGATTTCCTCTTTAGTATGCTCCTCAATTCCCGAATCTCCTCTGGGAATAGACTTGATCCCGCGTTCCTATATCTATCCCAAGCTGCCTCCATTTTCCTGACCAGAGCCTCAAATTCTCTCGTCGTGCAAGCTTACTTACTTCCACTTGCCTTGCCATTCTCTTTAATATCAGCATGCATGCCTTGAACTTGTCACTACATTTACAAAGCATCCCAATTTCCGGATGTTCCTTTGACGGCAAATATTTGCAATTTAGAAATATATTTAGGAAGTTGAAATCCCTCACAATAACGACCTTGTCAGCCGTATAGCTACCCACAATCTCTTGGCAATTGTGCTCCTCCAATTACCGCTAACTATTCCTCCCCCCCCCCCCCCCCCCCCCCAATAATTTACGCACCAACAAGGTGATCAGCCCTTTTTATTTAATAGCTCCACCTATACAGACGTACTTGAACGAACCATCAGTCATGTCATCTCGGTCTACTGCTGTAACATTCTTCCTAATCAATAAAGCATCACCCCGTCCTCTTTCACCCTCTCCTCACTCGCTCCTGTAGCATCTATATCCTGGAACATTAAGCTGCCAGTCCTGTCCCTCTTAGCCAGGTTTCTGTAATGGCTACAGCATCCCAGTCGCACACACCTATCCACACCTCAGCTCATCCACCGTACCTCTCAGGCCTCTCGCATTAAAATAATTGCAATCCAATCAAACAGCCCTTCCTTGCTCGTTGTCAAGATCACAATCAATACTAGCCTCCAGCTTCTCACCTGCTTTTGTCATGCATTGGATCCCACTTCAACAATCTAGTTTAGATACACCCACATAGTAGTAGCAAACCTGCCTGTCAGGATATTGGGATTCCCATCCAGTTCAGGTGCAGCTCATCCCTCTTGTACAAGTCATGTCTCCCCATCAGTGATCACAGTGGTACAAAAGTCTAGATCCCTTCCCCCTGCACCAGCTCCTTAGTCACACATTCACCTGGCCTTTTTTCCTGTTCTTACACTCACTTGCACTGCACTGGAAGTACTACGGTGATCACTACCCTGCTTTTTTCACCTTTCGCCTAACGTGCTATATCATTTGTGCCAACATGCTCAACGACATCTGGCTCAATCTCCCCCTTGAGAATGTCAAGTCGCCGTTCCGAGGCATCTTGGCCGCCATCCTGGAGCAGGATGTTAAGTAGACGCTCTGAGACAGCAGAACAACATCCAGAATTCCTGACTGCTTCCACAGAATCTCCTTTCCACAACCTTCTACACTTGTCCAACCCACCACCACCCCAACTGTTGTGTATCCTTCCACTATGGCTCTTCCAGGCTCGATGCTTCATCCTGCCTAATACTACTGCTCTTCCCTGACAGATCATCGCCTAACAGTCCACATAGCTTCCCAGTCGCACACACCTATCCACACCCTCGGCTCCTCCACCTTACCTTAATGATTGCAATTCAATCAAATAGCCCTTCCTCGCTCGCTCTCATGCCCATACTATGCACTGAACTTTCTCTGATCACCATCCATACTGGCCTCCAGCTTCTCATCTGCCTCAGTCATGCATTGCATCCACCCTTCAACCAATATAGTTTCGATCCACCAACACAGCAGCAGCAAACCTGTCGGTCAGGATGTGTATGAAGGAACTGCAGGTGCTGGTTTAAACCGAAGATAGACACAAAATGCTGGAGTAATTCAGCGAGACAGTCAGCATCTCTGGAGATAACGAATGGGCGAGACCCTTCTTCAGATTGGTTAGGGATAAGGGAAACGTGAGATATAGGCGGTGATGTGGAGAGTGGGCTGTAAGCTGCCCAAGCGAAATATAAGATGCTGTTCCACCAACTTACGTTGAACCTCACTCATTGAAGGTCTGTGTAGGAATGGGAGGGAGAATTAAAGTGTCCAGCAACTGAGAGATCAGGTTGGTTCAGGCGGGCTGAGTGAAGGCGTTCCGCGAAACGATCGCCCAGCCTGCGTTTGATCTCTATGATAGTCCACGTCTTGAACAACGGATACAGTAGATGAGGTTGGAGGAGGTGCAAGTTAACCTCTGCCTAACCTGAAAGGACTGTCTGGGTCCCTGGACAGAGGGAGGAGGTTTAGCGACAGTTGTTGCATCATCTGCGGTTGCAGGGGAAGTTACCTTGGAAGGAGGTGGTTTAGGTGGGAAGGGACGAGTTAGCCAGGGTATTGCGGAGGGAACGGCCTCTGCGGAAAGTGGTGGAAATGGGAATATGTGGCTAGTAGTGCGGATCCCGATTGAGGTGGCGAAAATGTTGGTGGGTTATGTGTTGTCTGCGACGGCTGATGGGGTGGACGAGGGGACTTTCGTCTCTGTTGCGATGAGGTGAAGGGGGGAGGGCAAGGGCGGAGCTGTGGGGTACCGAGTAGTCACGAGTGAGGGCCTCATCTATGATGGGAGAGGGGAACCCCCGTTCCCTGAAGAATGAGGACATCTCGGATGTTGTAGTACGGAACACCTCATCTTGGGTGCAGAATCGGCGTAGACGGTGGATTTGGGAGTAGGGGATAGTATCTGCAGGAAGCAGGGTGGGAAGAAGTATGGTCGAGATAGTTGTGGGAATCAGTGGGTTTGTAATAGACGTCAGTCTATTGCTTGTGATGATGACTGGGACCTGCCGGTCAGGATATTGGCATCCCCTCGTGTCCAGGTGCAACTCATCCCTCTTGTGCAGGTCACGTCGGCCACTGAAGAAATCCCAGTGGCACAAAAGTATGATTCCCTGCCCCCTGCATCAACTCCTTTGCCACGCATTCACCTGTTCCTACACTCACAAGCACGGAGCATAAGGAGTACTATGGAGATCACTGCCCTGCTATTTTACATTTTTCCTAACGTCATTTGTGCCAACATGCACAGCAACTTCTGGCTCATTCTCCCCCTTGAGAATATCAAGTAGCCGCTCCGAGTCATCCTGGACCCTGGCACCAGAAAGCAACGCACAATCCACAGAATCTTCTGTCCACCACCCTCCCCTCTCCCCAACAGATGTGTATCCTACCACAATGGCTTTGCCAGGCACGGAGCCTCATCCTGCCTGATACAACTGCTCTTCCCTGACGGGTCATCCCCAAACAGTCTCCAAAACTGCTACTGTTTTGAAATAGAATGGTCACCTACACCCTTTACCGACTGGAGGTCCTGGTGGTTACCCACATCCTTTCATCCTGGTCTTTGGGCATGACCACCTTGCTGGTAGTTTTGTCCAAAACGTCCCTCAGATGATCCCTAGGTCATCCATTGGCATCTCCTGTTCCCAAATACAGCCTGCAAGGAGCTACTCCTGGACACATTTCCCACGGTTTCAGTCACCAGGGAGACCAGCAGTTGCTCTGACATCCCACGTGCTGCAGGAGGAACGTTGCACCATTCCACCTGCCTCTTGATGGCACTGAAATAAGAACCAACAAGCAGAACAATCTCATGCAAGAGGCTACACAGCAGGTTCAACAGACTGTACATTTACCTCCTGCCCCCTCTCCTCAGACTCCTTGCACTTCACCTCTACACAGCCTCTCTCGCAACAGAACTAGTCTCCACAGGCCGCTTCGCTGCATCTTGCCTTTTTATCAGTTGCTCAATCAATCAATTTCAATGCTCCAAGCAATCCATGCGCCATATTTTCAAGTGCTTTGCTAAACTGTGAAGTCCTTTTATCCACGTTATTAATATAGGCTGTAAAACCGGGAGACCCAGCACTGGCCTTTGCAGCATCGGTCTAGTTATTGACCCATTTATTGAAGTGAATGGGCTGCCAGGCAAGTGGTCAGTGTTATCCTGGATGGTGTAGGAGCTGCAACATCTCTTGACATGTCCCTTGTGGTCCATGGGGAAAGGTTTGGATGTGAAGAAGCGAGTCGTTCAGTGCAAGATTTCAATACTGTTATACCACCAGGCCACAGGATGGAAATGGCTGATTCAGTTTAGTTTCTGGTTCAATGTTGGCATTCCACGTCCCTTCCCCTCCCCCAAAACCTACACGCTCCCACCCCCAACACCGGGAGATTGATCGTGGTGGATAGTGGTTCACGGTTCACTTGGCAATCTTTTCATTCTTGTCTTAATCAATGTCTAATCCCACTATTATTATTCGGGTCACTGCAGAGCAGCAGAATATGGTAAGACCTATCCACACCATGGCTGAAGTTGGAAACAAGACTGCGGCTCTAGTGACCTCAACAACAAGGACAGACACAGGTGTGTTGCAGAATTCTTCACGATATAAATGTTGTCTTGATATCTGGTTTGCATCTAATACATGGTCCACAGGTCAAAAGGATAGGGGATTAAGGAAGGGACTGAGAAAGAGAGGATGTTAACATCTGCAGGCAGTAGTTGAAAGGACTGAGGGAATGATTGTAGAGGCGATGAATCATCCTCATTGAAGATTCAGATGTGCATTAATGCAGTGACTGGGGAGAGGCTTTCTAAGTGTAAGAAACATAGAAACATAGAAATTAGGTGCAGGAGTAGGCCCTTCGAGCCTGCACCGCCATTCAATATGATCATGGCTGATCATCCAACTCAGAATCCCGTACCTGCCTTTTCTCCATACCCTCTGATCCCCTTAGCCACAAGGGCCACATCTAACTCCCTCTTAAATATAGCCAATGAACTGGCCTCAACTACCCTCTGGGGCAGAGAGTTCCAGAGACCCACCACTCTGTGTGAAAAAAATCCTTCTCATCTCGGTCCTAAAGGATTTCCCCCTTATCCTTAAGCTGTGACCCCTTGTCCTGGACCTCCCCAACATCGGGAACAATCTTCCTGCATCTAGCCTGTCCAACCCCTTAAGAATTTTGTAAGTTTCTATAAGATCCCCTCTCAATCCTAGAGAGTACATACCCTCTCAATTCCCTCTCAATTCTAGAGAGTATATACCGAGTCTTTGTTCATAAGACAGTCCTGACATCCCAGGAATCAGTCTGGTGAACCTTCTGTGCACTCCCTCTATGGCAATAATGTCCTTCCTCAGATTTCGAGACCAGAACTGTACGCAGTACTCCAGGTGTGGCCTCACCAAGACCCTATACAACTGAAGTAGAACCTCCCTGCTCCTATACTCAAATCCTTTTGCTATGAAAGCTAACATACCATTCGCTTTCTTCACTGCCTGCTGTACCTGCATGCCTACCTTCAATGACTGGTGTACCATGACACCCAGGTCGCGCTGCATCTCCCCTTTTCCTAATCGGCCTCCATTTAGATAATAGTCTGTTTTCCTATTTTTGCCATCAAAATGGATAACCTCACATTTATCCACATTATACTGCATCTGCCAAACATTTGCCCACTCACCCAGCCTATCCAAGTCACCTTGCAGTCTTCTAGCATCCTCCTCACAGCTAACACTGCCCCCCAGCTTAGTGTCATCCGCAGACTTGGAGATATTGCCTTCAATTCCCTCATCCAGATCATTTATGTATATTGTAAATAGCTGGGGTCCCAGCACTGAGCCTTGCGGTACCCCACTAGTCACTGCCTGCCATTGTGAAAAGGACCCGTTTACTCCTACTCTTTGCTTCCTGTTTGCCAGCCAGTTCTCTATCCACATCAATACCGAACCCCCAATGCCATATGCTTTAAGTTTATATACTAATCTCTTATGTGGGACCTTGTCGAAAGCCTTCTGGAAGTCCAGATACACCACATCCACTGGTTCTCCCTTATCCACGCTACTAGTTACATCCTCGGAAAATTCCACAAGATTCGTCAGACATGATTTACCATTCGTAAATCCATGCTGACTTTGTCCAATGATTTCACCACTTTCCAAATGTGCTGCTATCCCATCTTTAATAACTGACTCTAGCAGTTTCCCCACTACCAATGTTAGACTAACTGGTCTGTAATTCCCCGTTTTCTCTCTTTAAAAGATGGGCTACGTTTGCTACCCGCCAATCCTCAGGAACTACTCCAGAATCTAAAGAGTTTTGAAAGATTATCACTAATGCATCCACTATTTCTGGAGCTACTTCCTTTAGTACTCTGGGATGCAGCCCATCTGGCCCTGGGGATTTATCGGCCTTTAATCCATTCAATTTACCCAACACCACTTCCCGACTAACCTGGATTTCACTCAAGTACTCCTTTGACCCGTGGTCCCCTGCTATTTCCGGCAGATTATTTGTCTTCCTTAGTGAAGACGGAACCAAAGTCCTTGGGGGGGTGTTTGCTAGTGCTGTCGGGGAGGATTTAAACTAATGTGGCAGGGGGATGGGTACAAGAGCAGAGGGGCAGGTGGGTGTAAAACAAGGGTGGAAGCAATAGGGAGCAAGGTGAAAAGTAAAAGTGGCAGGCAGACAATACTACTACTTTTAAGTTTATCTCCTAGCTCCCTAAATTCTCCCACATGTTGCAGGCTGAGCAAACCATGGGGCCAATCTCCACTGACATCTTACTCCCAAATTACTCTGTATTAAATATATATTTTTTTTAAATTAATTTTTTATTAAACACAAACTTTATTCTTTAAACTTCACTAATAAATACTGAATCCTTATCTCCCAGAATACTTAGCACCCAGAATCCTTAGCTCCCAGAACCTTAAACCTGTAGGTAGAAATGTAAACCCCGGGTTGCAGCCAATCAGCTGCTTCCTCTGGTCCTCTTCAACCAATCAGAGGCTTCGCCAGATTCCCTCACTGGAAGATGGAACGTTGCAGATTTTGGTCACACAGCGCAGGTAGCTCCCTCCTCTCTGACCCACGGCTCCCCGGGCCTCTGTGTCAGCAAGCCCCGCGCTAGATTTATACTCACAGCGCAGGTAGCTCCCTCCTCTCTGACCCACGGCTCCCCGGGCCTCTGTGTCAGCAAGCCCCGCGCTAGATTTATAGTCGCAGCGCAGGTAGCTCCCCGCTCTCTAACCCACGGCTCCCCGGGCCTCTGTGACAGCAAGCCCCGCGCTAGATTTATACTCACAGCGCAGGTAGCTCCGTCCTCTCTGACCCACGGCTCCCCGGGCCTCTGTGACAGCAAGCCCCGCGCTAGATTTATACTCACAGCGCAGGTAGCTCCCTCCTCTCTGACCCACGGCTCCCCGGGCCTCTGTGTCAGCAAGCCCCATGCTAGATTTATACTCACAGCGCAGGTAGCTCCCCCCTCTCTAACCCACAGCTCCCCGGGCCTCTGTGAAAAGCAAGCCCCACGCTAGATTTATGCTCACAGCGCAGGTAGCTCCACCCTCTGTTTCCAACGGCTCCCCGGGCCTCTGTGTCAGCAAGCCCCACGCTAGATTTATACTCACAGCGCAGGTAGCTCCACCCTCTGTCTTCAACGGCTCCCTGGTCCTCTGTGAAAAGCAAGCCCCGCGCTAGATTTATGCTCACAGCGCAGGTAGCTCCACCCTCTGTCTCCAACGGCTCCCCGGGGCTCTGTGAAAAGCAAGCCCCGCGCTAGATTTATACTCGCAGCACAGGTAGCTCCACCCTCTGTCTCCAACGGCTCCCCGGGCCTCTGTGAAAAGCAAGCCCCGCGCTAGATTTATACTCGCAGTGCAGATAGCTCCACCCTCTGTCTCCAACGGCTCCCCGGGCCTCTCTGAAAAGCAAGCCCCGCGCTAGATTTATACTCACAGTGCAGGTAGCTCCACCCTCTCTCGAACGGCTCCCCGGGCCTCTGTGAAAAGCAAGCCCCGCGCTAGATTTATACTCGCAGTGCAGGTAGCTCCACCCTCTCTCTCCAACGGCTCCCCGGGCCTGTCTGCGCATGATGGCGCATGAATCGTGGCGACTCTTGTGTTTGGACTCTGCGTAGTCTGCACTGTTGGAGTTATTATGGCCTAAGTTGTGCCTCAGAGTCATAGAGGCACACGGCATGGAACAAGGCTCTTCAGCCCACCTTGGACACGTGAAACAACATGGCCGATCTACTGTAGTCCCACAAGCCTGCGTAAGGCCCATGTCCCTCTAAACCTATCCTATCCATGTACTGATCCCCTACCCCACCTGTAACCTGTGTCATTTGACTGTGCATTTATCTGTTATATATAATAGTGTATCTACTCCTCTCCTGATCCTCGTGTATAGGAGGATGGTCACTGAACTTGTGTACACATGACAAAGTATCATTGAAGCCAGGGAGCATGAGGCCACAGAGAGTGGGGCGATGGTGATGGGTGGGACAGACTTGGTTGAAGGAGAGCAATTGCAAGGCGTTTCCATTATCCATGAGTAAGCTGGGTAGTTCATGCATGTGGAAGGTAATCCTATTGAGATTAGCTGGCATCAACTACAGTGTTGCCTCCTTTGATCAGTGCATCTGCACCTCTTCATCTGTGCATTTGTCTACTGTGTTTTTGCTGTAGTTTGTTCTCTGTGTGAACACCGGCTATGGAGATGATCACACTCCCCCAGTGCTCACCCTTCCCCGGTCACACGCTGTCCCATCCCCCTGGGGCCCAAGCTCCCTGGGTCACACGCTGTCCCATCCCCCTGGGGCCAAAGCTCCCTGGGTCACACACTGTCACATCCCCCTGGGGACCATGTTCCCTGGGTCACACACTGTCACATCCCCCTGGGGACCATGTTCCCTGGGTCACACACTGTCCCATCCCCCTGGGGACCATGCTCCCTGGGTCACACACTGTCCCATCCCCCTGGGGACCCATGCTCCCTGGGTCACACACTGTCCCATCCCCCTGGGGACCCATGCTCCCTGGGTCACACTGTCACATCCCCCTGGGGACCATGTTCCCTGGGTCACACACTGTCCCATCCCCCTGGGGCCCATGTTCCCTGGGTCACGCACTGTCCCATCCCCCTGGGGCACATGCTCCCTGGGTCACACCGTCATATCCTCCCCGGGTCAGACGCTATCCAACCCTGCCTTGCTCACACGCTGCCTCAGCCTCCCTGATCCTACAGGCTGATTGTAGGGGGCAGCTGTAAGCTGGCAGAGAGGAACGGCAACATAAAGCCTGGCAACTGAGATGAATATTGTTGAGGAGGTATTTTTCATAGGGAGGTGGTTGAACAGAGGCTAGAGATGAAATATCAAGGTGTTAGGCAGAAAGATTGTGTGTTGGAGATTGTGAAAATAAAGAAAGGAATATAGGAGGCAGGAAATGGGGAGGGGAGAAATATGTGCTAGAGAGTGGGAGGAAATAAGGCGGATGTGTGGTTTGGATGTTACATAAAACTGGAGAATTCAATGTTCATGCCATTGGATTGTAGGCTACACAAGCAGAATTTGCGATGCTGTTCCTCCAGTAAGCATGTGTCCAACGACAGAGGGGTTGCTATGGGAATGGGGAGAGAGTTACAATGGCTGGCAATTGGCAAGACAACGCATAGACTCGGCCACTGTTTTGCCGAACACTCGCTTTATCCGCCAAGACCTATTAGATTTTCCGGTTGCTAACCATTTTTACTCCTCGCGCAGATTTCTCCCTTTCCACATACATTAATTAATCTCGCTTCAACTTCCGACTTCACTCCTTTCACACCTGGCTTTTCATCTCTGGCCTTTGTCCAATTATCAGCCTATCAAAAGCTCCCCTCACCTGTATCCACCTTACTTACCAGGCTTTGACCTGTCGCCCCTCTTGTCCACACTGAGTTCCTCCAGCACATTGTCTTCTTCTGATATTCTGTGTTGATCATTCTAATTACGGAGCAGGAACAGTCAGGATGAGGATTGCTGTTGTAGCGGGAGCCAAGGGTGCTGATTCAGATGGTGTTTAGTTTCTCTCTTTGAATACACAGATCTAACGCTGACATTCTATGAGCTCCTGACACAGTGGAGCGACTACCAGTTGTTCCAACTGACAAAATTCTATCTGGAGAGACTGAAACAGGCGATTGAAGAAGGGATTGAAAGTCTCGGCTTTATGATGGGACGGCAGGGATATTTCAGTGAACAAGAACACGTGGTAAGTGAAAGGAACACGGTGACTTCTGTTTCCTATCACAGAACTGACGGCATCGAGGGGGGAAGTGTGACCAATGTCAGTCCCACTCGCCTTCCACTCCCTGGGTTGAACAGCACAATGGAGACACTGATCTCTGATTAGTTTGCGTCCTGTACATCTGGTATCAGGAATACAACCTGTGACCTGGGGATTTCAGAGAATTGTCCGATCTGATCCAGTTGTTCTTCCTACACATGCATCTTAGCACAACTGTCAGGGAGCAGTAAACTTGTGAACGCGCTGTCGAAATTTAAAGATTTGCGGGAAGCCGGCCGGCGAGCGGCAGGTGAGAGATGCTCAGACGGAGCAGTAAACTTGTAAACCAGAATCAAACACGATAATGCTTTTCAAGTGTCATCAGTTTCACTGGTCACATTTAGTTCAGTTCATTAATGACCAGTTTCACTGGTCACATTTAGCTCAGTTCATAAGCACAAGGAACTTCCGATCTGGTTTACAAAAAAACACACAATGTGCTGCACAAAAGATTTGTTTTTGGAGATATAAATAGTAAAGGCATGGGAGAATTATGAATGGGTGGGGGACGGAGGATGAAGGCAGGTGGAGAGATGGTGGGAAAAACGGGAGCACATCGGGACGTTGAATCAGTTGTCATCATATGGAATGACAATACTAATTCAAGGGTCCAATTGGAGGGGGAGTTCCTTTCACACCGTGTGGGGAGCCTGCGGCAGGGGTTAAATATGCGAGAAGGGAGAGGTTTTGAGAAGGAGGGGGACAGAGATCATATCCGCAGCGCTCCGGGCAAGGACAGCAGAACTGGCCGCCACTTCCGGGGATAGAAGCAGCTCGGGTGCAAACGGCCACCGGGACCCAACACCAGAACCGGCTGCTCTTCAGCGCCTTCTGATCACCTCTGGCAGTGCTCTTCGTCTGAACATCTCTCACCTGCCGTGTTAAAGAAGGAACTGCAGATGCTGGAGAATCGAGGGTTACACAAAAAGCTGGAGAAACTCAGCGGGTGCAGCAGCATCTAAGGGGCGAAGGAGATAGGTGACGTTTCGGGTCGAGACCCTTCTTCAGACTGAGTCTGAACATCTCTCACCTGCCGCTCGCCGGCCGGCTTCCCGCAAATCTTTAAATTCCGACAGCGCGTTCACGGGTCCAGTTTAGGTTACTTGGCTGTGGGAATTTAAGGATTTGCGGGGCGCGGTTGACATGAGCGAAGCCGGCGAACGGCAGGTGAGAGATGGGGGTTACACAAAAAGCTGGAGAAACTCAGCGGGTGCAGCAGCATCTAAGGGGCGAAGGAGATAGGCGACGTTTCGGGTCGAGACCCTTCTTCAGACTGAGTCGGAATTTAAAGATTTGCGGGAAGCCGGCCGGCGAGCGGCAGGTGAGAGATGTTCCGGCGGAGAGCACTGCCAGAGGTGAGTGGGGACCAGCAGAAGGGGCTGAAGTGGCAGGGTGCCGGCGGCCATATAACCATATGGCAATACAGCACGGGAACAGGCCATCTCGGCCCTTTTAGTCCGTGCCGAACACTTACTCTCACCTAGTCCCATCTCACCTGCACTCAGACCGGAGCGTGGCAAGTGGGTTACTGACACCCAAACACTGTGAACGGAGCTCTCCCCCCCACCCCGGGAACTACAGTATTTAAAAACATAAAGCACAAAGAAATGCACTTACCACATTATTGTTACATTAAGTCCATTCTCCATTTGTTTGCTAAGATACTATTAAAATAATGGCAATCCATATTTGAACATCCCGCCAAGAAACTCGCGATGCGCATGCGCAGAAAGACGATGCGCATGCGCAGTGCTGCAAAGGCAGAATTTCTGCTGCCTTCAGCTTCCATTGAATCTGACGGCACGGGGGCTGCACAGAGCTTCCCGTGTTACAAGCGCTGTGGGTGAAAGGCACGGAGAATTATGCCTACCTAAGAGATCGATCTCTTAGACAGGCATAATTCTCCCATGCCTTTACTATTTATATTTAAAAATTGCCATTTCATAATTTTAGTCAGGGTAGGCAGTGCCTACCTTGCCTACCCTGACGGCACGTGCCTGAGACCCACCTACCTCCATGGTTACCGGTGGAGCTCTTTGTCCCCTGGTTCTGGAGGGAAAAGGCATGTTTGCCCGTAGTCCTGCTAGAGTGTGCCAGCTTTGCACATTGAATGACCGGCTTGGTCCTTGACTGGACCAGGTTTCACCAAACCGCTTGTAGGGGTACTGCCTCCAAAAGGTTCTGCTCGTCACTGGCGCCTTGATGAGCCCGACGGTTTTTGCCTCGTCATCTAGTTCCTTCACCCGCTTTGCAAGGTCTTCCCCGAACAGCAGATTCGGTGGCTGGATGTTACTAGGCTTACACAGGGCAGCGAACCTCGGGTTAATGGTAGGGCGGATGGCGCTCTTCCTAAGGCAGTTTATCTCAAAGTTCACATTGCACGAGAGCCAGGGTATGCTGCTGAACGCAGTCAGGTGCCCACCATCCACCGACCTACCGAAAGCCGTAATGCCCGATGCGAGCAGCTTCAGGACCCTTTGCAGTCAATATGGCCCCAGATGGCATGGTTTACGGCGGGGTTTCATACTTTTTGGCCATTGTATCCATGGCCAGCTCCGGAAGCTGGTGCGAGACCGAGTAATTTATACTGGCAGCCAGCTCTTCCCCCAGCGGCTCCCCGGAGTCTATTGGGATGGCAAACCTAGCCGCCAGGAATGGGACCTGTGGCTCATGACCTTCGTCCCGTGGGGCATCCTCCAATGCTAAGCCCACAGATTCGGCGTTAGAATCGTAGTGACCTGCCCTGTAGGCAGCCCTGTAGATCCTGCTGGTGTGGGCTCTTGGAGAGGCCGGCGCTCTTGATGGAGCATCCTCTCCAATAGGAGCTCCATCCTGGATATCCATGCTATGGTATCCATTCTCGAGGGACTCCCGACCGGACTCGTCCGTGTCTATAGGCCGTACAGATTTTATGGTGGCCTTGCACCCCTCCGGCGTAGCCACGTTGCCCTCAGACACCAAGTCTGTAGTCGCTGGTCTTGTTACTAGCGACTAAGCAGATGAGCTAGGCGGCCGCCCGCTACCCGCACTCCCGTGGTCTTTAGTTACTTTTGCAACGGCTCGCCTTGCTCTCAACGATTTCTCCATGCTTGGACTTGTCCTCCTGTAACAAGATTTAACAAGCGCAGAAATGACCTCCAACAAGTTTGACACTTACCTGAGACTTTTTAAACTTACCGCTGGAGAAGCGCTGCGCCATGCGTCAGACGTAATGACGCGCATGCGGTCTGGCGGAGTTCTTCACGGAATCACTCACGTGACTCCGAAGTAAACTAATCTGGTCAATGAGTGAATGCGGGCTCAGAGGGGTAAGAATGTATATGAAAGAACATAATAGCGTCAAAATGCAGAGCAAGAAGAAATGCAGGTTGAACTGGACGCGTCCATTCCTAGTGGGATGCAGTCTATGTGTGGCCAAAAAGAATTGGGTTAATTTGACATCAGTTTCAACACAGCCATCATTAGCCTGAATGGCCTGTTCCCGTGATCTTCTCTGCTGCATTCTTGGACACTGCCAGGTGTGAAGTGAGTGTCATGCATTGAGAGGCAGATCAATGCCTGTCACTATGCTCAAAACTACCGGAATATCCCATCACTGAACAGCTAATTCCCTCCCCATTAGCATCGTCTCATTCACCTCTCAATATATTCATTGTTCTTCACAGAATATCGCTGAGCTTGCGGTAAAGGGAAACCGCAGAGACGGTTCCACACTCTTCCTCAGTCTGGTGATGGGGAAGGGTAACCATGCCCGGCGGGTGATGTGGGAATCATTTGTGAAAATGCAGAATGAATTACCAAAGCTGGACAAAATACTGAAAGAAATCCAGGAGCTCGGTACGGTAAATCAACACACTGAACTGAATATCACATTGAAACACTGGAGTTAACAATGTTATTCAAGTCTGGTTTAATGAATGCTCGTTGATTTGAACAGGTCCTGATCCACAAGAATACATGAACATCATCAGAGGTTTATCTGAATTACCCTCTCATATGGAAGGTGAGTGTTGAAATGTACAGTTCACAGCAATGACTTGTTAGAATGGTGAAATACTGAAACTGTTCAGAGCTTTGCAGAATCGGAAATCAGAAGATCAAAGGCTCAGCAATTGTTAGACTGAGGGGGATTCATTATGGATTGCTTCTATGTCTGTAGATTCAGGTTTAGCTTAGTTTAGTGTGTTGTCACATGTACTGTGGTACGGTGAAAAGCTTTTGTTACGTGTTTTCCAGTCAGCAGAAAGACAATACGTGATTATAATCGAGCCATTTATAGTATAGATAAGCTATGAAGGAATAAGGTTTAGTGCAAGGTAAAACGAGGAAAATCTGATCTAGGATAATCCGAGCATAACCAAAGAGGTAGATAGTAGTTCCCAGATCAATTGATCTCTGACAAACACTGGAACCATTACACTGTGTAACCCCACACACTCCTGGATAGTCCTGACTCACTGTGTAACCCCACACACTCCTGGATAGAGTCCTGACACGCTGTGTAACCCCACACACTCCTGGATAGAGTCCTGACACGCTGTATAACCCCACACACTCCTGGCAACACCCTGACACACTGTGTAACCCCACATACTCCTACATTGGTCCTGACACGCTGTATAACCCCACACACTCCTGGCAACAC
The DNA here is from genome assembly GCA_963514005.1 of Raja brachyura. The sequence goes on along the minus strand of OY740823.1, from coordinate 4,823,677 downwards.
CCTGACACACTGTGTAACCCCACACACTCCTGGCAACATCCTGACACACTGTGTAACACCACACACTACCTAAGATCATAGAGCGGAGCAAGATGGTCCACTCCTGCAAAATCCATTGGACTGATGTGTAGTACGCAGCGGAGCGGAACCTCCGCCATTTTGGGATACCCGACTGGACTTCCGTTATGCCTCTCGCAGTGCAATCAGCAAAGATCGGTAATCAGCGTTGCGGGGGAATAGTATGTGTGTGTGATATAGCTCATCTATCAAATTCATAATTTTGTTAATTTTCTTTGTAAATGATTTCCTGCCTGCTTAATCTATCTGTTTCTGCTCATTTCCCTTCCATCCTTCCTCCCCATCCCCCTCTTTTTCAACTGTTTCGGAAGGATTTGAGTATAGGAGCAAGGAAAGGATTTGAGTATTGGAGCAGGGAGGTTCTACTGCAGTTGTGCAGGGTTTTGGTGAGACCACATCTGGAGTATTGCGTACAGTTTTGGTCTCCAAATCTGAGGAAAGACTTTCTTGCCATAGAGGGGTTACAGAGAAAGTTCACCAGACTGTTTCCTGGGATGTCAGGACTTTCATATGAGGATAGACTCGGCTTGTACTCGCTAGAATTTAGAAGACTGAGGGGGGATCTTATAGAAACTTACAAAAATTTTAAGGGGTTCGACAGGCTAGATGCAGGAAGATTGTTCCTGATGTTGGGGAAGTCCAGAACAAGGGGTCACAGTCTAAGGATAAGGGGGAATTCATTTGGGACCGAAATGAGGAAAACATTTTTCACACAGAGAGTGGCGAGTCTCTGGAAATCTCTGCCACAGAAGGTAGTTGAGGCCAGTTCATTGGCTATATTCAAGAGGGAGTTAGATGTGGCCCTTATAGCTGAAGGGATCAGGGGGTATGGAGAGAAGGCAGGTACAGGATACTGAGTTGGATGATCAGCCATGATCATATTGAATGGCGGTGCAGGCTCGAAGGGCCGAATGGCCAACTCCTGCACCTATTTTCTATGGTTCTATGTTTCCCTCATATTGCTCTAACATACACAATGCACAAATATAACTTATTACACACAGATACAGACGTGTGTGTGTGTATATGTGTGTGTGTGTGGCAAGATAGAGATAAAATACCTCCAAGTTCCCTCATGGATCAGAGGCAACTTTGATTTAAAGCAACTCTCTATTTCTCTTTGTCTTATTTCTCATGATGTACATAAACCATAAAGGCAATTATATTCACACACACACACATCTATACTATTACTAAAACTTTCATCTTGTGCTCCCCCGGTTTGCACTGTTTTTACATTTGCGCGAAAACGGTACCCTGTATCGCTAAGATATTTTAGCCAACTTACTCACCGTTCTCCTCTGCTCCAAGCGCCCCAAGTTTTGTTCCGATCGGAGGAATATTACAAAAGTTCGGAAGGTTTAAAAAATTGTGAGATCAGCAGATTGGTCCTTACTTGTCAGTCACCATGAAGGTAACGTCCCTTCCGGCACCCGCTGTTAATCACCGGGGCGAGGATAATAAAGTCCGGAGGCGGAGCTGAGTCCGCGTGCCGCGCTGACTGAGGCCACAAGCCGTGCGGGCAGAGAGCAGCATGCAGGCTGCTTCTGGGGTGACGAGCCGGGAGCTTTTAAGTTGAACCGGAAGCCTCTGAGTGAAGTTGGAGTGGGACCAGGAGGTACTGCGAGGTACTCCCCCTCCCCCACACACCCGCCCTTCAACAAACCCCCCCTCCCTCACTTCCCCCGTCACACCCCTTCCCTACCACCCCACTCCCCACACCCCACCTTCCACCCACCCCCCTTCCCCGCCCTCGCCTTCCCACACTCCCCTCCCCCGCACATCCCCTCCCCCAATGCCCCCTCCCCCACGTGACCTTCCTCACAGCCCCCCGCCCCAACTTCTTCCCCAAACCCCCCCTCCCTCAATTCCCCCTCCCCTTCTCCATCCCCATTTCCCCACACCACCTCTTCCCAATCCCCTTCCACCCACCCCATTTCCACCACAACCCTTCCTACCCCCCCTCACCCACAGCCCCCCACCCCCCACACACGCTCTCCCAGCACCCCCCTGCCCACCCCCCCCCTTCCCCACATCCCACCTCCCCCACAGCCCCTTCACCAAATTCCCCTCCCTCACTTCCCGGACCCCCCCCTTCGCCATCCCCTTCCTCACCCCCCATTGCTCACACCAACCCTTCCACACCCCCCTTCAACACGCCTCACACCCCCCTTCCCCGCACACCGCATCCCCCACACCCCCCCCCCCCCTCCACCACATCCTCCACTTCCCCACATACCCCCCTCACCCACACCACGTCCCCCACAGTTTAGTGTTTAATTTAGCATATATTTGAGGGGGTTGGCCCAATCTAGTGCTAACCTTCACTTTGTGACAAATGGGTACACTTTGTAACACTGATGGGGGGATTTTTGGACCAATTTAACCTGATGGTGATCTCATGTTAACAACCATGCAGCCAGTCTTTCGGCAATAGGTCATGTTGTGATATTTAAAATGGAAATGGTTGCTTCTGATTTTTGCATGTTATAATCTAGAAATACAGTGTGAGCTACTTTGTGGACAAATAGCAGGAAATCACAGGCTCTGACAATGGATGGACTATAAGCAGCATCTGGCTGTTATGGATATTTTAGTGGCTATAAAAATGAATCCTATGATTGACACAAAGCTGGAGTAACTCAGCGGGACAGGCAGCATCTCTGGAGAGGCTCGGTGACGTTTCAGGTCGAGACCCGTCTTCAGCTTCAAATGAATCCTTCTTGGTCCAATAAGGAAAATTAATCCTTCTGATGTATTTGCAGGAATCTGCAAGTTACTGAATTTTATTTTATTTTACAGGATGGGAACTGGAAATTAATATATTTGATATTTTGTGACTAAATAGCAAAATATTCCTGATAGTTTGCATGATATTCCATGTTTTCCCAAATTACAGTGAAACTAGTGATAATCTCTGGGCTACAGTTCATGGAATCAGAAACAGTAACTTAAAGAAGCAACTTATCAAATAAGGTGTCAGCTGGAGTTGAAAATTGAAAAACAAATAAGAAGAGAAAGAAAATGCGCTGATATTGCCATCATTGATGCCTGTACTAAAAGCCACATCTGAATATTACTATCTTTAAAAAAAACCTAGAGACTAAATGTAATCATTTTTTTGCCTCTGCCCCACATTAGGTGAAGATTGACAGCAAAGTAATCAATTGGTATCACAATTTTGAACCTATGTAGTTATATCACCCATTTAAATTACAATTTATACCTAATACTTTAAAATACAACTTGTGGTTGAAAGATGCAACAGTAATCAAATTGATCCTGAAGTTATTCCACAAAAATTGAGCCCCTAATTTCTAGACCATAACAGTAGGTATGTTACGAAACTTACCTTGAGCAGCGCTGCAGTTCTGCCGCTCCCCATGTGCGTGACTTTGGCGCCTTTCAGAGGGGGGCGGGCTTAAAGTGCCATTTTTCCACAGACTGGGAAAATCGATCCATGTCGGGCGATTTCTTGCGGAAGAAAAATCACCGACATTTCATTCATTAAGGTATTTTTAAATTACGCTAGATTATTTATTAACTAGAGTAATTTAAAAATCACCTTCAAAAGCCGTGAGCGCCGACAATGGGAAGGATTTTACGTAGGGGAGAAAAAAATGGTACACAGTTTATTTTTATATTAAAAGTTGGTTTTTAGGGAGGCTTGAATCACATTTTCATGTTGCGAAATGGATTCTAAAAAAATGTATGAACCAACAGTATTTTGCATACCGACTTCATCGCAAACCGCAACGTTCCAATCCACCGCATTCCACTAAAACCCACTCGCTAGTTGATTTAAATGGCCATTAATTTACAGGCATTAAACACTAAATTCTTTCCATTTGGCCTAGAAATTCATGAAAATGAGATTTAAAAATTATGTTATATTGTGGATTATTGTGTGAATGTTATTTGGAAACTTAGGCAATTAAAAAAAAGTTTATCTTTTCTTAAGAAATGGACAGATGTTTAGATCTACTCATTGAATTTTGTAATTAGCTACAATTAGATAACTAACTAATTATATGCTTTAATTTCAGGTCATCCAAGTAAGATTGTTTCATATTTGTTTCAGAATGCTTCAATCCACAATAACTGAAAATTTCATTGAGTTCTCTTAATTTTTAAGAACGTTATGGGCTTTTGACTATTCTAGATCACAGCTTTTGAGTTAAGTCAATGGTAGGGCAATGGAGAACAAGATGCTAATTTCCGAGTATGAAAATGGTCATAACTTTCTTAATACTGAAGATATGAAAGTGAATTGGGTGTCAAATTAAACTTCTTTTTATCCTTTATGTGATGGGATAAATTGCAGACTTGATTTTTAAAATCTCTAAATGTTGTAACATTGCTAATAACAGTGACAACGGTAAGTACACAGAGCTAGGATCGCTGTTGATGTGGTGCAAGCTGACTCGAATCGTGTAATCATGGCTGCAGACTAATGGGCCCCCCATTAATGTGCCTTAATACAATAACATTAATGTGCGGCATTATGACATTTCTAATGTGGCGCTGCGTACTCTGCACTTGCAGGCAAAGACACTAATCACGAAGCCGGTTTGGAAGATGGCGCTAAAAATTACGCATGACCTACTACGGCGCTTTCGGCCAGTGGACCATCTTGCTCCGCTCTTTGATCTTTGCACACAACTGGCAACGTCCTGACACATCGTGAAACCCCACGCACACTTGGGTGTCCCTGACACTGTAACCTCTCTCACACACATGGGTGGTCCTGACACTGTAACCCCACACGCTCCAGTGTGTTCCTGACACTGTAACCTCTCACACACCTGGGTGGTCCTGACACTGTAACCCCACACACACCTGTGTGTTCCTGACACTGTAACCTCTCACACACCTGGGTGGTCCTGACACTGTAACCCCACACACACCTAGCTGGTCCTGACACTGTGTAACCCCACACACACCTGGCTGGTCCTGACACTGTGTAACCCCACACACACCTGGCTGGTCCTGACACTGTAACCCCACACACACCTGGCTGGTCCTGACACTGTGTAACCCCACACACACCTGTGTGTTCCTGACACTGTAACCTCTCACACACCTGGCTGGTCCTGACACTGTAACCTCTCACACACCTGGGTGTTCCTGACACTGTGTAACCCCACACACACCTGTGTGTTCCTGACACACTGTGTAACCCCCCCCTACCTCCGCACACTCACACACCTGGTTGTTCCTGACACACTGTGTAACCTCTCACGCAACTGGCTCTTCCTGATACTGTAAACCCCCCACACACCTGGCTGTTCCTGAGACTGTAACCACCCCCCACACACCTGGCTGTTCCTGATACTGTAAACCCCCCACAAACCTGGCTGATCCTGACAAACAGAATAACCCCACACACTCCTGGCCACATCCTGACGCACAGTGTAACCCCACACATTCCTAGCAAGGTCCTGACATAATGAAAATATATAAATTCTTAGAACATTCCTGAAAGTCCACAATGTCTATGGTCTTGAATCACAAGGTTCCCTCCACCGCAGTGGACAGAATCCTGAATGAATCTGATCTGTTTCTCACTCCACTGCTGGACAAGGGCAAGAGCAGCGTTTCCCTGGTCTTCACTGTCTGCCCAACAATCCCCTCACAAAATTTATGATATTTCACAATTGTTGACAAATCCAAATAATGTCCCACCTTTAGATACAGCATCCTACCTCCACCTGTACGTCGAATGCATTGCCTCCTTCATGACTCCCTGGCCTGCTCTTAAATGTCCAGCACCCATTCCATTTCTAATGTCACTTCCCCATGAACACCTGTCCTTTCCCCACTTTGCTTCCAACCATGCAGGGAAACAAAATGTATTTCTAGTTGAAGCTACTTGCAGTTTTCACCGATGACTCTGAACAATTGACTGTCACTTCTGGTCATTCCAGTCCCACTCAGTCCCCTCTGACTTTGGTCCACCACACAAACTGTGCGTGAATCACAGATTAGTACCTCATCCCCCAGTACAATGCGTGACAGCCTTCTAGACTCAACATTGATCGCAATACGTTTCAATGATCAGCATCATCTTTCCCCTTCCATTCCCCCCTCCTCCCACTCGCTCTCTCTCCCCTTCCCTAATTCCCAGTCACCTCCTCCTCCCCTCCCTTTGCCTCTCCCCTCCAAGTCCCATTCCCCCTCCCATACACCCCTCTCTCTCGCCTCTCCTCCTGTCTCCCTTTTTTCCCTCTCTCTCCCTCCCTCCCCTTCTGCTCCTCCTCCGTGCCCACCTCCTTTCTCCCACGCTCATTCCTCCTTTCCCACATGTGCTGCTTGAGCTGCTGGGTATTTCTCTCCAGATGTCCTGCATGCCCTTTACCCTGTGTGCCCAGCTGATCAACACTGGGTATTTTGAAGTCTGTGTTCAAATTCAAAAGAAATGTGTTTGGCATGGGAGAATCAACTATAGGACATGCAGGGTCCGGGGGACGGTTTCACTTTCACAGCACAGTTAATATCACGATCTGCTTGGCTGGTGATTTTCTCAGCCATGGCTTGCTGTCAATTTAATTGAAGGGCATTGAACTAATTCTTGTAATCATGAATGTTGAGATTTCAGTTGAGCCACCTAACATTGTGTCCATTATCTGCCTTTTCCCATTCAAGATGGTCAACAGAAACACAAAGAGACTCTGCGGGCACAGACTGAAACACTGAGCGTGAACACGATCCTGATGAAGGAGAAGGTTAAGGTTTTCCAGCTGCTTGATCGATACGCTGAGCTCACAATCATCTCCACTGTTCGAGATCGGACACTGGTGGAACATGAGCTGCTGGCAAGAGGCCGGGACCATGAAGAGTGGAGAGAGAAATGTATCAGGAGAGAACTGGAAAAAATCAGGACTGATCAATTGTCCAGAGCTGCTTTTCCCGGAGTAAATCCCGATCTGGAAGTTCAGCATCAGTGGCTGGAGTTCCGGGGATCGGAAAAACAACAATGGTGCAAAAGATTGTTCATGACTGGGCCACAGGAAAAATATACCAACACTTCCAGTTTGTCTTCAGTTTCAAATTTCGGGATTTGAACACTATTAACTGCAGAGTAACCCTGAGGGAACTGATTCTGGAACAGTATCCTTACTTTAAGAATATCCTGGGAGAGGTCTGGAAGAATCCAGAGGGATTGCTGTTTATATTCGACGGTTTGGATGAATTCAAGGGCAGAATCGATTTTGCTGACAGTCGGAGAGACACAGAACCTCAGCACCAGTGCCCAGATCCCGAGTGGTGGTGTGAAGTGTCTGACATTGTGTACAGTTTAATCCAGCACAAGCTGCTCCCAGGATGTTCAGTGCTAGTGACCACCCGCCCCACTGCGTTACATTTACTGGAAAAGGCAGAGATCAGTGTCTGGGCTGAAATTCTGGGATTTGTTGGTGAGGAACGGAAGGAATATTTCACCAAGTATTTTGAAGATCAGACGGTGGCAGCAGCTGTTTTCAAACATGTGGAGGAGAACGAGATCCTGTACACCATGAGCTACAACCCCTCCTACTGCTGGATCCTCAGCCTGACACTGGGCCCCTTCTTCACACAAACACACCGGGACCCGCAGCGAGTTCCCAAGACCATCACACAACTATATTGCTACTTTATTTACAACATCCTGAAAAACCACGGCCGTGAGATTGAGAACCTCCGTGAGGTGTTGCTGAGGGTTGGTCAGATGGCCTTCACTGGAGTGGCTGAAAAGAACATCGTGTTCACAGATGGAGATTTGATCAAATACAATCTGCAGCCTTCCCAGTTCCTGTCCGGATTCCTAATGGAACTTTTGGAGAGAGAGGATTCAGCCCGGAGCGTGGTGTACACCTTCCCGCACCTCACCATCCAAGAGTTTGTAGCCGCACTCACACAATTCCTGACAGTAGATCCTAGGAATATCCTGAAATTTATGTCTGAAGCCCACAGCACGATAGACGGGCGATTTGAAGTATTTCTCCGTTTTGTCGCTGGTCTATCCTCCCCACGGTCAGCTCGGGTCCTGGAGGAGTTTCTGGGTCCATTTCCTAATGAAACAACCTGCCGAGTGATTGACTGGGTGAAGGAGGAGGTTAAACGCCAGGCTGGAAACACACGGAGTGAAGCTGGTAAACGGAGCCTCCTGAACACGATGCACTACCTGTTTGAGTCTCAGAATCCTGCACTGGCTCACCTGACACTGGGATCTGTGGAAGCACTTTCATTCGGTGGACTGGGACTGACCCCGATTGATTGTGGAGTCCTGTCTCATGCCATCAGGTTCTGTGATGTAATCAAATGCCTCGATATGGATAAGTGCCGCATTCAGTGTGAAGGTCTCCAGCGGCTGGGAGCGGCTCTGCACAAGTGTCAGCACTTGGGGTAACTGTCCGTTTGACGCAAACACTGAACTAAAATTGTTTACTTATTTTGTTCTTCAGTCCAGCACCCCTTCTCCAGTGCTGGACGGAAGATCCCAGAGATGCTGCCTGACCCACTGAGTTATTCCAGCATTTTGTGTCAATCCGTTCTCTGGGGCCGGCTGTCACTGTGCACGGTTCCCCTCCTTTCCCCCAACCCCACCCCCGGGTCACGTGTGGTGCAGCCGTTCTCTACACGGGGAACATTTCCCGGTTAACGGGGAATGAGAATAAATGGTGAAAGTCACCAAACACCACAATGACAGAGATTTATTCAATAATTTGCTGGGGGGCTTCCAGAAATATCCGTTTGGGAGAAGTTATCTCATCCCCGGGGTTTGTATCAGTTTGTTTCTTACTCTGTCTGTTTGTGTTTAGACTGGGATTCAACGACCTGGGAGATTCTGGAGTGAAACTGGTGTCTGCGGCTCTGAGGAACCCGGACTGTAAAATACAGACACTGTGGTAAGTCCCAGATTGAGAGATTGTGTTTACAGTCACTGGATGTCTGACACTGAACATTAATATGATCAGTAGTTGTGTCATTGATAAACACTGGGGATTTGCACCGTCTCCTGCCTCTCTGTGTCCCTCACCCTCACTCTCTCTCATCTCCAGGCTGAACAATGTCGGACTCACAGATTCTGGAGCCGAGGGTCTCGCCTCTGCTCTCCGTACAAACCACATGGTGACGGAGCTGGACCTGAGTAGGAATAAACTGGGAGATTCCGGAGTGAAATTGGTGTCTGCGGCTCTGAGGATCCATGGCTGTAAAATACAGAGACTGTGGTAAGTCCCAGACTGTGGGAGATTGTGTTACACTCACTGGGTGTCTGACTCTGAACATTAATATGGTCAGTAATTGTATCACTGATAAACACTGGGGATTTGCACCATCTCCTGTTTCTCTGTGTTCCTCACCTTCACTCTCTCTCATCTCCAGGCTGGAATGTGTCAGTCTCACAGATTCTGGAGCCGAGGATCTCGCCTCCGCTCTCAGTACAAAGCCCTCACTGATGGAGCTTAACCTGGGATTCAACTCCCTCACGGACCGATGTGTCCCCACTCTCCGCCGCCTCATACTGACCCTCCCGAGTCTGGAGCTGATCAGGTCAGTGTTTGTGTTAATGTTTAATGGGATAGAATATCTGGGGATCCGCGGGCTTCACCTGTGATTTTGTTCTGTAAGTGTTGTTGAAATATTAACCCCAGTCCCTGTTGTTGACACTGTTGTTTAATCTGTTTATGTTATCTTCATTCCTTGACTTGTTTCAGGCTTGCAGGAAATGAGTTCACTCCGACTGGGAAGAAGGAACTGAGATCGCTGCAGGAACCCAGACCCGGACTGAGTGTGGTGGTGTGAACATCTCTGGGTGTGAACATCACTGCCCTGGGGACCGGAATATTGTTGGCCGATTCCCCGCCCTCCCCTTTAAGCGTCCACGCTCCGGGTTTAAACCCCAACGGTTCCCGGGCCGGGCGGGCGGTGATGACAGAGGCGGCCCTGCCCGCTGTCATGTGACCCGGATGCGCGGCGCTGCTGCTGGTGCCGGATATCCGGTGCTGCCCCCAGTGGGGGACGGGGGAATTGCAGCGGGACCTGCAGGATCCCGGATGTGACGTCATCATCAGCGGCCCCCGCTCCTGCTTCGGATTGATGATGACATCAGCAGCATTGTTCGCACAGCAATGTCTGTTACTAGCAATGTTACAAAATTTTGAGATTTTGAAAATCAAGTCTGCAATTTATCCCATCAGATAAAGCATAAAAAGAAGTTTAATTTGACACCTAATTTACTTTCATATCTTCAGTATTAAGAAAGTTATGGCCATTTTCATACTCGGAAATGAGCATCTTGCTTCCCATTGCCTTTCAATTGACTTAACTCAAAAGCTGGAAAAGTTAAAACTCCATAACATTCTTAAAAATTAAGAGAACTCAATGAAATTTTCAGTTATTATAGATTGAAGCATTCTGAAACAAATATTAAACAATCTTACTTGGATTACCTGAAATTAAAGCATATAATTAGTTAGTTATCTAATTGTAGCTAATTACTAAATTCAATGATTAGATCTAAACATCTATCAATTTCTTATGAAAAGATAAACTTTTTAAAAATTGCCTAAGTGTCCAAATAACATTCACACAATAATCCACAATATAACATAATTTTTAAATCTCATTTTCATGAATTTCTGGGCCAAATGGAAGGAATTTAGTGTTTTATGCCTGTAAATTAATGGCCATTTAAATCAACTAGCGAGTGGGTTTTAGTGGAATGCGGTGGATTGGAACGTTGCGGTTTGCTGTGAAGTCGGGGGGGGGAAATACTGGGAGTTCATACATTTTTTGGGGACCCCATTTCGCAACATAAAAATATTATTAATGCCTCCCGAAAAACCAACTTTTAATATAAAAATAAAGTATTTACCTGTTTTTCTCCCCTACGCAAAATGCTTCCGGTTGTCTGCGGTTACGGCTTTTGAAGGTGATTTTTAAATTACTCTAGTTAATAAATAATCTAGAGTAATTTAAAAATACCACCATTCATTAAATGTCGGAGCGATTTTTCTTCAACAACCAAATCGCCCGACATTCATTGATTATCCAGGCCTGTGGAAAAACAGCACTTTAAGCCCGCCCCCCTCTGCAAGGCGCGAAAGTCACGCACACGGGGAGCGGCAGAAGTGCAGCGCCGGTAAAGGTAAGTTTTGTAACATACCTACTGTTACTGCTTTATCATCTGTAAACCCCATGTTAATAGTTTATTTATTTTTTTAAATATATTTTTATTAGAGTAGGTAAGCAGTGAATTAGCAAACACATATTATGATAGCAATATTTCATATACAACAATCATACATTATTAATTTTATCAAATGAATCATTTTGTCTAGTAATTATTTTTTTTAATAAAAAGAGAGGAAAACAGAGTAAATTAAAATAAAAATCAAAAAGAAATCATAAAGAATGGAATAATTTACCATTAATACATAATTGGAGATAAGATCAAGAAATATAGAATATAACTTTTCATCTAATCCTGAGTCCAAGTTTCAGTTAGGGTTAAAGAAGGAACTGCAGATGCTGGAGAATCGAGGGTTACACAAAAAGCTGGAGAAACTCAGCGGGTGCAGCAGCATCTAAGGAGCGAAGGAGATAGGCGACGTTTCGGGTCGAGACCCTTCTTCAGACATTGTATTTCAGTTAGGGTTACCTGCTGAACCGATCTACCCTTTTAAGTAATCAGTGAAAGAAGACCATATTCTAACGAAAACTTTGTGTTTGTCCATTAGGGCAAATCTGATTCTTTCCAAGTGTAGGGTCTCCGACATTTCCGTAATCCACATTTTAATTGTGGGGGATATAGGGCCTTTCCAAAATTTTAATATTAATTTCTTCCCAATTCTACTGTAATCTAGGAAATTTCTTGAACTTGTTGGAATATCAGAACAAAGTTTACACTTACAAGTGTTATTAATTTTGAGTCCGGATCCAATTTAGTATTAATAACTTCAGAAGTTATTCTAAAAATCTCAGTCCAGAAATTCCTAATTTTTAAACAATTTGCAAAAGTGTTAAATTAGCCTCTGGATGCTGACATTTATCACGGATAGAGGAGATTTGTGGGAAGATTCTATTCAATTTAACTTTTGAGTAATGTAATCTATGTAATACTTTAAATTGTATTAAAGCATGCCTGGCATTTAACGAGCATTGGTATATATATTGTAAACTTTTGTCCCATATATCTTTCGTTGTAAATAATTTATTACAGTAATAAATATTGTAAGTCAGTGGATGTCTGGCCTACTAATATTTTCAGAACTCAATAAACACTTGGCAATTCCAGACTCCCGAGAATTATAAAGTGATGCAGTGTGGAAGCAGGCCCTTCGGCCCAACTTGCCCACACTGACCAACGTGCCCCATCTACACTAGTCCTACCTGCCCACGTTTGGCCCATATCCCTCCAAACCTCCCCTATCGATGTACCCGTCTAACAGTTTCCTAAATATTGGAATCGTCCCAGCCTCAACCGTCTCCCCGGCAGCTTGTGTCCATACACCCGCCACCCTCTGTGTGAAAACGTTATCCCTCAAATTCCATGTAAATCTTTCCCCTTGCACCTTGAACCCATGTCGATTCACCGACTCAGGGCAAGAGACTGCATCTACCCGATTTATTCCTCTCATAATTTTATACACCTCTATAAGATCGCCCCTCATCCTCCTGCTCTCCAAGGCATAGTGACCCAGCCTACTCCACCTCTCCCTGTAGCTCACACCCTCTAATCTTGGCAACATCCTCGTAAATCTTCTCTGAACCCTTTCAAGCGTGACAATATATCTCCTATAAAATGGTGCCCAGTTCTGATAACAATACTCTAATTGCGGCCTCACCAACGTCTTGTATAACTGCAACATGACCGCCCAACTTCAGTTCCAAAGTCAGCCCCAACATGGGCGGCTTAAGTTTCCCACAGTATTTTAATTCCCAAATCTTGGACGAGATAAGGACCAAGGTCTTCAAGTTCAGGGTCCGCGGAGCGTTTTTGAATGTGGGGGGCTGAGCGATCACTGATCACCGGCCTCGTGTGTGTGTGTGTATGTGCGTATTCGCAGCCAACAAGTGTGTATCCAGTCTTCGCCGCCCCGTGGCCGCGGAGGTTGCCGAACGTCTCACCTGGCCGAGTAGGAGGTCTGGCCCCGGCACGGTGTCTGGAGTCGAGAGTGTGGTCGGCATCATGGCTCCCAGTCTGGGAAAGAGGGGAGAGGCGGTCGGGAGCGCTCGGGGGAGGTTGAGGGTCGTTCCCGATCTGTAGGGCAGGTATCTGGGTGATAGGGCGTGTTGGTGACCGAGGCTCCGGCTCTTGGACACGGGTGGACAGAATGCTCCGTATCTGAAGGACCGGTCTGGGACAATGTCCGGGATAGCGATAACAGCGAAGCTGCGAGTGACTGTGAACGGGTCTCCCAATCCTCAATGTGATGCAATCATGTACTGTGAGATATAGTTTTGTGCTCACAATCACTACTCAGAGACTAAATCATGGGAACAAGAAATGCTTTATTGTGAGTCTGCAGAATCGGGTGCCTCTCCAAGTTGAGACACACCGAGCAAAGGAAAAACGTCTATTTTTATACAATTGAGTATACAGTCTTTATTGATCGAACGCCTCCCCTTCTCACCCTTTACAATCAGGGTACCGAGGTTCACAATCTTCCAACACTCCCCTCCGTGCATCATCAATCATTCCCTCTTCTCCCACATCATACATCGCATGTACATTTAAATTAGGTTCTTTGTCATGAGGGGCGTAAAGTTAATATTCATTTATTTCATTAAGTATGCTCAGTCGCTGTTGCCCTAACCTACTTAATTGCCTTTGACCTAAAGACTAGCTTCTGTCTTTTTAGCATTCATAGCGAAAGGATTTGAGTATAGGAGCAGGGAGGTTCTACTGCAGTTGTACAGGGTTTTGGTGAGGCCACACCTGGAGTATTGCGTACAGTTTTGGTCTCCAAATCTGAGGAAAGACATCCTTGCCATAGAGGGGGTACAGAGAAGATTCACCAGACTGATTCCTGGGATGTCAGGACTTTCATATGAGGAAAGATTGGATAGACTCGGCTTGTACTCGCTGGAATTTAGAAGATTGAGGGGGGATCTTATAGAAACTTACAAAATTCTGAAGGGGTTGGACAAGCTAGATGCTGGAAGATTGTTCCTGATGTTGGGGGAGTCCAGAACAAGGGGTCACAGTCTAAGGATAAGGGGGAATTACTTTAGGACCGAGATGAGGGAAACATTCTTTACACAGAGAGTGGTGAGTCTCTGGAATTCTCTGCCAGAGAAGGTAGTTGAGGCCAGTTCATTGGTTATATTTAAGAGGACGTTAGATGTGGCACTTGTGGCTAAAGGGATCAGGGGGTATGGAGAGAAGGCAGGTACGGGATACTGAGTTGGATGATCAGCCATGATCACATTGAATGGCGGTGCAGGCTCGAAGGGCCGAATGGCCTACTCCTGCACCTATTTTCTATGTTTCTATGTGTTGTCAGCTACATTCCTTACCTCATCTTGTTATTCTACATTGTTATCAACAGCTCTGAAGGACAGTAACAGTTTGTTCGAATCACAAGGTTGGTGATTCCAACTACTCGGCCCATCACAAGGTCGGTGGTTACAACCACTCGGCCCCTCACAATGATGGTGGTTTAATCATCTTATCCCTCACAATCCTCCCTTATCTTTTGCTACGCATCCTGTATTAAACCCCATTCCTAGACTTCCTGCTCTTCCAAAGCTAATAAGATTCTTTTTATCTCTCTTTCCTCTGGGTCCTCTCTCGGCCTCATTATCATTATCTTCTGGACTTCCCCTTTCTCCCCCATGGGGACTACAACTGCCTGCATTTGGCTTACACTTCTAGTTATAAGAACCCTGAGACATGGTATACCACAGGGGATAAAGATCAATGCAGCTAATGCCCATAAAATCATCAGTCCCACCGCTTTCCACCAGGCTCCTCCCAAGATGTAATCCCACCATCCTGCTCCCATCTCTGTACCGGAACATGTGCTAATTTTCTGATTCCTTCTGATATATCCATTACTGCTTGCCCGTTGTCATCTATGTTTAGGCAGCAATTAGAGAGGTTGAATTTTCCGCATACTCCCTCTTCCGCTAGTAAGTAGTCTAAGGCCACACGGTTTTGGTATATCGCTGTTCTCATCTGTGTCTGCTCTTCGCCAACATCTCTAGTGCAGATGCAGTCTGGTTAGTAATTACTTCCAGCACTGCCTGGAGTCTTATGATCCGATTCAACATGTACACTGGGGTCCGGTAGCCCCAGGAGCCGTCCTGTGCCCAAGTGGCTAGTCCATAATATGAGATGATTCTTGCAGGTGGCCACTCATCATTTTCCCATTTTCCGATGTCCATTCTTCTCTTCGTTTGGTGTAGATTGTCAAAGATGGGTGTTCCTAGCGACCGCCCCTCCTCAGTGGTCGACAGAAAAAACCCTGGTTGTACCAGTCCAATTAATCAAGTCCCACTCCATTTTTCTGGCAATACCGAGTATGCCTTGTGTCCGCATAGCCATAGCAGTCCTTCAGGGGCCTTCCACGAGAGTTAACATTGTTCCATATGTCCTGCAACACTGGGATTCCCTGGTAAGGGTTGTTCCTGGTGCAATTCCATAATCCAGTCGATTCGCTTCCATCAGTCTTCATCCAGATAGTACAGTTTCCTTCATCCTTTACAGTGGGATACCATTGAGGTTCCTCTGGCCACCACACTCGGGATTGATTTGGCCACTGGGTGATGATGCACTGGCAGGGGCTGCTGCCTACTAGGATGGCATCCTTTGCCCAGGACTTGGCGATACACTCAGTTCCAACCGGGGTGTGTGTCAGGACCCATTCCTGATGGATCCTCTCCATGGCCAGCGTGAGCTCATCAGTGGTCCTCCACAAACCCAACATGATTTAAAAGGAGTGAACTGGGACATTTTGTTTTATGGGAAAGATGTGGAGGAGAAATGGAGGACATTTAAAGGGGAAATTTTAAGAGCACAGAATCTTTATGTTCCTGTTCGGTTGAAAGGAACCAGTAAAAATTGGAAAGAGCCCTGGTTTTCAAGGGAAATTGGACATCTTGTTCGGAAAAAGAGGGAGATCTACAATAATTATAGGCAGCATGAAGTAAATGAGGTGCTTGAGGAGTATAAGGAATGTAAAAAGAATCTTAAGGAAGAAATTAGAAAAGCTAAAAGATATGAGGTTGCTTTGGCAAGTAAGGTGAAAGTAAATCCAAAGGGTTTCTACAGCTATATTAATAGCAAAAGGATAACAAGGGATAAAATTGGTCCATTGGAGAGACCAAGTGGACAGCTATCTGCAGAGCCAAAAGAGATGGGGGAGATATTGAACAATTTCTTTTCGTCGGTATTCACCAAGGTGAAGGATATTGAATTATGTGAGGTAAGGGAAACTAGTAGAGTAGCTATGGATACTATGAGTTTCAAAGTAAAAGAAGTACTGACACTTTTGAAAAATATAAAAGTGGATAAGTCTCCAGGTCCTGACAGGATATTCCCTAGGACATCGAGGGAAGTTAGTGTAGAAATAGCCGGGGCTATGACAGAAATATTTCAAATGTCATTAGAAACGGGAATAGTCCCCGAGGATTGGCGTACTGCGCATGTTGTTCCATTGTTTAAAAAGGGTTCTAAAAGTAAACCTAGCAATTATAGACCGGTTAGTTTGACTTCAGTGGTGGGCAAATTAATGGAAAAGATACTTAGAGATAATATATATAAGTATCTGGATAAAGAGGGTCTAATTAGGAACAGTCAACATGGATTTATGCCTGGAAGGTCATGTTTGACTAATCTTCTTGAATTTTTTGAAGAGGTTACTAGGGAAATTGACGAGGGTAAAGCAGTGGATGTTGTCTATATGGACTTCAGTAAGGCCTTTGACAAGGTTCCTCATGGAAGGTTGGTTAAGAAGGTTCAACTGTTGGGTATAAATGCAGGAATAGCAAGATGGATTCAACAGTGGCTGAATGGGAGAAGCCAGAGGGTAATGGTGGATGGCTGTTTGTCGGGTTGGAGGCAGGTGACTAGTGGGGTGCCTCAGGGATCTGTGTTGGGTCCTTTGTTGTTTGTCATGTACATCAATGATCTGGATGAAGGGGTGGAAAATTGGATTAGTAAGTATGCAGATGATACCAAGATAGGGGGTGTTGTGGATAATGAAGAGGATTTCCAAAGTCTACAGAATGATTTAGGCCAGTTGGAAAATTGGGCTGAAAGATGGCAGATGGAGTTTAATGCTGGTAAATGTGAGGTGCTACACCTTGGCAGGACAAATCAAAATAGGACGTACATTGTAAACGGTAGGGAATTGAAGAATACAGTTGAACAGAGGGATCTGGGAATAACCGTGCATAGTTCCTTGAAGGTGGAATCTCATATAGATAGGGTGGTAAAGAAAGCTTTTGGTATGCTAGCCTTTATAAATCAGAGGATTGAGTATAGAAGCTGGGATGTAATGCTAAAATTGTATAAGGCATTGGTGAGACCAAATCTGGAGTATGGTGTACAATTTTGGTCGCCCAATTATAGGAAGGATGTCAACAAAATAGAGAGGGTACAGAGGCGATTTACTAGAATGTTGCCTGGGTTTCAACAGCTAAGTTACAGAGATAGGTTGAATAAGTTAGGTCTTTATTCTCTGGAGCGCAGAAGGTTAAGAGGGGACTTGATAGAGGTCTTTAAAATGATGAGAGGGATAGACAGAGTTGATGTGGACAAGCTTTTCCCTTTGAGAATAGGGAAGATTCAAACAAGAGGACATGACTTTAGAATTAAGGGACAGAGGTTTAGGGGTAACATGAGGGGGAACTTCTTTACTCAGAGAGTGGTAGCGGTGTGGAATGAGCTTCCAGTGGAAGTGGTGGCGGCAGGTTCGTTGGTATCATTTAAAAATAAATTGGATAGGCATATGGATGAGAAGGGTATGGAGGGTTATGGTATGAGTGCAGGCAGGTGGGACTAAGGGAAAAAAGTTGTTCGGCACGGACTTGAAGGGCCGAGATGGCCTGTTTCCGTGCTGTAATTGTTATATGGTTATATGGTTAGTTAGTCACATTCAGGGTTCTGGCTATCCGGATGTCCAAGTCCACAAACAGGTTTCTCCCTACTTCCTGGATCTCAATCTGCTGCTTTATTTCATCATACATAGTTTGGTGCAGTTGGGGCTGGGAAGGTGGGGGAGGTTTGTTGATTACTGCTTCTGCTAACTTCTCTATCACTACCTCCTTAATTTTGTCTAATGTTTCCTCCCTGGCTCTGGAAGGGATGCCTAACTGTCCTCTCTTAGTCATGCAGACTCATTTCTCCCCTTTTGGGCAGGTAACTTGCCCAAAACTTCCTACATGTCCCTTATTTTCTACTACATAATACTCCCTCCCCCCGTCCTGACAAACAGCTCTAGTCCTTAGGTTGGAGCAATCATCACTTACATGGGAATGATAGGTAAATGGTCTGGTTGTTCGCCCTCCATATCTGATAGGATGGTAGCATTTATCACAGTTATTAACTTTTTTTTACAACGATTACATGCAGAGTAAGCAATACCACAACTGCTCCGTTCATACTGTTAGTCATACACTTATTTCTTACTAAAAGTTAACGCTAGTGGCTTACTCCCCAGCTTCACCATCCACTGTTCCTCTTTATCAGGAGCGGGTGGGTCAACGGGCCCTCTCTCGGGTCGCGTGGGTCCACCCTTTTTCTTTTGTTCGTACTGCTGTCTTGGTTGTCAGTAATCCTAGGTATTGGCCGGTCCATCGGGGCTGGAGTTTCTCCTACTTCCAATTCTTGACCAGAACCCAGTCACCGGCCTTTACAGCATGTATTGGAAAGTCGAGTGGTGGGCTTTGAGCCAATAATCCTTTAGCTTTTAATTCTGTAAGAGAATGAGATACTGCCAGTGAATAGTTCCTTAAGAATACATCACTGCCCTTCATGGTGGGTATTCCTTCATTCTTTCCCAAATAAGGTAACCCAAACAACATTTCATAGGGAGATACTGCTAACTTTGCATGGGGTCTCCGTTGTTTCTCTCAAAGCCTTTCTGTTTCCCTACTGCTCCAAACATGTGCCAGACTCCATGTACATATGCTGCTCTTAAAGCCTTAATTTCTGCCAACTGAGCTAAGCAAGATTGCAGGCAAGCTTCCAATTTGATTACCTTAAAGTCTAATTCATCCTGATGCATCACTCCAAACCCTGCATACTTGCTATTATGATCCCTTTAACAAGAAACATCCACAAGCAAAACCTTTTTGTCCCCTTCATTCAAAGACCCTGACTGTAAAACATTTCTCAGACTTGTATGTCCTTCTTCCTTCATTATTTTCCTTAATGGCATCACAATTTAAACATACTTTCCAATCTAGTCTGAACTATATCCTGCCATTCCCATGATCATCATCATCTGTCCTACTGTCTGAGGTTAGGGAACTTCAATTATCACTTCAATTTGATCCTGCTCTATAGCTTTTACTTCTTTAGATATTACTCGTCCAAAATATTCTACCTGCTGTTGACAAAACAACAACTTCTTACTTGATACTTTATGACCTCCTGTGCCATCTTTTCCAAGATGATTACAATGTCTCTCTCACATTGCTTCTCACTTGTGGAACAAACCAACAAATCATCCACATACTATATCAACACCTTCCAAATCTGCCTTTAACATCTGATTAAAAACATGGGGCTGGTATTTAAAACCCTGCCGCATCCTAGTCTAGGTGTATTTAGTACCTTTTCTTTATTTTCGTACCATAGCTATGTTCACCATTATCTTAATTATTGTTATTATTATTTCTTGATTACCATACCTGTCCACATCCCCAACACATCTTATCCATTACCTGTCTCCTTACTAGCCTTTCTTGACCTCCTCTTTGAGATCTCTCCCTCCCTTGGGGACCCCAGTCTAGTCTGGGCTTATATCCAGATTTATTTCACTCCTGATAGGGCATTTGAGGAAATACTCTCCCAAATACATTTATTATTGGCATGGCATTCTCTGGCCTCTGTTTGGCTGTCATAGGACTCACTGTGTGTCGGTGCATCACTTATTTCAGACTTTTCAACCAGTTCTGTTGTTACTGACAACATTGTCTTTCCTTTTTCACGCTCTTTCTTTTTGCGCTCTTCAAGTTACATTTGCATCATTTTTCTCTGCACCTCTTCCTGCTGGTCTGCAAGTCTTTTTCCTATCTTTGCGATATTTCTCAGCCTCATTGACCAAATGATCACTGAATCAGGGGTGGGAAATAGATGACAATCCCACCACCTCCTCCAATCTAGACTTGACTTTAGAAGGAATGACATCCACCACAGTGGTTCAGAATATAGTGTTCATTAACTGGTTGCCTTCTATTTCTTGTTCAGTTTCCAGTCTCCACCTTTTCAGCTTGTTCTCCAGATAGGCTGCTGGATTATTGTCTGAGGGCCTGCCATACCCTCTGCCTGACTGTGTCAAACAGCATGCCATTGTTTATTGCATTGTTCACAGCATTTTTATACCAGCCATCTTCAGGAGTTCTATCAGTTTAGTGGTTCATATCACTTTCACCAACAGCGCCTTCAAATCTCCCATAGCCAATAATCGTCCCACGTTCTCCTCCTCCAAAGCCATAATCCATTTCCTGCCCCATCAGGAATATTGGGTAAGGTATTTTTTAGCCCTCTCAGTTTATCAGTGCCCCAAAGGATAATCTGTGTCTGGCCTGCTCTTATCTTTTTTTAAGCAGTCTCATCAATTTATCCCTCTGCTTCCCACTTTAATCCTTTCTGATACCATATAACCATATAACAATTACAGCACGGAAACAGGCCCTTCAAGTCCATGCCGAACAACTTTTTTTACCCTTAGTCCCACCTGCCTGCACTCATACCATAACCCTCCATACCCTTCTCATCCATATGCCTATCCAATTTATTTTTAAATGATACCAACGAACCTGCCGCCACCACTTCCACTGGAAGCTCATTCCACACCGCTACCACTCTCTGAGTAAAGAAGTTCCCCCTCATGTTACCCCTAAACCTCTGTCCCTTAATTCTAAAGTCATGTCCTCTAGTTTGAATCTTCCCTATTCTCATAGGGAAAAGCTTGTCCACATCAACTCTGTCTATCCCTCTCATCATTTTAAAGACCTCTATCAAGTCCCCCCTTAACCTTCTGCGCTCCAGAGAATAAAGACCCAACTTATTCAACCTATCTCTGTAACGTAGCTGTTGAAACCCAGGCAACATTCTAGTAAATCGCCTCTGTACCCTCTCTATTTTGTTGACATCCTTCCTATAATTGGGTGACCAAAATTGTACACCATACTCCAGATTTGGTCTCACCAATGCCTTATACAATTTTAACATTACATCCCAGCTTCTATACTCAATGCTCTGATTTATAAAGGCTAGCATACCAAAAGCTTTCTTTACCACCCTATCCATATGAGATTCCACCTTCAAGGAACTATGCACGGTTATTCCCAGATCCCTCTGTTCAACTGTATTCTTCAATTCCCTACTGTTTACCATGTACGTCCTATTTTGATTTGTCCTGCCAAGGTGTAGCACCTCACATTTATCAGCATTAAACTCCATCTGCCGTCTTTCAGCCCATTTTTCCAACTGGCCTAAATCACTCTGTAGACTTTGGAAATCCTCTTTGGAAATGCCTTCTTTCTCATTCTAACCTCAATTTCTTACTTCTCAGATAGTTTATCCTACTTTGCAAATGTATTCACCTTTCTTTTAAAATCTTCCACTGACTCCTCCTGATTTATTACTTTCACACCTGTCATTTCCTACTTCTGTTACCTCCTCACTGCCTCTCTCTCCTTTCTCTCTAAACTGCCTAAGTACATCTAATTCCTTTGCTCTCCCCTTTTCCCACCTTTCCACCTTATCTGTGACATATAATTCATAATTAACACTTCCATCTTGTCACACATTTATCTTGAAAGTGCCTTCCTTGGGCCACTTCCTCACAACTGTTTCTGAAAATTTGAGCAAACAATCATTACCCTTCTCCAACCAGAATGTTTATCTAAACAAACCACACAAGGCTGGTCATGTTTCAGCAATTAACTTATTTCCAATTATTTCAATCCATTCTCACCACTATTTAGTACTAGTAACAATTTTCCAAATTAACTTTACTGAAAATAAATCTATAGAAACATCAGCAAAACGAGCAACGTATATTTTCCAACTTTCCCCTTTTAAGTTGCGATGATACAAAGCGTTGTTCACACACACCTACCCTTACAGCACGTGGCCTACAACAAACAAACTTATCACATATATGAACTTCCTCATTCAATTAAAAACCGGTTTTTACACACAAATCATATTCGTTCCATTCTTACTTCAATGAAATTATGCAATTTTCTACACAGATTAAAGTTTCAAAATTACCATTTATATAATTGCTACTCTACCTTCTGCTATTCTATAATATTTTGCACTAACTCCTCATGTACCTGACCAATCTGTATATGGGTTTCTTCTATAGATTGTGTGAAACAACTCAATATTTCTTTCATGTGCTTAAGATGAGCTTCTTCAATTTCCTGAAATTTCTTTGAGGTTTCTGTAAATTTTTGTTCAAAATCTGTTTTTCCACATATAATTTATAGGTTTCTGTAGCTTTTCTTTTTAGATTTGACAGTTGTCTTTTCTATTTCTTTCTGTGTTGCTCCTTCCTTTTTTAACCTTTCGTACTCACAACATTTGGCACCGTGATTTTCCTTAGATTTTTGCAATGTTTGAGCGATACTCTGAATATTTTGTACAGCATCCAAAGTGCCCAGCCGTGGCCACCAGACTGAACTCCCCCTTATTGGTTCCTTTGGTTAATCAAAAATACAGAACTTAATCATAGTCTCCTTATCTTTAACCCCAGGGCTTCCTTCTCCCCAAGATTGCCACATTTACCCCAACGGACTATCAGGCGGAATGTGCAGCTCTTCACCATTGAGCCTTTTTCTTTTCCCCCCCGGACTCTTACTTTTCCCGTTCCAGTTATCCATTGTCTTATCGGACTATTCCCGTCCGACAGAACCTTGGTCGCCCGGACAATACTTAATAGTCAGTTTCTTACCCGGGTCCTGTGCACAAGAATCACTCGACCGTCGACCCATCATGTTGTCCTCTAATGTCAGGACAACAGCCTCCTCTTGAATGTCACTAAAACTGAGGAGTTGATTGTGGACTTTAGAAGGGCTCAACATCCGAGGATGTACACACCACTGGGGAAAAATGGGACTACTGTGGATAGGGTGAGCAGCTTTAAATACCTGGGAGTCCACATCACAGAGGATCTGAAATGGACAACACACACTGCAAGGCAGCGCCTTTACCACCTCAGGCAGCTGAGGAAATTTGAACAAACGCACTATGGGAATGACACTCACCCCCCTGCAGGACCTATACAGCAGAAGATGCAGATCCAGAGCAAACAAGATCATGAAGGACCCCTACCACCCCAGCAACGGACTGTTCCAGCAGCTAAGGTCAGGCAAACGCCTCCACTGTCACGCTGTGAAAACAGAGAGGATGAGACAGAGTTTCTTCCCACAGGCCATCAGGACTGTAAACGCTTATCTCACCAGGGACTAATTTACTGTTGTGTTGTGTCTTTTTTTTTCATTTTTTCCTAAAATGTAAATACTGGTTCTGTTCTGTTCTGTGTTCTGTTGTTTTTGCACGATCCCGCAGGCATTGACAGTGTAATTTCACTGCACATCTTGTATGTGTATGTGACAAATAAAGTTGACGAGAGTGACGGTGGAGAGAGAGAGGGTGACAGTGAGAGGTGGGGAGAGAGAGGGGGTGACAGTGAAAGGGGTGACAGTGAGAGGTGGAGGGAGAGAGATGAGGAGAGAGGGAGGGGTGACAGAGAGAGGTGGGGAGAGAAAGGGTGACAGTGAGAGGTGTGTAGAGAGAGGGAGAGAGGAACTTTTGGGCCTGTTTCAAGATGGCTGACTTTTGCCTCCTGGGAGAGAATGGAGAGAGAGGAGGGAGATAGAGAGTGTGAGAGGAGAGAGGGTAAGAGAGAACGGGGGAAAAGGGAGAAAGAAATAAGATGGAGAGGGGGAGACAGTGGGAGGTGGAGAAATAGGGTGAGAGAGCTGGAGAGCGAGGGGAGAATGGGGAGAGAGAGAGGGGAGAGGCAGGGGACGAGAGAGTGAGGGGGGGGGAAGGAAAGAGGGCGAGGGAGATAGAGAGACGGGGAGCGAGAGTTTGGTGTCCTCAAAAATCACCATCCCCCCTTATCCAGTCCCCATGATGGTCAACATCTACACTGGTGGTGGAGTTTCAGATCAAAGAGAGAGAGAGAGGAGGGAGAGAGAGATGTGAGAGGGAGAGGGGTGAAGGGAGAGAGATAGGGGAGAGAAAGAGGGTTAAAGAGCGGGTAGAGAGATAGGGAGAGAGTGAGAGGGGGGAAGGAATAAAGATGAGAGAGAGGGTGAGTAGAGGGAGAGGTGGAGAGAGAGAGCGGGGAGGGAGATGGCTGAGAGAGAAGAGAGAGTGAGGGCTGAGAGAGAGGGGCAAGAGGGAGGTGAGAGAGAGGCGGGGAGAGAGGGTTGGGGACAGAGAGAGATAGGGGAGAGAGAGAGGGTGAAAGCAAAGAGGTGGAGAGAGAGAGTGGGAGAGAGAGAGAGGGGGGAGCGAAAGGATGAGAGAGAGGGGGGAGAGTGAGTGAGAGCGGAGAGAGTGGGGCGAGAGATGAATGTGGGGAGAGAGAGGGGGATGATGTCGGTGAGAGGGGGAGAGAGTGAGAGGTAGAGAGAGAGAGAGATGGGGGGAGAGAGCGAGAGGGGAAAAGAAAGAGGGCGAGAGGTGAAAAGAAAGAGGGTGAGAGAGAGAGAGAGAGAGAGAGAGAGAGATTGGGGGGGGGGAGGAAAGAGAGGGGAGAGAGAGAGATAGAGAGTTTGGAGCCTGTATCAAGATAGCCGACTTTTGGGGAATAGAAAGAAGGGGGGAAGAGAGAGATATGGGAGAAAGAGGAGAAAGAGATAGGAGAGATAACGAGGGGAAAGGAGTGCGATCTATTTCTGGAGATACGTTCCGACTGCCGGTAAGTCCATTTTTAAAATAAAAAGCCCGACTACTTAATCACTGCAGCAAAATAAAAGTTAGCTCCCAATGCCGTGAACGCCGACAACGCGGACCGATTTTACGTAGAGGACAGGTAAGTGAAAGCTGCTTATTTTTACATATAAACTTGCTTTTTTAGGGGACTTTAATCAATATTTCATGTTGCGAAACAGTGATTTATTCCCCATATGAACTGGCAGAATTTTTCCTGCCGATATTGGGTTTACATTCACCGCAACGGCAACGTTCCAATACATCGCGTTCCAGAAAATCCCACTCGCAAGCTGTTTAAAATGCCCATTAATTTACAGGCATTAAACACTGAATTCCTTCTCCTGGAGGATGTTCATCTCCATGTTCAATTAATAAAACAATGAGATTCGGGACATTTCTATTCAACCTGTCAAAGGAATTTAGGGAGGGGGAGGGGGTTAGAAATAGTCAGTGAAGTAAACAAACATAATAGTTGAGTGGCAAATGACAATAGTGCTACCTTCCCAATATTTAACTGAAGGAAATAATGGGTTATCGGGGCTGTATGTTGTGACAGACAGCCTGACACCTTGCATGTCATTTTAATATTACACTTATCCCATCCCCCTGGATATTCCAGATTAATAAATTAAGGTTTTGTCAACTAATTACAAATCAGGCTAATTACAAATCAATAACATTAGCCAACTCCGAAACATAAAGCGCTGAGCATTGGGATCCAGACATCATAGACAACTGGCCTCAGTTCCCCACTCACATCTGGCAGTGTTCTCCATCTGAACCAGGGACCGTGGAGCATTTTTGAAAGTGGGGATGTTGAGCCATCATTGATCACTGGCTTTGGGGATACCCAGTGAGGGAGTGGAGCAACCGAGTGGGGAGAGGGACTACAGTGTCCCCCCTCCCAGGGTAGGGACTTTTTGACATTTGATGTATTAAAATCATGTTTTAGTGCATTGTAGAAGTATGTTTTTTGTATGAATTATATTTAAGAGGTAACTTTTTCCACACAAAGGGTGGTGGGTGTATGGAACAAGCTGCCAGAGGAGGTAGTTGAGGCAGGGACCATCCTAACATTTAAGAAACAGTTAGACTGATACATGGATAGGGCAGCTTTGGAGGTATGGACCAAAAGTAGGTAGCGTAGCTGGGACATGTTGGCGGGTGTGGGCAAGTTGCGCCGAAGGGCCTGTTTCCACATTGTATCACTCTATGACTACATTTACCTCCACCATGCATGAATGCTTCAAAAACAAGTGATTGAGTTCTATTGCCATATGCTCAACCATAGAAACATAGAAAATAGGTGCAGGAATAGGCCATTCGGCCCTTCGAGCCAGCACTGCCATTCAATATGATCATTGCTATTCATCTAAAATCAGTACCGCTCTCTGGGCTTTTTCCCCATATCCCTTGATTTCATTAGCCCCAAGAACTAAATGTAACTCTCTCTTAAAAACATCCAGTGTATTTGCCTGCACTGCCTTCTGTGGCAGAGAATTCCACAGATTCACAACTCTCCTCGTGAAGAAAGTTTGTCTTCATCTCAGTCCGAACTGGCCTATCCTTTATTCTTAATTATTTATCCTTGTGACCCCAGGTTCTGAACTTCCCCAACATTGGGAACATTTTTCCTGCAGTTGCAGTAAGTGAAAATCTAGCAGGCAAGCGGGTGCTTTCTCCAACCACTCCCATTTGAAATCCACTATCTTGCACCGTTTCTACCCAGTGCTTGGCACTTACTTCCAGCAGCCTTGGTTGTCCTCCAGGATGCACTGAGCTGCAGCCTGATCCATGCTGGTCACCTGGGCGAATTTGGCACAGAGACTCTCACGGCAGCGGTGCAACGCTTCCGATCACTGAGGCTGCTCCATGGCCGGAGTTGCAGTGAGCAACTCACCAGCCCAACAAACACTCACCATCCCCGCTCCCCGTCCGCACCTTTTACCAGCCCTCTCTCTTGCACTAGGGCTGCACCATGGGCGGAGATGCAGCGAACGACTCGCCAGCCCCGCAAACACTCCCACCCCTGGCTTCCCGCATCTGTCCCCGCCCGCTGCTTCTATCCCTTTCTCAGCCCCGGCTCTCCAACACCCGCGGCCCATGCAGTTTATATGAGTTTTGACATTTTCGTTGATCACAGAATTTCCCGCGACAGAGCGTGAGAAATTTGTGAGCAACGTGAGAATTTCCTAAAATACGTTATTCTCACGCTCGAAGCATGAGAGTTTGCAGCCCTGCTCTCCCAGGAGGCAAAAGTCGTCTCTCTCTCTCTCCCTCTCCCTCCCTCTCCCTCTCTCTCCCTCTCCCACCACTCTCACTCACTACCCTTTGTCTCCCCCCTCTCTCTCTCCCTCTCTCACCACTCTCTCTCTCTCCCATTTCCCTCTCCCCCTCTTTACCCTCACTCCCTGGTCCGTTCGTCCCTTCCTACCCAAACCATCCCCTCCCCGGGTACTTTACGCTGCAACAGCAGGAAATGCAACACCTGTCCCTTTACATCCCCCCTCAACTTCATCCAAGGACCCAACCATTCTTTCCAGATAAGGCAGAGGTTCACCTGCATCTCCCGCAACCTCATCTACTGCATCCGCTATTCCAGGTGCCAACTTGTCTACACTGGCAAGACCAAGCGCAGGCTCTGCGATCGCTTCGGTGAGCACCTCCGTTCAGTCCGTATTAACCAACTTGATCACCCGGTTGCTCAGCACTTCAACTCCCCCTCCATTGTCAAAGAGTGAGGCCCAACGCAAATTGGAGGAACAACACCTCATATTTCGCTTGGGTAGTTTACACCCCAGCGGTATTAACATTGACTTCTCTAATTTATGATAGCCCTTGCTTTCTCCCTCCCTCCCCTACTAGTCTGTCTCCTTTTCTTTCTTTTTCCCGCTCCCTCCCCCGACCTCAGTCTGAAGGGTCTCCACCGGAAACGTCGCATATTCTTTCTCTCTATAGATGCTGCCTCACCCTCTGCGTTTCTCCAGCATTTTTTTGTCTGCATTCGATTTTTCCAGCATCTGCAGTTCTTTCTTAAACATCTCCCTTCCATTGGCTCCATTTACACCTCATGCTGCCTCGGCAGGCCAGCAGCATAATCAAGGACCAGTCTCACCCTGGCCACTCCCTCTTCTATCGGGTAAAAGGGACAGAAATGTAAAAATGTAAATCTCCAAACTCAGAGACAGTTTCTTCCCTGCTGTTATCAGGCAACTGAATCATCCTACCACAACCCGAGAACAGTCCTGAACTACTATCTACCTCATTGGTGATCCTCGGACTATACTTGATCGGACTTTGCTGGCTTTACCTTGTATTAAATGTTACTCCCTTATCATGTATCTATACACTGTAAATGGCTTGATTGTAATATTTGTCATTCCACTGACTGTATGGTACGCAACAAAAAGCCTTTCACTGTACGTCATTACAAGTGACAATAAACTACACTAAATTGTTATTATCAATAAAGTATTTATTTCTCGTGAATCAAACATATCTTTTATATCAAGAACAGAGAACAGAACAGCATAGGAACAGGCCCTTTGGCCCATAAAGTCCGTGCTGAACATGATGCCAAATTAATCTCATCACCTCTGCCTGCAACGTGACTTCCGGTGGCGCCATCATGAGGTGAAGACGCCCTGCCAGCCAGCTCCATAAGAAGGTTGAAGAAAACGGGGAAAAAAACGCTGAAAAAAGACTTACCTACCGTCTGAAATCTCAGTACTGATTAGTACTGAATTGGTGAGTGACGTTATCAGCCCTGCGACAACATGCAACGAACCCCAGAAGAAAAACTGAAAATCCGGCTACCGACCACTCGGGATCCGGTAGGCCGTTCTGAAGCCTCGATCTCGGGTAGAACCCGATCCCAGGAAGACATTGTAGGAAAAAAACCTTCTGGAGCTGCAGAAATTAAAACGAAACTGGAGATGGAAGGATTGAAAATTCTTATTGAAAAAGAGATGGCAGGTATCAAAACCGAACTATTGAATTTAAAGAAAGATATGAAAAAGTTGAATATTAAGGAGGAAGTTGAAAACATTAATGAAGAAGTGAAAGATTTGAAAACTGAAATAAAAGACTTGAAGACTGAATCACTGAATCTGCTCAAGCACTGAAAAGAGAGATTACGGACAAATTAAAAGAGCAGAACAAACAGATGAAAATTAAAATCGAAACCCTGGTGAAAGACAAACTGTCTGAAGTTGAAGAAGCATTGAATTTACATTCGACAGATATAAGCATTATTAAAGACTTAGCTGAAGCATCGGCTCGGAACTCAGACAGAGATATACAACGCTTATCTGAACTTCTGGACAAGATAACAGAAAAATGCACGGAGTTGGAAGGCTACCAAAGAAGGTCGAATCTTAGAATTGTGGGTATTCCGGAAGGCATGGAACGGCACAACCCACGAGGATTTACAGCAGATTTACTGCAACAAGTTTTAGCCTTGGATCAGAAACCCTTACTAGCTCGTGCACACAGAGTAAAGAGGCGTTTTACAGGACCTGGTGCTCCGCCAAGACAAATGATATTAAAAGTACAGAATTATTACGAACTGGAAGAAATGATGGGTAAGATTGTAAGAAGTAAAAATCTTACTTTTGAAGGAGCACGAATCAGTATTTACCGAGATTATCCTGCTGAAGTTGCCAAGAAACGAAACGCATTCAGGGAGACTAAAAGAATTCTGAGAGAATTGAAGGATGTAAGGTATACTCTGAGATACCCTGCTACCTTGAGGGTGACCTATGACAATCAAGATCATTTCTTCAAGAGCCCACAAAATGCACTGGACTTTGCGCAGAGGATTAAGAATCAAGAAGAAGACTGAATAATATTTCACCTTTGAACTATATTAATGAATAAACTGTATGTTTGTATTTGGTTTAAAGGATTACCGGAATATGGACTGGTTATAGTCTGGCTACAATCAAGAAAGA
This sequence comes from Raja brachyura, assembly GCA_963514005.1. Next base: position 4,793,530 of record OY740823.1, on the reverse strand, counting down.
TGAAGAAATGAGTGGACTGGGTCCCTACATCAAAGAGTGGACTGGACTTTCTCTTATGGATATTATTAATTAGAATAATAACAATACTAATAGAAATAATTAATACATAATAAAATACTAATATACTAAAATCTAACCGGTAGTACTGTTACTAACTAAAACAATAATAAATACTAATCACTAAGGCTTAGGTATAAGTAATTTTCTTATTACTTCCCACATATATATACTTTATTCATCAATAATTAATACTAATCTACATAAAATTAAAATAAATAGTAATTAGTAAATATATTACCTAAGATCATACATTTGATTATACCAATGATAGTTAAGATTTCCTTGATCTTTGCATTTAAATATGTTATAGGATTGATGAAACATTTTAGAATTATATATTCCCGTTAAAATATCTTTTGTAAGACAATAACTTTAAGGACTTATGGAGCTGGCGAGTTAACATCATCTACACTGGAAGTCTGTAGATGGCTAGCCATCCTAGTATGGCTTTCACTAACTGCACCTACTATAGCTGTAGTTTTTCCTTACTTTTCACTATTTACTAACCCTTTTTTTTATCTTCTGTTTTTTTATATTACCTCATGTTTTTATTTTTTTACATCACAATGGGCTAGTAATCAGAAAAGATATATCCGTGCGAGATATTTGAAAATCTTGAAACTCGTCCATCCGGAGTTCGGGGGTAAGGTCGGGTATGTCGAGCTGAGACATGTGAACCATTGTAGACCACCTTAAATAAAATGCAGGACTTAAAAAAGAATTGGGGGAATGAGGGACTAATCTTTGGCAGTTGGAATGTTAAAGGTCTTAATGAACCTATTAAAAGGGGCAAAGTATTGGCACAGTTGCAAGCACTTAAAATTGATGTTGCGTTTCTTCAAGAGACACATCTAAAAAAAGATGCCGAGCATAGATTAAAGGCTAAATGGATTGACAAAATATATCATTCCTCTTTTACTCATAAATCTAGAGGTGTAGCAATACTGATACGTAAAGGTACTTTATTTAAGCATACATCAACTATAATTGATAAAGATGGAAGATTTATTATTGTAACGGGAGAATTATATGCTAAAAAAGTAATATTAGCCAATATATATGGCCCAAATTTTGACAGCCCAATTTTTTAAAAGAAAATATTTAATACAATTCCTGATCATGCACAACACAATTTAATAATTGGAGGAGATTTAAATTGTACTTTAGACCCTTATTTAGATAGATCGTCAGGACAGAGGAAATTTAAATCACACTCCAGTGATTTAATAAATGCATACATTGATACTAGTAAAGTTAGAGATGTTTGGAGAATGGAACACCCAACAGGACGAGATTATTCATTTTACTCCTCGGTACATAAAACATATTCTAGAATTGACTATTTCCTTGTAGATATAAAGCTAATTCCATACATCTATAACTCTAAATACCACAGTATCATTATTTCAGACCACGCTCCATTAACATTTAATATTAAATGTAATGATAACATGAAAATGCGAGGACAATGGAGACTTAATCCACAAATTTTGAAGGATAAATTAACTAATTAATATATTATGCAGATTAAGACTTTTTTTGAAATAAACGATAAACCAGAAATATCTCCATCCCTACTATGGGAAACTTTTAAGGCTTTTACTCGTGGAATTATGATATCTTCACAAGCATTTTATAACAAAGAAAAGCGGAAGGAACAGAATATTCTGGAAATGGAGATAAAACAATTAGATATAGAAAATGCTCTCAACCCTACAATGATAACACATAATAAAATTACTGCATTAAAATATAAATTAAATAAGATATATGCTGACTAAGTGGTTAAATTGTATCAATACACAAAACAAATACAATTTGAATTTGGGGACAAACCACAAAAATTACTGGCTCGCCAATTACGAAAAATACAGGGAGAAAAAATAATACATCGGATTAAATCAGAAAATGGTGAATTCTTAACACAAAATAACGATATTAATGAGAGATTTTTACAATATTATAAAGATTTATACTCATCCAAAATGACTGAAAATCAGATAGGAATTAATACATTTTTAAACGACTGCAATCTAATAGGACTGGATGTAGATGATACAAAACTATTAAATGCTGAAATAACAGTTAAAGAAATTGAGGATTCTATTATATCATTAAAAAACGGGAAAACCCCTGGGCCAGATGGTATTGGTTCGGAATTTTATAAATCATACAAGGATCTGATAACACCTTATTTGAAGATACTTTACGAATATATATATGCGCAACAGAGTTTACCTGAAACACTAAACGAATCCATTATAACACTCATACCAAAAATGGGTAAAGACCTAGATGATCCGGGATCATATAGAGCTATTGCTCTCTTAAATACGGATCAAAAGATATTAAATAAAATATTAGCTAAAAGATTAAGTGTAGTGATTAATAAAATAATACACCCGGATCAAACAGGATTTATACCTAAATGATACTCATCATATAACTTGAGACGATTGTTTAATATTATATACTCGAAAAGGAGTTATAATAAAGACTTAGTAATAATATCGTTAGATGCAGAGAAAGCCTTTGACCAAGTTGAATGGCCATATTTGTTTGCGGTTATGGAAAAGTTAAATTTGGGAGACAAGTTTATAAAATGGATCAAATTACTATATACTAATCCAACTGCTAAAACCTTAACTAACCAAATGATATCCACCAAATTTAATTTATTTCGAGGATGCAAACAAGGTTGTCCCCTATCACCATTATTATTTGCGTTGGCTATAGAACCGTTAGCCATTCGGGTAAGATTACACCCCGAAATTTTTGGATATGAAACTAACGAAACAAGAAATAAAATTTCTCTATATGCAGATGACGTATTATTATATATTAAAAAACCTAAAATTAGCATACCTAATTTATTGAATTTAATAACTCAATTCGGCTCGTTTTCTGGATATAGAAGTGAACTTATGCCATTAACACAAGATAATTTAACTACATTAAAACAATTTCCTTTTAAGATTGTTAATGAACAGATTAAGTACTTAGGAATTCACGTTACAAAAAAATATGATTCTTTATTTAAATATAATTTTTTACCTATACTAAATAAATTATCTAAGAATATTCTATATTGGAGAACTCTACCTATCTCAGTGATAGGTAGAATTAATGCGATAAAAATGATTTTTCTTCCACAATTATTATATTTATTTCAAATGATCCCGATATATCTTTCTAAGAATTTTTTAAAAAAGGTTGACTCTATAGTCACTAATTTTGTTTGGGACTATAAAAGCCATAGAATAAATAAAAAATATTTATGTAAATCGAAAATTAATGGAGGTTTAACATTACCTAATTTTATATATTATTACTGGTCAGTTAATATTAAGAATATGAACTTTTGTTGGGTGGAACTTGATGAAAATCCAAACTGGTTACTTATGGAAAAGGAAGACTGCTTACCGTATGAAATCAGTTCCATATTATTTTCTAAAATTAAAATATTTAAGAAAACTTATCGAGAAAACCCAATAATTAATAGTGGAATTAATATTTGGAGACAGTTAAAAAGAACGTTAAAACTAGAAGATATCCCATTAGTTCTTCCCATTGTTAATAATGTAAGTTTTAAACCATCCTTGGAAAATTTAGGATTCTTACAATGGAAAAATCAAGGAATTAATAAGATCAGTGACCTTTACAGGGACAATCTGTATCTTTCATTTAAAGAAATACAGGAAATATATGGACTACACTCTAAACATTACTTCAGATATCTACAAATAACTGACTACATTAAAACAACTGCACAGGAATATAAAAAGAGAAAGACGGGAATTCTAGATGAATGCTTAAATAAACACCCAAACACGGAAAAATTAATATCATACATTTATAATATTGTATTAGAAAATGATATACCCAATACGGAAAAGTACAGACAACTATGGGACAATGAAATAGGTGAAACAATTGAGTCCGATATCTGGGATGAAACTTTACGATATATACATAATTGTTCATTAAATTCTAGACACTCTCTGATACAATTCAAAGTTTTACATAGATTGCATTTTTCATAATCTAAATTACACAGAATATTTTCTAATGTATCTCCTATATGTGACAAATGTCAATACCCAGAAGCTAATTTAACACATTCTTTTACAACTTGTATAAAAATTACGAATTTTTGGTTGGAAATATTTAAGGTAATCTCGAATGTTGTAAATAAGAATCTAGTTCCAGACTCAAAATTAATAATATTGGGAATATTAGAAAGGGATCAATTACTCACGACAGCACAAAGAACTTTCATAGATTATAGTTTAATAATTGGTAAAAAATTAATTTTACAATTTTGGAAAGGCCCCATACCCCCTACAATCAAATTGTGGATTTCAGGAATGGCGGAGACTTTACACTTGGAAAGAATAAGACTTGCACTTTTAGGCAAGTTAGTCTGATTTGGTCTCCATTCCTTGAATATCTTAAGGGATCAATATGACTCGGTTTGTGGACCCGATCGAGACCTGAACGAAGGATTGAGCGAAGAATAATACATTATTGATTACGGATATATTATTATATAAATACTGTTTGTATAATATACCACTGTTATTTTATTTACTTTTTTCTTGTGGTTATTTTATAACTATCTTTATGTTAATCATGTTTTCACACTTTCCTACTTTTCACTATATTAAAAAAAACTACAATAAAATGTTTAGAAGTATATATAAGAAAACATGGTAATTATTACCTATCTTTTTATCAAGAACGTTGTTTTTATATGTACTTATACTTGTACTTACACCTGTACTTATACTTCTAATAAAAAATATTCAACAACCTCTGCCTGCAACGTGACCCGTACTGGAGCCTGGGGTCAAGGGGCTCGGTGAGGAGAGAGGGGTGGGGGGAACTGAGGCCGTCGTTCACCAACAACTGAGCTCAGCCGCCCGCTGATTTTCCACCAGTGTATCAGGTTCAAAGTCTGTTGTTCCAGGATGCTGACAGCTTCAAAGACATTGCTGGCCATTTTTCCCAAGGAAGAGTGGGAAGAGATAAGTGACTGGGAAATTCTCCGTTATAAGAACTTGAAGCTGAACAATGAAGCCATGCTCGCCATTGGTTAGGAGAAAATATTCTTCAGATGTTCTCCTCTTTAAGCTTTTCTCGTGATGCATGCTGACATGAGATTTCTTCCCACATGAAATCTAAGTAGATTTGTGGTTTCTGAGACCATAGGGGTTAGGTCCTAACATTTCACTCCACTGGTTTACTTTGAGAATATGTCTGAGGATATTGGACATTCTTGTTCTTTGATAACGTAACTTCTATTGGCTTATGCCCTGTCTTTAGCTCCCTGTAATTAACACAACAGCATCTTCTGTGTCTCCTTCTCGGGGCAGTATATTGAAGATTGGATTTTGTCCGTAGTTGGGAATATCTCCGGCCTTACAACTGACTTTACTGATAAACTTCACATTCTGTCTTCATGTGATGAGTGTTAACCACTGTTGTCCACTTCAGCTTTGCCTCTGTGTTCGTGGTTTGTGAACAGTGCCAGAAAGGAGGAGAAACAGAACCTTGTTGCCTTCCAGCACCGGGGAAACATTTACCGTCATCCCTGCCCTCACTGCACTGTTGCATTTACCACAGTGGCGTTCCTTATACGGCACTTAAGAAGACATCCTAAAGCCTCCTGACCAACGTCAGCTGGACAACCTTCTGCCTCCGGTGTGAACCCAGATTCACAACGTAAATGTGGGCAGAATCCGTTCACACCATCTAATGCACAGGGTGGAATTGGGAAATCAGGTGATCTTCAAGCACGGACAAAGGAGGGACGGCATGAATGCGCAGAATGGGGGAAGTGTTTTACATGGGCAGGGACCCTCCTCCTACACCAGCCGATCCACTGCGGAGAAAGGCCGTACAAATGTTCTCACTGTGGGAAGAGCTTCACATACTGAGGGGCCCTCCAGAAACACCAGCGGATCCATATTGGCTCTCAGAGTTCATTATAACTCACAAATCTGGTACACATGGGAATTTGGTGCTGGACGGCATATTTTCCAGGCTATTGCATGTTTTATTAATAGTCCACCGACATTGTATTGTTTAGTTTAGAGCCCATCGAGTCTGCACTGACCAGCGATCACCACATATTAACACTATCCTACACACACTAGGGACAAATTACAATTATATCAAGTCAATTAACCTATTAACCTGTACGTCCTTGGAGGTTCGTGTGAGGAAACCGAAGATCTCGGCGTAAACCCACTCAGGTCACAGGGAGAGCGTACAAACTCCATACAAACAACTCCCATAGTCAGGATCGAACCTGGGTCTCTGGTGCTATAAGGTGGCAACTCAACCGCTGCGCCACCATGTCGCATTAAAAGAAGCCGTTCCTATTGTTCCAACGAAGCCGACAATACCTTGCGGAACAGCACCACGTTTCGGTGTGGTGCATCCCTTGAAGTTATCATTAATATGGGCAATTTCAGATAACCAGCCTTTCCAGTTTGTATCAGAACTGGCCACATTATGTGACTGCATCCAGTTCTGATGAACGGTCATTGATCTGAGAAGACATTTTTCAGAAGGTGTTTCAAAATGGGTAAGAAAGGTCAGAGGGCTATGGGCCAAACGGGGGCAAATAGGATCAGCTTAGAAGCATCTTGGTCAGCATGGACTAGTTGGTCCGAAGGGCCTGTTTCTACAGGACCGTGAAACATGAACTGTTTCTTTACCCACAAGATGCTGCCCGATCGGCCGAGTTTTGAGCATTTTCTGTCATTATTTCTTTGTTCCGTCTTTATTTTAATCGTTGTCCAGCCCCGAGTTGACTTGTTTGAGGTGTAGGTCGTCCCCAGCTTACGGACACACTAAAGAACAGCCTGTACACATGAGCGAGTGTCTGGGAGACGGTGGGATGGATTTACCGGCTGCTGCGGGGCTGCAGGTATCTTCTGCCGTGTGGGAACTCTGTTCATGGCCGCAGGTTCCGCTTGGGAACGGTTCCCAGGAAGTGAACCCTGCCGTAACCGGGGGAACGTCCTGCACGGTCTCCATAGCAACTTCTTGATGCATCTAATGAACGTCCCAGGCCAGCTGTGTGCTTCCAACACAACACCACGTCTCACAGTCACAACTGGTGCTCTGACTTCCACAGTCTGCAAGTTTTAAACATCACAGTTTCAGCACAATCTCACCGTACACCCAATTACACATGTTGTATGTAGGAAGGAACTGCAGATGCTGGTTTAAACCGAAAACAGACACAAAAAGCTGGAGTAACTCAGCGGGACAGACAGCATCTCTGGAGAAAAGGAATGGGCGACGTTTCGGGTTGAGACTCATCGCCAGACTGAGATTCAGGGGAAAGGGAAACGAGAGATATAGACGGTGATGGAGAGAGATATAGAACAAATAAATTATATAAATACAAAAAAAGTAACGATGATAGTGGAAACTGGCCATTGTGAGCTGAGGGCTAGGTGAAAACGAGTTATAGACAATGAGGCACAACAAGACAACTTTCAGACTAGTACAATGACTTGGGTGGGGGAGGGACAGAGAGAGAGGGGATGTAAGGGTTCAAGCTAGAGCAATCAATATTCATACTGCTGGGGTGTAAGTTGCCCAAGCAAAATATGATATGCTGTTCCTCCAATTTCCGTTTGGCCTCTGACAATGGAGGAGTCCAAGGATGTTCCATGAGGAAAGAGATGAGAAGAAATTTCTTTAGCCAGAGGGTGGTGAATCTGTGCAATTCTTTGCCACAGACAGAGGCCAAGTCAGTGGACACCTTTAAAGCAGATACAGATTCATGAATAGTACGGGTGTCAGGGGTTAAGGAGAAAAGGCAGGAGAATGAGATTAGGAGGGATTGATCAGCCATGACTGAATGGCAGAGTAAACTTGATGGGCCGAATTTACTTAATTCTTCTCCTATCACCAGACTGAGTCCTGGGATGGCAGGACTTCCATATGAAGACAGACTGGATAGACTCGGCTTGTACTCGCTGGAATTTAGAAGATTGAGGGGGGATCTTATGGAGAATTACAAAATTCTTAAGAGGTTGGACAGTCTAGATGCAGGAAGATTGTTCCCGATGTTGGGGAACTCCAGAACAACGGGTCACAGTTTAAGGATAAGGGGGATGTCTTTTAGGACCGAGATGAGAAAATTATTTTTCACCCAGAGAGTGGTGAATCTGTGAATTCTCTGCCACAGAAGGTACTTCAGGCCAGTTCATTGGCTATACTTAAGAGGGTTAGATGTGGCCCTTGGGGCTAAAGGGATCGGGAGAATGGAGAGAAGGCAGGTGCAGGATACCGAGTTGGATGATCAGCGATGATCATATTGAATGGCGGTGCAGGCTCGAAGGGCCGAATGGCCTACTCCTGCACCTATTTCCTATGTTTCAATGACCTGTGTGTTTTCCCCGAAATCTTCGGTTTCCTCCCCCACTCAAAAAACTTGCAGGTTTGTAGGTAAATTGTCTTGATATAAGTGTAAATTGTCCCTAGTGTGTGACAATAGTCAATAGGTGCAGGAGTAGGCCATTTGGCCTCTCGAGGCAGCACAGCCATTCAATGTGATCATGGCTGATCATCCCCAATCAGTACCCCGTTCCTCCCTTCTCCCCATATCCCCTGACTCCGCTATCTTTAAGAGCCCTATCTAGCTCTCTCTTGAAGGTATACAGAGAACCGGCCTCCACCGCTCTCTGAGGCAGAGAATTCCACGGACTCACAACTCTCTGTGAGAAAAAGTGTTTCCTCGTCTCCGTTCTAAATGGCTTACCCCTTATTCTTAAACTGTGGCCCCTAGTTCTGGACTCCCCCAACATCGGGAACATTTTTCTTGCCTCTAGCGTGCCCAAACATGTTTCAATGAGATCCCCTCTTCCCCTTCTAAACTCCAGAGTGCACAAGTCCAGCCACTCCATTCTCTCAGCATTTGACAGTACCACCATCTCAGGAATTAATCTTGTAAACCTACACTGCACTCCCTGAATAGCAAGAATGTCCTTCCTCAAATTAGGGGACCAAAACTGCACACAATACTGCAATTACACACAGTCTTCTGCAAATTTGCTAATGTTACTTTGAATCCCTTCATCCAAATCATTGATGTATATTGTAAATAGCTGCAGTCCCAGCACCGAGCCTTGCGGTATCCCACTAGTCAATGCCTGCCATTCTGAAAGGGACCTGTTAATCCCTACCCTTTTGATCCTGTCTGCCAACCAATTTTCTATCCATGTCAGTACTTTACCCAATAGCACGTGCCCTAATTTTGCCCACTAATCTCCTATGTGGGACCTTATCAAATGCTTTCTGAAAGTCCAGGTACACTACATCCACTGACTCTCCCTTGTCCATTTTCCTCGTTACTTCCTCAAAACATTCCAGAAGATTAGTCGCATGATTTCCCCTTTGTAAATCCAAGCTGACTCGGCCGATCCTGTTACTGCTATCCAAATGTGCCGCTATTTCATCTTTTTTAATTGACTCCAGCATCTTCCCCACCACCAATGTCAGGCTAACTGGTCTATAAATCCCTGTTTTCTCTCACCCACCTTTCTTAAAAAGTGAGATAACATTAGCTACCCTTAATCCACAGGAACTGATCCTGAGTCTATAAAACATTGTAAAATTATCACCAATGCTTCCACGATTTCTCGAGTCACTTCCTTAAGTACCCTGGTGTGCAGACCATCAGGCCCTGGGGATTATCAGTCGTCACCCCAGATCCTCTGGCCACTACTATATCAGGAAGATTGTTTGTGTATTCCTTAGTGAAGACAGATCCAAAGTACAACTCATCTGCCATTTCCTTGTGATAATAAGTTCACCTTTGTCGGTCTTCAAGGGTCCAACATTGGTCGTAGCTAATTTTTTCCTCTTCACATACCTAAAGAAGCTTTTACTATCCTCGTTTATATTCTTGGCTAGCTTACCTTCGTACATCATCTTTTCTCCCTGTATTGTCTTTTGTTATCTTCTGTTGCTCTTTAAACATTACCCAATCCTCTTGCTTCCCGCTCATCTTTGCTACGTTGTACTTCTTCTCTTTTATTTTTATACTGTCCCTGATGTCCCTTGTCAGCCACGGTCGCCCCTTACCTCCTTGGAATCTTTGTTCCTCCTAGTAATTAACTGATCCTGCACCTTCTGTATTATTCCTAGAAATACCTGCCAGGACTTCCGGTGGCGCCATGTTCTAAGAAGGAACCGCGCCAGATCAGCTCCGCGAAAATCTGAAAAAAATCGGGGGTTAAAGGAGGCTACTAACGGTACTTACCGCAGGAGAACGATTTTAAACGGCTCCGGGTGCGATTGCAAGCTGCGTGACGTCATCAGGCGCGCGACTTCGGTAAGAAATTTAAAATGCATTCCTCCTCCCCCCCCCCGACAAAAAACGGACAAAGAAGGGAGGTAGGCCTCGCCAAAGCCTCGGGCTCGAGTTTGGCTGCCTCCCATGAAGAGATCTCACAGAGAAAAACTGAAATGGAAGAACTTAAAAACTCCCTGCTAGGTGAGATGAAGAAATTGCTGAAAGAAATGAAAGATATGAAGAAGGAATATAAAGATGAAATAAAACTGTTAAGAACAGATATCCAGGCGTCTCACGAGAGAATTAAAGAAGAACTAAAAAAAGAAGCTACAGAAACGGTAAAGATAATGATGAACGAATGGAAAATAAAGGCGGACGCTGAGTTTCAAAACCGAATGGCTGAGGTAAACGACAAGCTTGCTGGGATGGAACAAATGTTGGATGCGAAGATAGATCCTATTTCAATCTCACTTGACCAACAAAATGATGCAATTAAAGAACAGACTGATTTCGCTGTATCAAGTGCTAAGGAAAGTGAGAAGCTACGCGCCGAGAATAAACGTCTCTCAGAGCTACTATGTAAAATAAACGAGAAATGTATTGATTTGGAGGGACGACAAAGACGTAAGAATTTGCGTATAGTACGATTGACCGAGGGTCGTGAAGGAAATCAAGACCTGCGAAAATTTGCTGCAAAACTCCTAAAAGACATTCTGAATTTGGAGCAAGAGCCCCTGTTGGGCCGTGTGCACAGGGCTTTAAGACGGGCCCCTGGGAGAGGTGCACCGCCAAGACAAATGATTGTAAAGGTGGCCTATGATTACGTCTTTGAAGAAATGATGAAGATAATAATACGAAAGAAAAATTTGAAATACGAAGGAGATAACATCAGTATCTTCAGAGATTACCCGGCTGAAGTGGCTAAGAGAAGATCTTTATTCACAGAAACAAGAGGTATTCTGCGGAATATAAAGGATACAAAGGATCTCAGTTATGGTCTGATGTACCCAGCAACATTGAGAGTGACCTACGACAACAAGGAATATCGTTTCGTTAAGCATACTGACGCACTGGAATTCGCTCGAGACATACAGAAGAAGGCAGAAGAGGAAGCAGAAGAAGAAGCAAGCGAGGAAGAAGATGAAGACTGAACTTTTATCACCGGCCTGCGGTTATGAATTATTCATTGAGAAAGAGGGGGAATAATGGACATGCTGTTGTAGTTTGGTATTAATTAGTGAAATTTCAATTGTTCCCCTAATATAGTATTAATTATAATACTAATTATAATAGAAATTAATAACTAGTAATTAGTAATATGAATAATAGAAATAATTACTAAGTATTTAAAGTTAGTACCCCACCCCAATATACACAGCATTATAGATAGGAGCTGGAACATTTAACATCTTTTTTTAAAAAAAAACGGAAGTCAGTAGATTAATAGCCACGCTAGTGTGGCTCACTAATGCACACTACACAACATATCAGTGTAGTTTCTTTTTTTTCTGCGCACCCTATTAACACCCTTTTCTCTTTTTTTATTTACATTTTTTATTTTTTTTATATATTAAGTATTTGATTTCATGTTATATATTATATGAATGTAGTTATGAACGATATTGTATAATTACTTTAAGAAGACATGTATATGGATTATTGAGGATAGTAATTTTCATCAGGTTGGCGTTTGGGTATACCGTTGGGCTGGAGGAGTCGAGAAGGCTACTCCAAAAAAACCCACCCCAACAGCAAAATGCAAGACATGAATGTGAAGACTGGGGGGGGATGGAATTACCTTCTGTAGTTGGAATGTTAAGGTAATTAATGAACCAATTAAAAGGGGAAAGGTGTTAGCACAGTTGAACATATTGAAATCAGACGTGATCTTCCTTCAAGAGACCCATCTTAAAAGAGATGCTCAACATAGATTAACTGCAAAATGGATTTCTAAGGTGTATCACTCTTCATTCATACACAAATCTAGAGGAGTTGCAATAATTATTCGTAAAGGTATACCTTTTAAACAAAGTACTATAATAGAGGATAAAGAGGGTAGATATGTAATAATTACAGGGGAATTATATTCAAAGAAAGTAATTTTTGTGAATATATATGCCCCTAATTTTGATAATCCATTATTTTTTAAGAAAATATTTAATAATATTCCTATTTCCACTCAATATAAGTTAATAATTGGGGGTGATTTTAATTGCACCTTAGATAGCTACCTAGACAGATCTTCTACAAAAAGGAAAGCTGCCTCTAAATCAAGTAAACTTATAAATTATTTTATTAATACATCTAATGTTAAGGATATTTGGAGATTAGATAATCCATCCAGAATAGAATACTACTTTTTCTCGCCCGTATATGGAACTTACTCTTGGATAGATTATTTTCTAATAGATTCAAAATTACTACCTTTTACGTATGATGCAAAGTATCACAATATTATTATTTCAGATCATGCGCCACTAACATTCAAGATAAAATTAAAAGATATACTTAATAAAACTACTACTTGGAGATTTAATCCCCAGATAGTAAAGGATAAGGACTGTTCTAAACATGTAGTGGAACAGATTAAATTATTTTTTGAAACTAATGACAAACCTGAAATTTCACCATCGCTACTTTGGGACACATTTAAAGCATTTATGCGTGGTGCAATAATATCAGCACAAGCATATTTTAATAAAGAAAATCGAAAGATGGAACAAAAGTTAGAAAATGAGATAAAACAACTAGATAGCGAAAACATAAAACACCCTTCTAAAGAGTTAAGTAATAAAATTGCAATAGTAAAATATAGACTAAATAAAATATATTCTAACCAAGTCATTAAACTTTTTCAACAAACCAAGCAAGTGCATTTTGAATTTGGAGACAAACCACAAAAAATGCTTGCACGACAACTTAGAAAATTAGAAGATGAAAAAATGATACATATAATTAGATCTGCGCATGGAAATATATTGACTATACCAAAAGATATTAATGACAGATTTCTACAATATTATCAACATATTTATTCATCTAAACTAACAGGACAAACAGATGGTATGGAAACATTCCTACAAGAATGTCAAATTAATAGTTTAGATCAGGAAGGTAGACACTTGTTAAATGCTGAAATAACAGTAAAAGATATTGAAGAATCAATTAGTTCGTTAAAGAATGGAAAAGCTGCGGGCCCTGATGGCCTGCGTGCAGAATTTTATAAAAAATTTCAAGATCTGATTTCCCCAAGATTAAATACAGTGTATAGATATGCATATGAACAAGGAAAATTACCAGAATCTTTAAATGAATCCACAATTACACTCATTCCTAAGGCAGACAAGGACTTGGAAGATCCAGGATCGTATAGAGCGATTGCCCTTCTAAATACAGACCAAAGAATATTAACTAAAGTTTTATCTCGGAGATTAAGTCTGGTGATTTCTAAATTAATACATTATGATCAAACAGGTTTTATTCCAAAACGCTATTCATCCCATAATCTTAGACGTTTATTTAATATTATATATTCAAAAAGAGTACGGGACATGGAATTAGCGGTTGTATCGTTAGATGCAGAAAAGGCATTCGATCAGGTGGAATGGTTATATTTATTTAATATAATGGAAAAGTTTCAATTGGGGGATAGATTTTGTAAATGGGTAAGAATTCTATATTCGAATCCTACTGCAAGAATCTTAACTAATCAAATACTATCAGCTAAATTTAAGCTCTCTAGGGGATGCAGACAGGTATGTCCGTTATCGCCTTTATTATTTGCTTTGGTGATAGAGCCTCTGGCGGAAAGAATTAGATCCGAACCTGAAATATACGGCTATAACACTGACACAACAACTAATAAAATATCTTTATATGCAGATGATGTTTTGATTTATATTACAAAACTGGAAATTAGTATTACCAAGCTATTTAATGTTATAACTAAATTTGGCACATTTTTGGGATATAGGATTAATTGGAACAAAAGTGATATTATGCCTATAACTGGAATAAATGTAAATATATTACAGCAATACCCATTAAAAATAGTTACAGACAAATTTAAATATTTAGGAATTAATGTAACTAAATCCTATAATTCATTAATTAAATCTAATTAACCTCAACTACTAGATAAACTTAGAAAAATATTTTATATTGGAAAGCATTTCCTATATCTATGATTGGTAGAATAAATGCTATAAAAATGTTTTTTTTACCACAATTGTTATATTTGTTTCAGGCTATTCCTTTTTTTCTCCCGAAAACCTTCTTTAAAAAAATAGATAATATTGTTAATAGTTTTATTTGGGACTATAAAAATCATAGAATAAGTAAAAAACATTTATGTAAATCTAAGATCAATGGAGGATTAGCACTTCCAAATTTTTTATATTATTTCTGGGCTGTCCAGATTAAGAATATGAATTGTTGGTGGGTAAATATGGATCATGAACCAATGTGGTTAAAGATGGAAAAGGAAGACTGTTTACCTTTCAATGTAGGCTCGATTCTCTTTGCCCCAAAGGAAGTACAAAAAAAAAATTATAGGGACAACCCTATAATTTATAATAATATACGTATTTGGAAACAAATAGTTAAGACTTTACATTTAGATATTCTCTCACTTAGACTACCAATTACGAATAACCCATTATTGAAACCCTCTATATTAGATGGGGGGTTTAGACATTGGGACGATTTAGGAATTAAAAGGATAGAGCATCTTTATAGAAAAGGAAAATATCTTTTATTCGAGGAGTTACAAGATATCTACGGATTGTCTCCACAACACCTGTTTAGGTACTTACAAATTAGAGATTATATCAAATCCAATACACAAGATTATAAAAATAAAGAACCAGGATTATTAGATGAACTGTTTAACTTGCACCCAAATACAGAAAAATTAATAGCTAATATATATAATATTATTTTGGATAAGGAGAATCCAATAACTGAAACATATCGTCAAGCATGGGAAAATGAAATTGGTTTATCTATAACAAAAGAAAAATGGGAAGAAAGTTTACAATGAATACATCGGTGTTCGTTAAATGCCAGACATACATTGATACAATTTAAAGTATTATATAGATTACATTATTCGAAAACTAAATTAAATAGTATCTTTCCCAATCTCTCCGCTATTTGTGATCAATGTAAGAATTTAGAAGCAAATTTAATACATAGTTTTGTTACATGTCCCAAATGGAATTATTACTGGACAGAAATTTTTAAAGTTATTTCTGAAGTTCTTAAAGTTAGATTGGACCCTGATCCAAAGTTAATAATATTTGGAATTCCGGACTCAAATTTGGTACTTACAGTAAATCAAAGGAATTTCTTTGATTACTGTTTGATAATAGGGAAAAAAATCATATTGAAATTTTGGAAGGAACATTGTCCCCCACAATTAAAATGTGGGCAGCAGAGATGTTGGAGACGTTACAGTTGGAAAGAATTAGATTTGTCCTATTGGACAAGTATAATTCCTTCGAACAGATATGGTCTCCATATATACAGTATTTAGAGAAGTAGCTGTTCTTGGCATCACAGCTCGACGGGTACCCTACGGGATGTGATGAGAATAATTTATTATCATACTAGGATTAATATGCATGTCTCTATTGATATTATCATTTGTAATAGTTTTATTTACAATATATTTTGTTGTTCTTCATTTATATATATATAAATAATATGTTTTCACTTTTTTGTTAACCTTTTTTCCTTTCTCTTTTTGTTTTCTTATATATAATCAAATTATTATTTAATCATATCTTTATTGATTTATAACTGCTCTATCCTTTTTCTATCTTTATTTCCAAAAAATAGAAGATAATAATTATCAATGTGTTATTTGTTTAAATATTGAATTAAGTTGATGTATGTAAATCGGTTTAAAACATATCAAATTGGTTACTTCTAATGAAAAGATATTTAAAATAAAATAAATACCTGCCATTGTTGTTCCACTGTTATCCCTGCCAGGGCACCTTTCCAGTTAACTTTGTCCAGCTCCTCCCTGACGGCCCGTAGTCCCCTTTATTCAACTACAACACTGACACCTCCGATCCACCCTTCTCCTTCTCCAATTGTAGATTAAACCTGACCATATTATGGTCACTACCTCCTAATGGCTCATTAACCTCAAGTTCCTTTATCAAATCCGGTTCATTAAATAACTCTAAATCCAGAATTGCTCTCCAGCCAAATCCAAGTCCCTCTCTTGGGGTCCAGTACCAACCTGATTTTCCCAGTCTACCTGCATGTTGAAATCTCCCATAGCAACCACAGCATTACCTTTGCTACATGACAATTTTAACTCCTGATTCAACTTGCACCAGGCTACTGTTTGGGGGCCTGTAGATAAGTCCCACTAAGATAATTTTACCCTTACAATTCCTTAGTTCTATCCATACTGACTCCACATCTCCCGTTTCAATGTCACCCCTTGCAAGGGACTGAATTTAATTCCTCACCAACAGAGCTACCCCATCCCCTCTGCTAACCTGTCTGTCTTTTTGATAGGAGGTATACCCTTGAATATTCAGTTCCCAGCCCTGGCCTTCTTGTAGCCATGTCTCTGTTTCTGTGTAGGATAGTATTAGTGTATGGGGATCGCTGGTCGGCATGGACTCGGTGGGCTGAAGGGTCTGTTTCCGCGCTGTATCTCTAAACTACACTAAAATGGAGTCCCATCCCGAGTAGGCAGAACCTTCCTATTGAAACACTTACTAGTTACTTGAATCCCAGTAGATTACGACACCACGTATCTGATCTCCTTTGATTCGTTATTGGCCGGTCACAACATCAAAATGAACGTGTAAAGCAAAGAACCGCAGATGCTGAAAATCTGAAATAAAAATGGAAAAAAATTCAAAAAACATTCAGCAGGTTAGACAGCATTTGTGGAGAAAAAACCAGTTCAGTTTCAGGTCAGAGACCCTTCACCAGAGCAGGAAACAGCAACATAAACAAGTTGTTTTTCAGTTGTAGGGAAGGGTTGTGGTGGATTGGTGGAACAAAGTAGGAACAAAACTTACCTTTAGCGGTGCTGCAGTTCTGCCGCTGGCTGTGTGCGCGACTGGCGCCTTTAAGGGCGGGGGCGGGGTTAAAATGTGGTTTTCCCCTTGCCATCCGAGCTTTCTTTTGTCGGAGTGCGATCTATTTCTGGAGATTCGTTCCGATTGCCGGTAAGTTAATATTTTTTCTATAAATAGCACAACTATTTCATTGCTGCAGTAAAATAAAAAATGAGCTCCTGATGCCGTGAACGCCGACAACGGGGACGGATTTTACGTAGGGGACAGGTAAGTGAAACCTGTTTATTTTTACATATAAACCTGCTTTTTTAGATGACTTTAATCAATATTTAATGTTGGGAAACGGTGATTTAGTTCCCATACGAACCGGCAGAATTTTTCCTGATGATATGGGGTTTAAATTCACCGCAACTGCAACATTTTAATCCATCGCGTTCCAGAATATCCCACGCGCAAGCTGTTTAAAATGCCCATTAATTTATGGGGATTAAACACTCAATTCCTTCCTTCTAATGACAATTAGATTTAAAAATCATGTTCTATTGTGAATTATTGTGTGAATGTTAATTGGACACTTAGGCTTTAATTTTTTTTATTTTTTTTAAAAAAAAGGATAGATGTTTGGATCGTGTAATTGAATTTTGTAATTAGCTACAATTGGGTAACTAACTAATTATATGCTTTAATTTCAGGTCATCCAAGTAAGATTGTTTCATATTTGTTTCAGAATACTTCATTCTATAATAACTGAACATTTCTTTCAGTTCTCTTAAGTTTTAAGAAAGTTATGGGCTTTTGACTGTCCTCGATCACAACTTTTGTGTTAAGTCAATGGATAAGCAATAGGGAACAAGATGCTAATTTCCGAGTGTGAAAATGGCCATAACTTGTTTAATACTGAAGGTATGAAAGTGAATTAGGTGTCAAATTAAGCTTCTTTTTATGCTTTATATGATGGGATAAATTGCAGACTTGATTTTTTAAATCTCAAAATTTTGTAACATCGCTAAACAAAAGGGAGAATATCTCTGATAGGGCAAGAACAGATGAGGAAATGTAGTATTTGGAGTCCGCAATTAGAATAAGATGATGGCACAAGGAACTGCTGAACAGACTATACTAACAGAACAATAAAACGGACGTGGATGAGATTAAACTCACCCAGAGGGTGGTTGCAATCTGGGACACGATGCCCGAGGAGATGGTGGAGGCTTGAAGTTTTCCTGCAGCTGCATGAGATGCTTCACTGCAGGAGATGCTCCACAGCAGAAGCTGCTTCAATGCAGGAACCTGCTCCAATGCAGGAACCTGCTCCGCTGCAACAGCGCTCCCCTGCATCCCCTGCTCCTCTGCAACAGCAGCTCCCCTACAAGGTGCTACTGCATTGCAGGAGGTGCGTCACTGCAACTGCTGCCACACAAGTCCCTGACGCCCTGGTTATTAATTACATCATTAGTCCCGTGGACAGCTCGAGCCGTCGGCGGGAAAAGGCGCCAGAAGCCGCCGAGAGCTCGCGCTGTCCTCGCCAAAGATTATAGAGGAGCAAGATGCGCCGCTCAGTGGAAAAGGCGTAGTATCACGTGTGTGATTGTCGACGCCATATTAGCGGACCAGAGATGGCGTAGACTATGGCGTCTACTGGGAAACTGGGCTTCTCTATGATCTTTGTCTCTCGATCTGCCGCTGTGTCATCCGCTCCAAAGCTACAGAGCAGTTGCAAGCAGAGATTATAGAGGAGCAAGATGCATTAGAAAGTTATTAGATTTATTTGTAATAGATCTTTACTTGCCTCTCGATCCCTCTCTATCCCCTCTCTTCTCGCTATCCCCCTCTCTTCTCTCGATCACCCTCTTCTCTCTATCGCTCTCTCTCCCCTGTCGATCTCTTTCTCTCCCCTGTCGATCTCTTTCTCTCCCCTCTCGATCTCTTTCTCTCCCCTCTCGATCTCTTTCTCTCCCCTCTCGATCTCTTTCTCTCCCCTCTCGATCTCTTTCTCTCCCCTCTCTTCTCGATTTCCCTCTCTCCCTCCCTTCCCTCTGTGTGAGAGTTGGCAGCCCTGCTATGCCTTCGGCCCAAAAGAGGATAGAAATAAATTACATAATGGTCTTTGTAGGAAGATTTTAATAAGCTCTTCTATCCAAAGATCTGCTCCTATTTGTCCCACCATCTATTTATACATAAGGGGAAAAGGGAGGGGGGGAGAGAGAGAAGGAAGGAGGGAGAGAGGGGAGGGGAGGGGGGGAGATCGAGAGAAGATAAGGGAGAGGGGGATCGAGCAGAGAGAGAAGAGAGGGAGAGAAAGATCGAGAGAAAGAGAGATCGAGAGAAAGATCGAGAGGGGGAGAGAGAGCGATCGAGAGGTAAGTAAAGATCTATTACAAATACATCTAGTAACTTTCTAATGCATCTTGCTCCTTTATAATCTTTGCTTAAAACTGCTCTGTAGCTTTGGAGCAGATTGCACGTGGGGAGGCAATCCGCCAAAATGGCGGCCGTGACGTTCCGTTACGTACTACACACCAGTCCATTGGATCAAAGATTATAGTCTTTGGTCCTCGCTGTCCCGCCACCGGGGGGAGGGGCCAAGCGCGGAGAACGGCGCAGGCGCAATGCCCGATAAAGCCTCAGAGGGGAGGGGCACACGCGCGGTGACGTTGACGTCTGCCCAAGCCCCGCCTCACCCCCGCCTGCGGCGGCCGTAGCCTCTCCCCCTCAGCGGCGCGGCGGCGGGAAAACGAGGATGGGGGGAGACGGGAGACTCGCGACCAACGGCTTTTGGCGCCTTTTCCAGCCGCGGGCTTGAGCTGTCACGTGACCCGCGCTCTGGGTTAAGCCGCCGCGCACGTCGTGGGGGCTATAAATAGCGGGAGCGGCAGCGAGGCGGAGTTGAGTTGAGGGGAGGTTCGAGGCGACGGGGTTTAGTTAAAGCGAGGTTTGGGGTGAAGTTTAGTTGAAGCGAGGTTTGGGGTGAAGTTTAGTTGAAGCGAGGTTTAATGAGGTGTGGAATTTATCTCAGGTGAGGTTTAGCTGAGGTGGAGTTGAGGTGATTGAGGGTTTAGTTGAAGTAAAGTCTAGTCGAGGTGAGGATTTAGTTGGGGTGCGAGGTTTGATTGAGGAAGTTTAGTGAGTTTAGGTGTGAGGTGAAGTTTAGTGAGGCGTGAGGTTTAGTTGAGGTGAAGCTTAGTCGAGGCGAGGTTTCGTAGTGAGGTGTGAGGTATCGTCGAGGCGAGGGGTTTAGTCGAGGTGTAGGTGAGGAGAAGTGAGCGTACGTGAGGTGAGGAGAAGTGGGTGTCTGAGCTCAGGAAGGGAGAGCAAGGAGCAGCTGAAGGAGTGGAGACCATGTCTGGGATGCAGGGCTCAGAGGTCAGACTCCAGGGAGCTTTGACATGGAGAATGGGCAGAAGATGCCGGATAAATGTCCTCTCGAGGGCCTGGGAACGGGGAAGGTGCTGCTGCTCCTTCTCAGACCATCACCACCCCAGGAATTGGTGTCAGTGAGGAGTGGATGAGTTCCCTGGGCTCTGGAGTGGATCACTGACACTAATATTGATCTGGGAGGCCATTCAGATCATCTCCCTCATCCTTCTAGTTTGTCTGCATCTGGCAACTTTCCCCAGCTGTGAGGAAAGAATATTAACCTGAAACATTCACTCTGTTTCTTCCTCCACAGATGCTGCCTGGCTTGCTGAATATCTGACAATTTATTCTTGTTTACAATAGTGGTTTTGCAGCAGCCACTGGGGGCTGTTCCTGACTTTAATGTGGGGGAAGCCCATGATAGTCACTGTCTTCATTGCCACAAATGTACATACTGATGTCTGTTGGCTGGAAGCTGCAATCTTGAATCTTGACGGGCAACATTTTGGGTCTGGACCTTTCAGGCAGATCACACCTGACCTGCACTTTTAAATGCAGTTTCCTCTCTTACTGTGATATGGTTTATTACTTCTTGGAATAAATAATGTTTTGATCTTGCTGGAATGCAATTAACAGCTGATTTATTTCAACCTGAGAAAAAAACTCACTATATTCTGAGTGAAGATATATCTCATTTCTATCCAGAAGAAGTTACCCTTTAATTTCAAGTTGTGATTCTTTATGCTGGAATTGCCCTGTATTAAATTAAACCATGATATTTTAAAATCTGTTTAGGAATTAATATCTGATGATTACAGATTATGCACCAAAGTGTATCAGGTACAATGTTTATTTTTCCAGGATGCTGACCATTTCAACGGCATTGCTGACTATTTTTCTAAGGAAGCGTTTGAAGAACTAATGGACTGGGAGAAGGTCCGTTTTGACAACATGAAGCGGAATTATGAAGCCATGGTTGCCATTGGTTTGTACAAAATATTACATAACTTTTTTTCCTTTTTGCCCTTTTCTTATGATGCATGCTGACATGAGATTTTTCCCCACATAAAAACTAAATAGATATGTGCTTTCTGAGCCAGGTACTTGGTTAGATCATTCCATTTCATCAACTATGACTTGGTATTCAACACTATCATCCCCTCCAAATGACCAGTAAAGTCCAATACCTGGTTCTCTGCCTTCCTTTGCAACTGGATACTAGAGAGAGAGGGAAGCTGGTTGAGTGGTACTGCAACAATAACCTCCAGCTGAACTCTTAACAAACTTGTACAGATGTACTGTGGGAAGTATCCTGACTGGTTGCATCTTGGCCTGCTAAGGCAATCCAATGCACGGGACTGCAAGAGGCTGTATGGTGTGGCGAACTCCGCCCAGTCCATCACAGGCACACTTCTCCCCACCATCAATAGTATCTACATGTGAACCCACCTCAAGAAGGCGGCATCGGTCATAGAGTTCACATTCATCTGTGCCGTTCTCTCGTCTCGCTGCTAA
Organism: Raja brachyura; assembly: GCA_963514005.1. The sequence goes on along the minus strand of OY740823.1, from coordinate 4,771,225 downwards.
AATCAGGTAGGAGGTACTGAAGCCTGAAGTCCCACAACAAACGTTTCAGGATCTGCTACTTTCCTACTATGATATTCTTGAAACCATTTGTGCAAACCTAATGCAACCGTGATTCCTCTTGCACTACCATGGACTTTTCATAACAACATGATTTGACTGATGTTGTGTAGATTTACACAGTCCTCTCGTAACAGTCTCACAGAATTATTATATAATTAATGTTTCATGTGTATCCGTCTCTAACTAAGCCTGTGATGCATCTGCAAAGTAGCATTTCATTGTATCTACATCGTACATGCATACAACAATAAACTTGACATAATTTGGAAAAATTGGGATTGGGACCAAACAAACCCTTGTCATTGCTTGTGCATTCCTGAGACTGAGTTATTCCAGCACTTTGTGTTTTATCCTTGAAGTTCCTCTCTCAAGTTCTCATTTTCTCTGGAACAGTTACATGACAATACTGAGAAATATATTTTGCAGTCTGCCATCTTTCCCTTCACTCTATCTTTTGTACTTGTGATGTATTGTATTATGTGATTTGATTGGATAACATGCAAGTTAAAGCTTTTCATGTACTGCATACACGTGACAATAATAAGCATAAACTGACGGCTATCCTGCAAATTAATTGACAGGATTAATTAAACCATAGGCATTGGTTTCTCCCAGGTTAACTAAGTGACACCAAGGCTCAAGATCTTTAGAATGTAGAAAATGCTTAATGGCAGTCCTTTCTCGGATGAAAATGTAACAGCAGAATTAATTTGTGAGAATCCTTGATCTATGGCTGATCAAAATGGAGGAGCACAACCAGGAAGGCCCTTTGAACCTGAAGTCTCTTCAGGAGATCAAAGAGTGCTAAAAAATCCTGTCCCCAACCTCGTAAGCCATTCACTCATGTAGACTTTCAGCAGAAGAACCTTTACCTTACTCCAAGACCTACAGAATCAATTCTTTCAATACTACCAGAGATGGAATGGCAGCAGTTATCCTCTACACCAAGAAATTGCCCATAAACAAGGGATAGCAAAGTGGACATTGAAATATATCTCAGCATCCCTGGAAGAGATAATCCACAACACTCAAGAAGCGTGGCACTCTTCATTCAAAAGTACACTGGTTTCACCAGCCTGAAATGCACTGTTTACTATCTCCATAATGCACTGGAGTCTTTATGGCAAGACTTCTATTACAACATATCCCAAACCTGTGGCCTCTACACCATAACGGTTGATGGCAATGGGTGCATGGGAGCACCACAACCTCCATGTTCTGCTCCATGTCACACAAGGGGCAATTTGGAAAGAACAGGAAATGCCAGCTCTGCCTGCGACGCCCACATTCTTTAGATCAATAAACAAATGTGTGAAAGATAATGTTTAGAATTAAGTGTTTCTGTATCTGTTCCTGCCCTCATTGTTATGTGCACGTACACTGGTCATTGGAAAATTGGAAAGGTCCCAAGACAAACTCCTGCCTGATATATTAATACCTAGCAAAGTCAAGGTGTGTCAACCCGTAAGATTTGTAGTGCCACTTTGAATGAAATGAGCACACCCAGCAGACTTGTGATTAGTCCTAGATTATTGGCAGCAGGATATGTACAGTTTTGCTTCTAATGACTATTTCCTCCTGGTGAAGTTCATTACCAATATTCAAAAATTCCCACCAGTGATCTCAAATTGGACTAACTTTGCAATCAATATGAAAGCTTGATGTCATTCAGAAGATGGTGATCATGGATAGTACAAACCCATAGGCATTGGGGCCCAGATGTGCTTTTTAATGTTGCAAATAGTCACAGTCCTGAATTCAGAGATTGGACAAAGGTCAATGTTCCCATTGGTGAAGAAGTGGATTGTCCTGGTTGTTCATTATTCAATCCATTCACCCAAACATGGCACAAAGTGTTCATTGTCAGTAGAGGCAGCAAGAATGAAGCATTACTTGAAACCTGGAGGAATGGAAAGAAGGATTCTGATCTATTTCACTTATCACACAGATGTGTGAAACTGAAAGGTGTCTGAAGAAGGGTCTCGACCCGAAACGTCGCCTATCTCCTTCGCTCCTTAGATGCTGCTGCACCCGCTGAGTTTCTCCAGCCTTTTGTGTACCCTGTGAAACTGAAAGATTGGTTATTGCGATTTCTGACCTGGAAATAGACACATTATCATCCATCATAATCTTCATGCTGGTTGATTATTCTTTAGCCCTGAAAAATAATGTTAAGGTTGTTTGCTGCCTCCTTCAAGTAGACATGATCAATTGAATAAGAGCATGAATACTCTGGAGGAATTAGTAATAACGATAACATTGCAAAGCAATGTTTCCACAGATATTTTGCACTGGTAAGTCAATTAAGATAAATACTTGAAGTTGTGGCCATAACAGATGATGAGCATGTTTTAATTTTCACAGGATTAGACGTACCAAAGCCAGAATTTATGACCAATCGGAGCAGAAGGTGTCAAACACAAGTTTATGAATCTAGCGAGTCAGATGAGGATTGGACACCTAAACCTCTGACAAAAAATCCACAACGTAATTTAAATCTGTTTGAAATATTAAATGCAGTTTTTCAAATATAATTGATTCTAATCAATTTGGCCATTAGCCAAATTGATTAGAATTAGCTAATGCAAGGGGTGGTTTTATTCTTATCTTTGGAGTGGTTAAATTCAATATATTTTTCCAAATGCGTTATTCATGAAATTCAAATTTACTTTTTACTAATTTTTACTTTTGTGATATCTTGCTTACTTTTAATTCAATTACATTAGATATATCCAGAATTTCCAAACTATTGCTCCAAAGCAGCACTGATGTGTCACTTTTTTTCCCAAGAATTCAGAATCTTTAGGCCTCCTTTTAAGAATGAAAATGGCAAGAATACCAAAAGAAAGCCTGTCATAAAGGTAAGAACAGAAATTATTCCCAGCATAAAGGAGAAGAGAGAATACGCTTTTATGAATTAACAGTGGCTCTACATTAGCATTTTATTTTCTACAAGACAGAAATGACAGCTGTTTAGAAAAATCATTATCACTGCTGTGAAGTCAGGTGCTAACATTCGCGACTATATATTTATTGTTGAAAGAGAGACAATTGCACCCACATTTTCCCACATTTGCTGACAATATCAAACTTCATTCCAGAGTAGAGTATGAAAGGTGAGAGCTCATTGAAATATTGCACACTAGGCAGTTACTGCTTTTATTAGTAGTTGAGTATCTCAGTTAATAATGCAATGGAAAAATAATCGAGAAGAAGTAGAAACAATTTAATTGTGGCCTTATGAATCACAGTTTCAACAAAATGTCTCATCACAAGTCGCAACATATACAGGGGAGGACAAAAGAAATTTGGGAGGAGCCACTGAAGAAACAAAGGAATTGTTGGTTAAAAGAATCAAAAGAGCAACAGGTAATTCTGTTTGTAAAAGTGAAACTCAAAATGGTTGACTCCTGTGCATTACAGTAAATAATTGAGATGAAATAATGACCATCTAACTACCACCTGTCATTTAAATTCAATTCATAGAACATGTTGCATATTATGTAACTAACTTCCATATTTTACAGGTCAACCACTGTTCTGACTTGAAACAATGTAATTAGGTTTATTTTTGGCTTTCTTTTTCCAGTTGTCTCCACCAGAAAGACTTTGAGATCTGCAAGAGAGAAAATGACCAAAGAGACAGAAAAAATAAGTTATAATTTACGAAATAAGGAGAGAATAATTTACACAGAAGAAGGGGAGCTCCGTGATGACGATTACCTTTGTATGTCCAAAGTAACCAATCTATTTCTTCAGAGCAACCATATTTCATTGGGAGCATTGTAGTGATGGTGCATTGGTAGCCAGGGCAATGGTAGATTCCCCCAACATTGGGAACTTGTTTCCTGCTGAAAAGACTAGAGTCTCGAAACATAGAAAATAGGTGCAGGAGTAGGCCATTCGGCCCTTCGAGCGAAGGGAGTGTTGGTTAAAAGAATGAAAAGAGCATCTCTCCCAAACATTGAAAATCACCACATCATTGTGGGTGGAGATTTTAATCTGGTCCAAGACCCTATACTGGACAGATATTCAAACAAAGCCTCTAAATCAGGTAGGACTTTGCATGCCTTTGCCAAACAACTTGGGCTCACAGACCCATGGAGACATACATTTCCCACGACTAAATTATTTTCATTTTCCCCCCCGCGTACACCGCACCTGTACCCATATAGACTTCTTCCTCTTCGATAACGGACTGCTCTCCAAAATCAAATCCAGCGAGTATCACAGTATCGTGCATCACAGATCACACTGCAACTTCCCTCGATCTCCACTCTTGTAAACAAACTAACCCCTTTAAACAGTGGAGATTCAACTCCTCATTACTAGCAGAGGCTCACTACAAGCAATTCTTACACTCCCAAATCATTTTATATTTTGAGCTGAATGACTCACCGGACATAGAAAGAGGTGTACTCTGGGAAGCTTCAAAAGACTATATTAGGGGCCAACTTATCTCTTTTGTCTCCAACCTGAAAAGAGCCGAGACGTCCCAAATGGCAGACCTGGTGCGAAAAATAAAGGACATTGATGACAAATATGCATCTGACCCAGACCCTAATTTTTTATAAAGAACGCCTTGGGTTACAAACAGACTTTGACCTCACGTCTACTAATAAAGCCAAGCTACGACTGCTTAAATCTAGGCAACACTTTTGAATCTGGGGATAAAGCTGGGAATTTTCTGGCCTATCAGGCCCGAGCCGAGGCGATTTCATGGCTAATTCCAGCCATGAGATCTAGCTTAGGGGAGATCCACACTGATCCTCTTAGAATTAATGAAGCATTTGCTAAATTCTACACCGAACTATATGCTTCCGATTGTCCTCCCACTGCAGAGGACATGCTCCGTAGTATGATGTTTCCCCGAATTGACGATGAAGCCACGAGAGACTTGGGTGGTCCCATGACTTGCTGAGGTCCAAGCAGCCATCACATCATTGCAAAGCGGAAAGTCGCCCTGCCCTGACGGCTTCACTGTAGAATATTACAAAGCTTTCCCTGCTCTCCTTGCACCTGTGCTGAGAGATATGTACAATGAGGCGTTTATACATTGTCGCCCACCGCCCCCCTTGTCGTGGGCTACTATTTCCCTAATTCTTAAAAAGGAGAAAGATCCTCTGCTTTGTAGTAGCTACAGACCAATTTCACCCCTGAATGTGGACCTCAAAATCCTCTCTAAAGTCCTTGCGCTCCGTCTTCAACAAGTGAAGCCCTCTATTATCTCATTAGATAAAACAGGGTTCATGCCAGGTCGACAGTCCTCCCACAATACTAGGCGTCTCCCTAACATCATTCATTCACCAAGTAGTGAGACCCCGGAGATAGTGGTCTCCCTTGACGCCAAAAAAGCTTTCGACAGGGTCGAGTGGAGGTACCTTTATGAGGTGATGGACAGGTTCTGTTGTGCTATGCAAAGAAATAATTTCATTGTCCTGTCAGGGACACATGACAATAAACTCTTTTGACCTTTGGTTTGGCCTCGGCAATAGTTTCATTCTTTGGGTCAGTTTGTTATGCTCGTCCCTGGTGGCCTCAGTACAAACAAACGACACACTGTCGCCCCACTTCCTCCTTCGGAGAGGTACCAGGCAGGGTTGCCCATTATCACCACTCCTGTTTGCTGTTGCAATAGAACCCTTGGCGGTTTGGTTACGCTCAGAGAACGGCGTTAAAGGTATTACACGGTTTGACACAACTCCTAAAGTCTCATTGTATGCGGATGACCTGCTTCTGTACATCTCAAATCCAGTCCGCTCTCTCCCTGTGATTACGAATATTTTAGAACGGTTCGGTGCGTACTCTGGTTATAAACTTAACTACCAAAAACGTGAGCTATTACCGATTAACTCATTGGTTAAGCAGCTCCCTCGCTCTTTAACCTCGTTTAAATGGGCGGACGGATTTCGCTCCCTCGGCGTTTTTTATTACAACACCTATATCTGATATGTTCCGCACAAACTTCCTGCCTCTGGTTGAGAAAGCTGAAAGAGACTTTGACCGCTGGTCAGTTTTACCATTATCCCTCGCGGCCCGGATAAATCTGGTCAAGATGGTCATCCGACACAAATTCCTGTATCTTTTCCAGCACATCCCTATACTTATCTCTAAATTTTTTTTGATGAATTAGAAAGGAGAATATCTAAATATTTATGGGGTAGCAAACCGGATAGAATTCGAAAGATGATACTACAGTCTCCTAAGAGTGACGGTTGTTTGGCACTTCCTGACTTTAGGCGATACTATTGGGCAGCTAACTAGCAATAAATCCTGTATTGGATGAATGATGATTTCAACCACCTACCGACCTGGGTACACATGGAAAATGCAAGTTCACGTCTCCCGTTGCAGTCTGTTCTATGCTCCAAACTCCCCATTTCTACAACATCTGTGGGTGCAGGCCCAATTGCTTCCCTCTCGCTCAAGATATGGAGTCAACTCAGGAAATACTTCGGTTTACAAGGCCCTTCCATCTTGACCCCACCGCTTAAAAATCACATCTTTAAACCTTCAAGTACAAACTCCGTATTCAAAACCTGGCATAGTAATGGTATCAGTAGTATCAAAAACCTATACAAGGATGGCACTTTTTCGTCCTTTGTGGAGCTTTCATCCAACTACAGCCTCCCAAACTCCCACCTTTTCCGTTTTTTCCAGATTAGGGATTTTGTGAACAAGACATTCCCTCACTTCCCAAATCGCCCCCCTGAAACCCTGACCGATTCCATCCTAGCTCTAGATCCCAACCGGAAGAAATGCATCTCTTTTTTGTATAACTTGTTAGGGTCGGTAATATTGAATCCTCATACCTCATTAAAAGTTGCATGGGAGGGCGAGCTGAATATGAAACTAACAGACCAGCAATGGGACTCTGCCTTGGATTTGATCCATTCTTCCTCCATATGCGCCCGTCATGGCCTAATCCAATGCAAAGTCCTTCACAAAGTCCACTACACAAATGCAAGATTATCTAGAATATACGCCACTGTCAAAGACACCTGCAACAGATGTAATCAATCCCCTGCCAACCATAGCCATATGTTTTGGTCTTTCCCTAAGCCGGCAGCCTTTTGGAGGAGTGCTTTCGATGTGATAAGCAGAGTGTATGGCCAGACTATTCCTCCAAACCCACTGTCAGCTATTTTTGGTACTCCTCCCAACACCAACCTCTCTGTTGCGTTGAAGCGGGTCCTGGCTTTTACAACCTTGTTAGTTGATCTTGCTTAACTGGAGGCTTACCTGTCCCCCGACACACGCTCGCTTATTCATTTATCTTATCGTATTTGTGTGAAAGTGTACGTATGTGAGTGTTGTTTGTCCCCTTTTGATTCCGACCTGATTCGGGTGAATTGAGGGGGGGGGGGGGGGGGGGGGGGGGGGGTAAGGGTAAGGGCTTTGTGGGTCGCTTACATACTGTTGCACAATTATGTCCTGACTATCACTGTCTGTTATCATTGTATGTATGCAAATTGCTGTGAAATTCAAATAAAAAGATTTATATTAAAAAAAGAATCAAAAGAGCAACAGGTAATTCTGTTTATAAAAGTGAAACTCAAAATGTGTGACTCCTGTGCATTACAGTAAATAATTGAGATGAAATAATGACCATCTAACTACCACCATGTCATTTAAATTCAATTCATAGAACATGTTGCATATTATGTAACTAACTTCCATTTTTTACAGGTCAACCGCTGTTCTGACTTGAAACAATGTAATTAGGTTTATTTTTGGCTTTCTTTTTCCAGTTGCCTCCACCAGAAAGACTTTGGGATCTGCAAGAGAGAAAATGACCAAAGAGACAGAAAAAATAAATTATAATTTACGAAATAAGGAGAGAATAATTTACACAGAGGAAGGGGAGCTCCGTGATGACGATTACCTTTGTATGTCCAAAGTAACCAATCTATTTCTTCAGAGCAATCATATTTCATTGGGAGCATTGTAGTGATGGTAGCCAGGGCAATGGTGGACTCCCCCAACATCGGGAACATGTTTCCTGCCGAAAGGATTTTAGTATAGAAACATAGAAAATAGGTGCAGGATTAGGCCATTCGGCCCTTCGAGCTTGCACCGCCATTCAATATGATCATGGCTGATCATCCAACTCGGTATCCTGTACCTGCCTTCTCTCCATACCTCCTGATCCCTTTAGTCACAAGGGCCACATCTAACCCCCTCTTAAATATGGCCAATGAACTGGCCTCAACTACCTTCTGAAGTAATTCTGCAGTTATGCAGGTCCCTGGTGAGACCACACCTGGAGTATTGTGTGGTGTTTTGCTCTTCTAATTTGAGGATGTTCAGGGAGTCCTGAATCAGGGGGCACAGTATAAGAATAAGGGGTAGGCTATTTAGAACTAAGATGAAGAAAAACATTTTCACCCAGAGAGTTGTGAATTTGTGGAATTTCTGCTCAGAAGGCAGTGGAGGCGAATTCACTGGATGAATTCAATAGGGAGTTAGCTAGAGGTTTTAGGATTAGCGGAGTCAAGGGATACGGGGAGAAGGCAGGAACGGGGTATTGATTGTGGATGATCACCCATGATCACATTGAATGGTGGTGTGGCTCGAATGGCCTACTCCTGCACCTATTGTCTGTGTTTCTATGTCTATGGTCTTAATTCATCTGCCTGGTTACAAATGCATCATTAGTTCACATAATAGACTTTTTATGTTACTTTTATCCTTCAACACATTTCTTGGAGTTGGCTTCATGCACCCATGTTGCCATGGAATATACTCTCTTCATTACATTATGCTTGTTATGATTAAATTTAAAATTATACTCTGTGGTCATGATTTTTCTCTTAATGTTTATAAATATCCGTACAGTTCAACACAGCTGTCATTTGGAATTAAATAGCGGCATTTTACCCCCAAGATATTCATGGTGACAAACATCATGAAGGAATTCTTTACAGATTGGCCACTATTAACCTCTCACATTTTGAATGCTTCCTCAGAAGAGTGATCTTCTGCACAGCATCTGCATGTGGTAGTATTATATTCTGAAATACTTCTAAAAAGATAACATATTTTGTGGATCATTGAGCATTTTCAGTACAAAGTCCAGCCACTTTCAATAATGCCAACACCCTGATTAGTTCTTAATTTTGCATTTTCTGTTTCAGTTTGTGAAGCCAGCAAGAATATTTTTATTGAAGAATGCCCTGTGCATGGCCCACCAGTCTTTATGAAGGACACTGTCGTTAATTCCAATCACCCAGATAGAGCACATTTAACTCTTCCACAGGGTCTCAGCGTTGCCACGTCCAAAATTCGTAAAGCTGGTCTAGGCGTCTGGAATGAAGGGAAGTTTATTCCTAGGGGCATTCATTTTGAACCCTATGAAGGAGAGGTTTCAAGTGAAGAAGAAGCTGCTGTCAGTGGGTATTCATGGGTGGTAAGTGACTCCAATAGTTAATAATGGAAAATACTCAGCAGGTTTGATAATATTTGTTGATGAAAGATCACCCTGAAATGTGAGCTGTGTTTTATCCTGCACAGATGCTGCCTGACTTGCTGGGTATCTCCTGAATGCTCTGTTTTTATTACAAAGCCGGGGGGGGGGGGGGGGGGGGGAGGAAGAGAGAGGAGCCGAGAAAAAGCCCTAAGGGAAAGCAACCCCCAAATGTCTTTTGAATAACGGGGAGGGAAGAGGGAGAGATGGGGGAGGGAGGTGGGGGTGGTGAGACAGCTGCGTCTTTTTCATAACGGGGAGGAGGGAGATGTACGGGGGGGTGACGTCACTCGCAGCGTGTTGAAGGCAGCAGCACGCAGATCCATTGTGACGTCATCAGCGAAAGACAGTTGTTTCTTTCCAAAGTTTTGTCAGATTTTAAGATAAGGTGATTTCGGAATCCATGGGAAAAATGTCTACCAGAATATGTAAAATCTTACCCTTAGCGTGTCGTTTTTTTCGAGAAGATGTGATTATACATAAACACACACACACACAAATAGATACACATCCAAGATCAGAGTTTCAAGTATATAGATGTCCCAGATAGAACAAATACATTCTTACTGGCTGCAGCACAACAAAATATGTAAACATTTTACATAAACATGAAGTTTTTACTAATAAACAGTTCAAAGCTAACTGAAAAACAGTGATTCTCATTTCACTGCTCAGACAGGCATCCCTCTCCCTCACCCAATCTCAGAGCTAAATCAGTGCTCCATCTCCTTCCTGCTCTGCTGCCCCTCTTTCACCCTGATGTCTGATCTCCTTGTTTGAGACTGCATTGAACATTTCTGACCAGTAAGAAATCATTAGAACAGTGACATTACCAAAATTAAAGAACCTATTACAACCGGACAAAGCTTGAAATTGTGCAAAATGTTTATTATATTCTTAGAGTTTCTTTGCCGTGTGAATTAATTCGCAGGAATGTTGAAGTTGTCTGATATAAAAGTGTAATCAAGTAAAATAGGTTAAGTGGTCGTTAGTTGAAGGCATAATACTGGGAACTGTGTAAGCTTCATCTTTGTTTTCTTTATCAATGTGTTTTTTTGTTGTTGAATATTTTTTTATTAGAAGTATAAGTACATATTAAAACAACATTCTTGATAAAGAGATAGGTAGTAATTACCACCTTTTCTTTCTAAACATTTTATTATAGTTTTTTTATAGTGAAAAGTAAGAAAATGTGAAAAATAATTAACATAAAAATAGTTATAAAATAACCAAAAGAAAAAAGTAAATAAAATAACAGTGGCATATTATACAAACAGTATTTATATAGTAATATATCCGTGATCAATAATGTATTATTCTTCGTCCAATCCTTCGTTCAGGTCTCGGTCAGGTCCTCGAACAGAGTCACACTGATCCCTTAAGATATTCAAGGAATGGAGACCAAATCCCATTAAATTGGTCTAACTTGCCTAAAAGTGCAAGTCTTATTCTTTCCAAGTGTAAAGACTCCGCCATTCAATGTGTTTTTTTAACCAAATATATTTTTATAGATCAGTCAGGCAAACAATGACACTGAATGCATTGATGCGCAGGATGAATCAAAATCGAACTGGATGAGGTAAGGAAAGACTAACTGATCATAATAATAAGCAATAACTGGGTTAGTTAATAAAGGAGACACAAGAGACTGCAGATGCTGGAATCTTGGACAAAGCAAAGTGTTAAAGGAACTCAGTGGGTCAGGCAGCAACTGTGCAGGGAATCGACAGTTTCAGGTGGGACTTTTTCCAGACTGATGGAGTGTAAGGGAATAGTAAGATTGAACGAGAACTTACCAGTTCGAAGGTTGATCGTTATTTCATGAGGAGTCGCGGTGAGAGATTTCGTGAAGAGCCCGCCGGCGCGCATGCTCGACATTCTTCAAAGTAGCGGTGTGGAATCACAGAAACCAGTAACAGAAATGACTTGGCATAGTAAGATTAAAGAGACTCAAATTACCAGATGAAGGTGATTGAGGGTTGGGCGTGGAGGGCACGAAATCCCTCACCGCGACTCCTCATGAAATAACGATCAACCTTCGAACTGGTAAGTTCTCGTTCAATCTTACTATTTCATTTCGGAGTCACGTGAGTGACTTCGTGAAGACTTCAAAGCTTCTGTGATTACACGCCATGGACCACGTCCATGCTGACACACCACTAGCAGGGATGGATGGGAGGAAACAAACTTGCTCAAATAGTTCATACTGCAAAACAAGAGCATATTTATTAATAACAAAGCAAAACCCCTCATGCGGGGACACCTCCACGTTCTTGACCTGCATTCAGCACGGCTTCCGCGAACTGTAGAGGAGCAGCAACAGGCTTGTTATAAAATCGCTGAAACACAGCTTCATTAGCCCATCCTGCTGTGGCGAGAATATGGTCCATAGGCACCTCCATAATCCTCGCCGCTGACGTCGATGCAGCCCTGGTGGAATGAGACTTGAACACATTAGTGTCGATACCTGACTTACCCAAGACGACTCGGAGCCACCTGGATATCGTCTGGACTGTCACTCGATGATGAGGTCTCTTATGAGTGACAAGCAGGTATCTCTCCATTCCTCTGATGCATGCCGTCACCTTGACATACTGACGGATATGTGAGGCTAAACACAGCCTAGCATCTGCGGGGTATGCCGGGAACTTCAGCTGCAGCCCTGTGCACCCAGGTCTATGCTGCTTTAGTAGCTCATCAATGAAGAAGACTACTTCTGTAGGGGTAGATATCATCCTGTCGACACGTAGTTTATGCAGTGTCTGTACCCTCTCTGCTGAAGTCAGCGCTAGTAGCATCACCAACTTCATGGTGAGTTTGTCCAGCTGGAGCCCTTCCATGGGACCACGTCCTGAGCAGGTTTAATACGTCCCTGACATCCCAGGTGATATTGTAGCGTGGTGTAGGCGGATTCATATTGAATATACCCCGCATGAGTCTGGACACTAGCCTGTTGGATCCCACCTCAATCTTGAGGTAGAATGATAGCGCGCTCCTGGCGCTGTTGATGGCACTGTAACTTAAGTGTTCATCGTGGTGCAACCCCGCGAGGAATTCCAGGACGTCGGTTATAGTCACGTCATCGTACGTGATGCGAGAGCGGCTGCAGTAGGCTTCCCACTTCTTAATATGTGAGCGGTATCTTCGCCTTGTTGACTCTCGGCACGCGCCCCAATGGTATCCATGGTCCGAGTTGAGAGGCCGTATTGGACTAACGGCCTGTTCAAAACCTGCAAGCCAACAAATTTAAATAGCCATGGCAGGGATGTGGCTCCCCTGAGACAGGGTGAGTAACCAATTCTGGGCAACCCTTCAAAAAGACCCAAGGCTCACTGAGCATGTCAAAGACCACCGGATACCACGGCTGTGTAGGCCAGTCGGGTATAATAAGGATGCCCTTGGCTGCATCCATCTGAATCTTTCGTAATACCCGACTGATGAGGCAAAACGGGGGGAATGCATAGAAAAACCAATTCCCCCAGTCCAGCGAGAATGCATCTAGCGCCATAGCCCCAGGATCTGGTTCCCACGAGACGTATGTTGGTACCTGATGGTTCAACCGTGACGCAAAAAGGTCAATGTCCGGTTTCCCAAATTTGGCTGTGACTTTGGCAAAAATTTCAGGATGCAACATCCATTCAATATTGTCATTAAATTTGCGTGACCTGGTGTCCGCCACAGTATTAAGCTCGCCTGGCAAATAGGTAGCTGAAATCCAAATGTCTCTTTGAACACACCAGAGCCAAATTGAGTTAGCCAATTTATCAAACGAAACTGACCTGGTACCGCCCATATGTTTTAAATATACCACCGCTGTGGTGTTGTCTATTTTGAGACGGACATGTGCTCCAATAAGCTTGGAACAATAAGCACGAAGTCCGTGGAATGCTGCAAGTATCTCCAAATAGTTTATCCCTTGTGACAACAACATAGTAGCCTCAAGGGTGTCCCATCTGCCCCCGCAACTAGAGCAATTATCCGTAGCTCCCCAGCCATAAGAGCTCGCATCAGTTTGCAAGTATACCACCGGATTAGCCTCAATAATAGCCTTAAATGAGTTACTAATGTGACACACCCACCATCGTAACTCATCCTTCGCTTCGGGCGGCAGCTGCATTGGTCGATCATAATGACCAGCGTTCTGTTTTAACGCAGCGATCTTGGCTCTTTGCAAATTCTGATAATGCAAAGGCCCATATCGGGCTGCCGGAAACAATGCTACAAGTTTGCCAATTACTGTAGCTGTATGTCGAATCGATGGTATACTAGCGCAGATTAAACCTTGACACACCTGGGTGACCTCCTCAACCTTATTAGTTGGTATGGTGACCCTCATGCGAATAGAGTCCACCGTAAACCCCAGATAATGTATTACCTGGGAAGGGCAGAACTTTGATTTTTCTGGATGGACAATAAACCCCAGCTGCTGAAATATATTGACAGCAGCTGCAACTCCCTGTTCAGCCAATTCCAGGGTGTGGCCGACAATTAAGATATCATCTAAATAGGCCATTACTATATGGTGTCGTTCTCGTAAATAAGCCATAATTGGTTTCACCAATTTAGTGAATAATCTAGGGGCTGTGGTAAGCCCGTTTGGCAAAGCCCTATATTGCCAGAGTTGACCCATCCAGATAAATTTCAAAAACCTCCTATAGTATTTTTGAATGGATACAGAATAGTACGCATCTTTTAAATCAATGCATGCCATAAAGCAACCATGTGAAATCAATGATTTGGCTGTTTCAAAAGTGTCCATTTTGAAATGAGTATATGTTACAAAAGTATTTAAACGAGTCAGGTCAATAATGTCTCGACAGCCTCCATCCTTCTTTGGTCTAGTGAATATATTAGAAAGAAATTCAACTGGCTCATGAACCGTTTTCTCTATCACTCCCTTCTGTTCTAGCCTTAAAATTTCCTTATAGCCTGCTGCCTGTTCTGCAGCAGACAGTGTAAATGTTCGACCAGGCATGTGCTGGGATGGAGGAATGTCCCCATTAAGAAACTCAATTTTATGACCCTGAATTTTTGTAACACATGCTCGTCACCAGTAATATCACCCCATGCTCCCAAAAAGAACCGAAGGCGCCCACCAACATGTGAGGTTAGACAAAGAGAAAAGAGAGAACCAGACCGCCTCACCTCCGTGGTTACCGGCGGTCCTTGACACGTGTGGGTGGACGTGGAGGTGCTGGGTTGGCTTGAGGGCGCGGCGTCCTCATCTTCCACCAGGTTCTCTGCCGACCCTGTCCTAAAAAAGCCCCCTGCTGCTGGGGCTGTTGGTAACAGGGTGGAGCTGGAGGGTAGGTCCTTGTAGAGGTGCTGGCAGACCCTCGTGGACGAACAAGCGGAGCTTTCGAGCCCGACGGCGTGGGGGCACTATGAGAGCGCATGAGTCCCACCGTTTTGGCTTGTTCGTCAAGCTCTTTGACTCTCTTCGAGAGATCTTCTCCAAAGAGCTGACGGGGCGGCGGCGGCGGCGGTGGTTTGCACAACCCTGCAAACTTAGGGTTGAGCGCCTAATTTGCTTTTGCTGCAAAAGCTGCAAATTATGCTGCTGCTTTTGCGAAACCCATTGATCTCATGTTGAGTTGCGCATAATAGAGCCAGAGCATCCTCCTGATCCAAATTTAATTCATCCCCATCAACCGACCGCACAAAGGCGGTAATACCGGCCGTGAGGAGCTTCAGGATCCGCTGAAGTTTCAGCTCCTGTTGACGGATAGCCGCACTGATGTTGCCCCATATCGGCGTATTGACCACAGGCACGTTGAGGGAGTTGCAGTTGGATGGAGCCTTGTGACGGCTCATGGCCTGAATGAGAACTTCTTCCTGGAGCTGATGGTTGTTGAGGAAGTCCACTGTGGCTGCCAATTTGGAGTTCAGTGGAAGCCCAGACGTGTGTGGGGCCGCGAACTTAGTTGCCACATCGAGAAGTTCCTCCGCTGGTAAATCTGATGGAGGTGGTATGGGATCAACCTAAACCTCCTCATCCTGCTGCTCCAGGCTGATGGTGGAAGTTGGTGAAAAAGCCCTGTGCCTGTCGCTGCTGGACGCTTGCTGCTGTTGACCTTGAAGCAGGAGCTCCAGCAGCCGCTCCATACGGTCAATGCGCCCTTCACCCTGAACACTCGGGTGGTCGGATTCCTCCGGCTCTGAGAAATTGCCGGGGCCCCTATCATCGGCCCGCACCTCATCGAGGCCCACCCGGTGCCGGTAGTCGTCGCTAACAGCCGCCGAAGCGAAACTGCGCGATTCCCGCGCGGGTGTGTTCAACCGCCTCCGTTTAGCGGGAGCTGAAGCCGCTGCCACTAAGGGCACTTGCGGCGTGGTGTGGGCACCAGCCGTAGCATGGATACCTGATGCCCGTGCCGGCTTGCCGGCTGCCCACGTCGTGGACCTTGCCGACGCATGGTCTCGCCCACCCATCCATGGGGGACTCGGCGACCGTGACGAGACCCGACCCAACCGACCCGTCCCGGCGTCGAGAGTTGGCGGGCGTCGACTGGACCTCACAGCCGCCCCGGGTCCCGCCCTGGAACCTGACCGCTCCTCGGCGGCCGGCAATGCCTTAGCCCCGACAGGGTTAGGCTTCCGGGCTCCTGCCCTTCCCCTACTCTGCGGGTTGAGTGAAAAGGGCCGTGCAGCTGCACGCACCCCTCTGCTCGAGGTCGCCAGCAAGCCTGCTGATGACCTGACTGCCATGGCAGGGTCCTCCTGCTCTGGCGGCACACCACACTCCTCCTCGTCGAACTCCTCCGAACTGTGGTGTGCTGGCGGATCCGGACCTGTAAACACAGGGCTTACCGATGTTCCCGCCTGTGTCCCGGCCTGCGCTGCAGGTACCGCCGATATTAATGGCTCCGGGACTGCTGACCGGCGACCTCGTCCAGACGTCCTCCGGCCCTTGGAACTCCCATCCATGTCCTTGCTGCAAGAAAACAATCAATACAACAAGGACCACCAACTTAAGGTAGGATACTTACCTCAGTGGCTCCCTTGTGAAGGGCTGGCGAGGAGCGCGCTCCACCGCCAGCCGTCGCAGCAATGCGATACGACGATATGACGAGCATGCGCGCCGGCGGGCTCTTCACGAAGTCACTCACGTGACTCCGAAATGAAATAAAGCTGGAAAAGGGTCATTGGGCAGGACAAAGCCAGGCAAGTGACGGGTAAGAGCAGATAAATGGGAAATATGGGACTCGGGGAAAGGAAATGTTCCATTTTCCTCATTATCCAGAATGAATCAGCACTCTTATCAGGGAGATGCCTTCTCTGCCTTTCTCCTTGGATCACTCCATGACCCACAACTCCTATCTCAAGCCTCATGCTCTTGGAATGTCACCTGATGCTGCAAAACTTAGCATCAAATATTCAGACTGTCATGTCTTGATCTGTGGCTAGGAAACTGATGCCACAGTTTAAAATCAGGTCTTGATGTTAAAATCTGTGGTATCTCCGTGAAACCGGTATTCCAAGGGGAGAATAACTCGCTTCGAGCCACGCTACATCACAGCCGCTCCATCTTTGGCTCCCTGTAAATATCACACCTGGCATCTCCTGAAACGAAACTTTCTAGAGAGTCAGGTCAACAGTGTTGTTTTCTTACACAATGAAATTCTAACTTCCTGCAGCTTAACAAGTCTGTTAACACAATAACGTACAGATAAATAGAAAGTCATCAATAATACAATAATAACAACAGTAATACTAGGTTAGCATAAAAACAAAATACTGGAAATACTCCGTAGGTCGGGCTGCATCTGTGGGAGGAGAAACAAAGCTCAAGTTTCCTTCCCACACATGCAGGGAGATGTCATGGTAGTCTGGAGTGCTGATCTCTACAAGGCTGAGGCCACGCGCCAACTCATCCTTGGACCATGACCCCAAAGACGAGCACCAGGCCATTATAACCATATAACCATATAACAATTACAGCACGGAAACAGGCCTTCTCGGCCCTTCCAGTCCGTGCCGACCATTTATTTTCCCCTAGTCTCATCTACCTGCACTCAGACCATACCCCTCCATTCCCTTCCCGTCCACATACCTATCCACTTTACTTTTAAATGTTATAATTGATCCTGCCTCCACCACTTCTGCTGGAAGATCATTCCACACAGCCAGCACTCTCTGAGTAAAGAAGTTCCCCCTCATGTTACCCCTAAACGTCTGTCCCTTAATTCTCATGTCATGCCCTTTTGTTTGAATCGTCCCTACCCTCAATGGGAAAAAGCTTATCCACGTCAACTCTGCCTATCCCTCTCATAATTTTAAAGACTTCAATCAAGCCCCCCCCCTTAACCTTCTGCGCTCCAAAGAATAAAGACCTAACTTGTTCAACCTTTCTCTGTAACTTAGTTGCTGGAACCCAGGCAACATTCTAGTAAATCTCCTCTGCACTCCCTCTGTTTTGTTTCATTATCTCAAACACTATCACTGGCTTCATCAACTCCGGCTCCCTGCCCTCCGACCTCATCGTTCCCAGCCCCGCATCGTTCCCCAGCCTTCTTCACAAAATCCACAAACCTGACTGTCCTGGCAGACCCATTGTTTCTGCTTGTTCGTGTCCTACCGAACGCATTTCCACGTACCTCGATTCCATCCTATCCCCCCTGGTTAAATCCCATCCATACCTATGTCCAAGACACCTCGCACGTTCTTCGTCTCCTTCATTAATTCTGTTTCCCAGGCCCCCACTCCCTCATCTTCACCATGGATGTCCAGTCACTCTACACCTCCATCCCCCACGTGGAGGTTCTCAAAGCCCTCCGTTTCTTCCTTGACCACAGAACCACCTAATCCCCGTCTACCGATACTCTCCTCCGATTAGCCCTCCGCTTACCCTTAATAACTTTTCCTTTGATTTCTCCCATTTCCTCCAAATCCAAGGCAGAGCTGGGGCACGCGCATGGGCCCCAGCTCTGCCTGTCTCTTTGTAGGGTACGTCGAACAATTCTTGTACGAGGCGTACCGTGGCCCTATCCCCGAACTCTACCTCCGCTACATTGACGACTGCATTGGTGCTGCCTCCTGCACCCATGCAGAACTCACTGACTTCATCCACTTCACCACTAACTTCCATCCGGCACTCAAATTCACCTCAACCATTTCCGGCTTCTCCCTACCATTTGTTGACATCACTATCTCCATCGCAGTTAACCGACTACTGATCGACATTTACTATAAACCCACTGACCCCTGGCTATCTGGACTACACTTCTTCCCACCATGCATCCTGTAAGGACTCCATCCCCTACTCCCAATTCCTCTGCCTATGCTGCATCTGCACCCAGGATGAGGTGTTCCAAACCAGGGCATCGGAGATGTCCTCATTCTTTAGGGAACAGGGGTTCCCGTCTTTGACTATAGATAAGGTTCTCACCAGGGCTCCACACCCCGTAATTCTGCCCTCATTCCCCATCCTCCCCACTCATAACAAGGGCAGAGTCCCCCTAGTCACCTTCCACTAAGGCAACTGCCTACCCTGACTACAATTATAAAATGGTAATTACTAAATAGTAACGGCATGGGAGAATTATGCCTATCTAAGAGATCGATCTTATGCCTATCTAAGGACTCTGCAGCCCACGCGCTGTCAGCGCTGCTTCAAGCCGTCAATGACAAGTGGGGCCGAAGGCAGCTGAAATTCTGCTTTGCAGTACTACTGCGCATGCGCTAGTTTCTTCGCCTTTTTTTCACATATGGATTACCATTATCTTAAGTGTATCTTAGGAAACAAAGAGAGAAGAATGGAGTTTATGTACCGATAATGCTAAATGTTTTTAAATACCGTATTTCCCGGGGGGGGGGGGGGGGAGGGGGATATCTTTCACAGCGTTTGGGGAGACTGGCCTGGGGTCTGGACCAGACAGTGGAACCGGTCGCCACCTCAGCTCCTTCTGCCCCCCCCCCCTCACCTCTGGCATCTCTCCGTCTGAAAACCTCTCTCTTGCCGCTCGTCGGCCTCACTCATGTCAACCGTTTCCCGCAAATCCTTAAATTCCGATAGCGCAATTGAAGTTACTTGGCTGTGGGAATTTAATTATTTGCTGAAGCGGCTGACGAATGCGAAGTTGGCGAGCGATAGGTGAGAGGTGTTCAGACGGAGAGCACTTCCAAAGATGAGCGGGCCAGCAGAAGGTGCTGAAGTGGCGGCCAGTTCTGCTGTCGAGTTCCGGCGGCCGCTCCCAGCTCCCCGAGCTGCTTTTATCACCGGCTACAATGCGGTGGCTCCGCGTCCGGAGCGTCCCGGCAGCGGTTACTGGCATTATCCCGACCCCCTCCTTCTCAATGCTCCGGCCCTCCTCGCAACTCTACCCCTGGTCAGACGCCCCACACAATGTGAAAGGAACTCTCCCCCCAATTGGTCACTTGAACAAGTGTTGTCATTCAATAAGATGACAACTAATTCAACTGGTCCCGGTGTGACAATAGACAATAGGTGCAGGAGAAGGCCAATCAGCCATTCGAGCCAGCACCTCTGCTCCCATTTTCCCCACCATCTCTCCACCTGCCATCACCCTTCACTCCCCACCGGTCCCTCCGTAACTTCCTGGTCAAATCGTCCCTTCATACCCAAACCACTCGCTCTCCAGGCACTTTCCCTTGCAACTGCAAGAAATGCTATACTTGTCGCTTTACCTCCCCCTTGACTCCATTCAAGGACCTAAGCAGTCTTTCCAGGTGCGGCAGAGGTTCACCTGCACCTCCTCCAACCTCATCTATTGCATCCGCTGCTCTAGGTATCAGCTGCTTTCCATCGGTGAGACCAAGAGTAGGCTTGGCGATCGCTTCGCCCAACACCTCCGCTCGGTTCGCAATAACCAACCTGATCTCCCGGTGGCCCACCACTTCAACACCCCGTCTCATTCCGAATCCCACCTTTCTGTCCTCTGCCTCCTCCATGGCCAGAGTGAGGACCACCGGAAATTGGCGGAGCAGCACCTCAGATTTTGCGTGGGCAGTTTCTACCCCAGCGGTATGAACATTGACTTCTCTAATTTCAGGTAGTTCTTACTTTCGCCTCTCCTTCTCAGCTCCCTTCAGCCCATTGGCTCTACCTCTTCCTTTCTTCTTCCCTCACACCAGTCTGAAGAAGGGTTTTGGCCCAAAACATTGGCTATTTCCTTCACTCCACAGATGCTGCCTCACCCGCTGAGTTCCTCAGCATTTTCGTCGACCTTCAAGTTTCCTTCAGCAGAGAGCTGATAAAGGGTGTATGATATTTAAGGTTGAATTTGGGCCATGGCTGGGGACATCTGTCATTCAACGTGCTTTCCGCGGAGACCGCTCCCTCCGTAACACCCCCCCTCTCCCCCCCCTCTCTCCCCCCTCTCTCCCCCCCCCTCTCTCCCCCCCCCTCTCTCCCCCCCCTCTCTCCCCCCCCGCTCTCCCCCCCGCTCTCCCCCCCTCTCTCCCCCCCACTCTCTCCCCCCCTCTCTCCCCCCCTCTCTCCCCCCCTCTCTCCCCCCCTCTCTCCCCCTCTCTCTCCCCCTCTCTCTCCACCCCCTCTCTCCCCCCCCTCTCTCCCCCTCTCCCCCCTCTCTCTCCCCCCCCCCTCTCTCCCCCCCTCTCTCCCCCCCTCTCTCTCCCCCCCCTCTCCCCCCCTCTCTCCCCCCCTCTCTCTCCCCCCTCTCTCTCCCCCCTTCTCTCCCCCTCTCTCCCCCCCTCTCTCCCCCCTCTCTCTCCCCCCTTCTCTCTCCCCCCCTTCTCTCTCCCCCCCTCTCTCCCCCCTCTCTCTCCCCCCCTCTCTCCCCCCCTCTCTCTCCCCCTCTCCCCCCCTCTCTCTCCCCCTCTCTCTCCACCCCCTCTCTCCCCCCCCCCTCTCTCCCCCCTCTCCCCCCTCTCCCCCCCTCTCTCTCCCCCCCTCTCTCTCCCCCCCTCTCTCTCCCCCCCTCTCTCCCCCCCTCTCTCCCCCCCTCTCTCTCCCCCCCTCTCTCCCCCCCCTTTCTCTCCCCCCTCTCTCACCCCCTCTCTCCCCCCTCTCTCCCCCCCTCTCTCCCCCCCTCTCTCTCCCCCCTTCTCTCTCCCCCCCTTCTCTCTCCCCCCCTCTCTCCCCCCCTCTCTCTCCCCCCCCTCCCCCCCTCTCTCTCCCCCTCTCTCTCCCCCTCTCTCTCCCCCCCTCTCTCCCCCCCTCTCTCCCCCCCTCTCTCCCCCCCTCTCTCCCCCCCTCTCTCCCCCCCCTCCCCCCCGACTCTCCCCCGCGCTCTCTCCCCCCAGCTCTCTCCCCCCCTTCTCTCTCCCCCCTCTCTCTCCCCCCCTCTCTCTCCCCCCCTCCCCCCCTCTCTCTCCCCCCCTCTCTCTCCCCCTCTCTCTCCCCCCCTCTCTCTCCCCCCTCTCTCTCCCCCCCCTCCCCCCCTCTCTCTCCCCCTCTCTCTCCCCCCCCTCTCTCCCCCCCCCCTCTCTCCCCCCTCTCTCCCCCCTCTCTCCCCCCTCTCTCCCCCCCTCTCTCCCCCCCTCTCTCCCCCCCTCTCTCCCCCCCCCTCCCCCCCGACTCTCCCCCGCGCTCTCTCCCCCCAGCTCTCTCCCCCCCGCTCTCTCCCCCCCCGCTCTCTCCCCCCCCGCTCTCTCCCCCCCGCTCTCTCCCTCCACCGCTCTCTCCCCCCCCCGCTCTCTCCCCCCCGCTCTCCCCCCCCCGCTCTCCCCCCCGCTCTCCCCCCCCCCACTCTCCCCCCCACCTCTCTCCCCCCCTCTCTCCCCCCTCTCTCCCCCCCTCTCTCCCCCCCTCTCT